>OZ026840.1:28582089-29077498 GCA_964023205.1 Lutraria lutraria | reverse complement strand
AAGAACCAATATCTTTTCACTCCTGTACGTTATATACCATATCTATAAAACAACACATCGCTCGAATCCTGTACGTTATATACCATATCTATAAAAAACACATCGCTTGAATCCTGTACGTTATATACCATATCTATAAAACAACACATCGCTTGAATCCTGTACGTTATGTACCATATCTATAAAACAACACATCGCTTGAATCCTGTACGTTATGTACCATTTCTATAAAACAACACATCGCTTGAATTCAGTACGTTATGTACCATATCTATAAAACAACACATCGCTTGAATCCTGTGCGATGTAAAATTTCCAGTAAAGGCCATAGAACGTCCCTACTCTGTTCTTATTAAAACAGTAACACTGACAGTTGACAACGCCATTCATACATATTTACTGTATTTATTTGTTATTTTACAGAATATGAAGTTATTTCTAGCTGTGACAGCACTTGCTGTCTTTATACATACGGACACATTGAAACATGTTGATGCTTTTATAATGGAGAAATCGGTTTCACAAGATATTCATATAAGCCTCCTAAATCCCCAGGGAGTAAGATTTGCATTTCCAGGTAGGTAAATATTCAACACTCAAGTTGAGAGGGTACTTCCAGTTGTACGATAACTGATACAGTGCAACCTCTCTCTCTTTCTCTTTCTCTCGCGCGCACAACAACATCCTTTCAATCACAGCATGAGTGTTACCAAATGTACGATTAACTATCAATTTAACCTCCATAGAGCAAGAATCTCTCAACAAACAACATTTTAACGTAACATACATACATACATTACATACATGTGCATTTCTATAAATAAACCCATTCAAACACGCATAGGTCCTACAACAACAACTACAACAACAACATTGAAGCCTACTACGCATGACCAGACTTCTAGACCATTAGTCACCGATGCTATGCCAAGTTCGAACCCGACAGATCCCATCGATTCTAGTGCAGTTAACAAAGACACAGACGCGACAAATTCGGTCCTAACGCAGGTACAGATTCTTCTCAGACACAACCAGTCGCCTCTGGCACATTGAGCGCAACAGCGACAGCTTCCAGTGGTTCTTGTGGTTGTACCGGAAGTTCTATCCGACCATTAACATGTTCGACATTTCCATGTTTGATATTTGAAGATAACTTTGATACATTAAACCTAGACGTATGGAACATGAAATTACTGCTAGCAGTGGTGGGGTAAGTCCTATCAACTACATGTACAGTCACATCTGTGAACAAAGGCCATTATTTGAAAATTGACAGATAACCTTAATTATCATAGCATTATCAGCAGGATCAATGGCAAGTCAATTGCATAATTTAGAAATTTATTGGGAATAATTAAACCGATGTCGAGAAACACTGATGATATACTAGTATTTCATATGAGCTAGGATTACGTACAAAATGTATATGTTTTTAAGCTTTGATAACACTCTGATTCCTTCATTTATTTGGACAAAAATGGAGTGTTTGGTATCTTTGGATTCATCTCTGAACACTGCACAACATGCACTAACTTACATTAGTGTAACTCAAAAAGGAAGAAACTAAATAACTGCGCCACGAACGTATAACTCATCAATTGTTTAGTACTTAACTTACCAGTCTTTAAACGCATTTTCCTCAAAAAACGCAAAAAAATGAAGTAATATTTACGATTCTGGAATTAGGGTCATGACATATCATTGGAAGTGTAATGTATTATATAATCTGTAGTCTCTCATATATTATTTTGATATAAACGAATATATCAAATGAGGCAATGAGTATCATTTCGCTTAGTGTAAATATGAAACTAAAATAATAAGACTTTGTTTTTGTTTCAGAACTGGGAATTTGAGTATAATAGCTATGTTCGTGATGCAAACTTTTCATCAAGCCGGTAGGTTGTATACATGCAGATATTATTGCTTCAGTCAAACCTGTGAACAAAGGCCACCATTGAGAAGACAAAATGTGGCCTTTATTCACAGGTAGTCTTTGCTGTATATAATCCATGACGTTTTATGGAAACTGACGAACACATTATGAGTGAGAAATATGTCTAGTTAGTTCACGGAAGGTCAGTGTAAGCTCTACCCTGGTAAAATGCTGAAAACTAGGTCACCTAACGACCCTGTCTGTTGGTGCGACGTAAATCCCCAGCGACAAATCCTGTGAGACCTAAAATGTTCCTACACTTAATTGTTGTCATTTTATACTTCATACAACGCTCTATTCACTTAGCTTACAGAGAGGGCTACATTCTTTAAAACGTGACACATCATATCGTAGTGTGCATTTAAATAATACGAAAATTTTACAGCCATAGTTTATGCATATATATAACATTACGAATTTTCAACATAAACGCATAAATCCTATCATATACATGTATAGTAAAACTCCATCTGTACTGGACAAAAAGTCTGGTTTTCTGCAAAGTCCGGATTTCTGAGAGTCCGGTTTCCAGGGGTTATTGTACACTTATTTCGATCTATGAGTGAAATTACGTCTTCATTGTTTATCTACACAGACTCTAACTCTGGAGACGTTAAATGATGGACCTGATGCTTTAACTAGAGGAGCACTCGATATCTGGGGTTAGTAACAGTTTAATTAACATTGATCATTTTTGTTGTCTTCGATTGATCAACTAGTCGCTTGGTTCAGTTTGTTGTTTAGTTTAAAGCACATGTGCCGGGCGCGTAGCCATCACGCCCACTAAGCCCCATTTGACTTTCCAGAATTTTGAGCAATATACTATACATGTAGAATATATTGATCGAAATTCTGGGAAAGTCTGATGGGGCTTAGTGGGCGGTGTGGCTACGCGCCCAGCACATGTAGTTCATAGTCCTGTTCTAAATATTGAATGACCATTGAGGTACCTGATCTTTATAAATAGTGACATTTAAACATAATAGAATGACTAACTTTGAACCATGCAACATTTTGAAATGTTGGACCTTGGTCAGTTATATTTGACTTTAATATATCATAAAGGGAAGTTATATTACTATGGCACTCTCCCTGTTCTGTGATTATAAAGCATTCGAATGTCTGGATTATCAAAAAGAACTTTTTGTTCCGCCTTGTAACAGTCACTATATACATTATGTTTACTTGTTACTGACATTAGATACAAGCAAGAAAAACTATATAATAATAATATCACATTAACACTATATCTATAGGAATGTATGTTTAGTTCCCGCCTACAGTCTATTCAAACTGGTATGGAGGCATTAACAGATTTCCGTCTAAACTGCTTCCTTCTTGACATCTCATGTACAGGTGACAAGATAAACTTCACAACAAATCAAGAACAATACTCCAGAATGCATAAAATAATGTCAGTCTGTTGTTTGAACGTTAATTAAATGAAAATATATGATTTTTCCAAAAAAGATTTTTTGTGTGCGTGAAATAAGACGCTGCTAGCTGCCAACTTCACGCTGCTAGCAGCGGCTAATTTCAAATTGAAAAAAAATGAAAATCATATATTTTCAGTTAATTAATGTCCAAACAACAGACTGACATTATTTTATGCATTCTGAAGTATTTTTCTTGATTTGTTGTGAAGTTTATCCGTAGAAATATAGATTACGCTGTTACGCTGCTGGGCTACCAACTTCACGCTGCTAGCAGCGGCTAATTCCACATTGAAAAAAAAATGAAAATCATATATTTTCAGTTAATTAATGTTTAAACAACAGACTGGCATTATTTTATGCATTCTTAAGTATTTAGCTCGATTTGTTGTGAAGTTTATCTGTAGAAATATAGATTACGCTGTTACGCTGCTAGGCTGCCAACTTCACAAAAAGAAACCAAAAATAAAAAAATGAAAAAAAGTTCTCATCTAATGAACGTTGAAGGAATAAAATCGAATTATATCATCGATTCGTAAGTGTTTAGCCGGATTTCTTGTGCATTTTATATGTTTGACTAAAATAGTCCGCTATGCGGCCGCTACACTGCAGATTCACAAAATCGATAAAAATCGTATTTTCTTCTTCTAATAAACATGACAGCAACACAATGTTATTACTTCATGCGTTTTTAAGTTTTTGCATGATTTGTGGTGCAGTTTAACTGTAGAAATATATTAAGCTGCTGGGCTGCTAGGCTGCTGGGCTGCTAACTTCACGCTGCTGGGCTGCTAGGCTGCTGGGCTGCTAACTTCACGCTGCTGGGCTGCTAGGCTGCTGGGCTGCCAACTTCACGCTGCTGGGCTGCTAGGCTGCTGGGCTGCCAATTTCACGGACATAATATACTTTAGTCTTAAGAAAAAATAGTATTTTGTGCATAACTATAACCCCTTAAGATTACTTGCAGCAAGCAACCAAATATGGAAAATAAAAAAATATCCATGTATATTTAAAAAAAACACACAATTACGAGGCGTGAAGTAAATAATTTTATTGAATTGTATTATGGAGGTCTCCTTGCGCAACGTTCTCTTGGTACTAAGTCAGATGATGAGTTTAATTACCTTTAAGTGCATGAGAACCAGATGGTTTGAATCACAAAAAATGCACGTGTTCTGTGTAGACCTAATTAAGGATTAAAGAATTCAACCACACAATTACAACCGTGACCTAACATGCGTTCGATGAATGAATCATTCCAATGTACTGCATAGCTACAAGAATAGTTTGCTGGTGATAAAAGAAACGAAATTATACGTGCCAGTGCAAAATGTAGATGTTATTACAAATCTATTTATATAACTGTTCAAAGGTTAGAATGCTTCGAAAAAAGTGACACTGTTTCTTAGTTGAAATTAATCTTTATTGCTAAACATAAAATCAAGTGGCCTCCAACTCATTTGTTAAACAAATCCATTTGTTCAAATCGTTTTCCTGATAAACTTAAACAAACCCAGGTAATACCAATACATAAGAAAAAAAAAGATAACTTACAAACGTCAAATTGTAGGCCTGTGAGCCTATTGCCAATTCCTACAAAATTGTTAAGAGTTAATTCCATTTTAAACAATTATTACGCCAAAATGCCGTTAATCTATCAAAGCCATGAACAAGTACATATCACTGGTCTCATTCAGTATCTCTCGCAAGTTGGGCAGATCGCACAGACTAAATACTAGCATGAATTAAATGTTCACTCACCAGGCCAGTACGTACGTGACTAATAAATTAAAGTGAAGTAGGCTGCGCTATAGTCTGGTTCCCGTCGTGATATAGTATTTAAGTACGAAGTGATAAGGGGCAGGTAATCCAGACTAAGTATCACTGCTCAAAATAAAACGGGAACCAGTTCATAATCCGGACGGAATGAGTTGTTCCCCGTGAATTAGCCTGTGGCAACCTTTGTTTTTTTTCATTTGAGGGCCACATTACAAATTGGATAGTGTTTTATAGGTGCTGATGTTACGATTTTAATTGTATTTCTTGATATATACGTTGCTACATTTATCTATATCTATAAAATATGAGTGTTTCAAATAAATTGCTTAATTAGAATATATTCGGATATGATCGTATTCGGATATTTTATATTTCTCGACAATCCTATTCAATAATTACGCGAAATTATAAGACGTATTGTTTGTCTTAAACCAGATTGCATTAACCTTTTATGTCGTCTTTAAGTTTAAGTATAATTATGAATCTGAGAGTCAATCTTGCACTGGATATCGATTTTGAACAAGTTTGTAAGATTAGATTGTTTCTGTCTGGCAAAGACCTGCAGACTGCAGTGCATTCAGTTAATGCAAACATTTGCATACGTTCACTTAGGCATGGAATTAACAACAACTTTCGTGACTTACGTGACATACTGAAAGGTCTGTTTGCGGGTACCGTTTGCAAATGGCTATAGAGTTAGTGTGCGAAGGTAAACAGTATTCCATGGGCATGGGTGAGGTGTAAAACTCGGGTCCATGCAGTCATCGAACTAATTTTTTTAAAGCACTAGCCCGAACTGTATGTGGACTATTGAAAATAGAAAATTTACCACTAGCCCGAGTACACAATTTTAAGAAAGTTCACTAGCCCGAATAGAAATTTACTAGCCCCGGGCTGTGGGCTAGTGGGTTAGCGTGAAGACTGTCCATGGATCTGGATCCAAAATAGAATACATAAGGGTATAATCATTACTAATGGATCCATTTATAACTTCTTGTTGGCAGAATAAAACCGATTTGGTAACAATTTAAAGTTTCTCAAATACTGCAGCTTTGAAACGTAACAAAGCTTTCAGTAAGACTGTTTCTGTTACAATCTGTGTGCGCAGCAAATGTTTTCCTTAATTGAACGCAGGGCTGTATGTAGTATAATTTGCGTTTTTGTTTCTGATCACTTGCTCTTTAGGAATAGGGTATTAAGGTTAGTTTGGATTTTTTAATTATTATTATGGATTTTAGAAATGCAGCTGTGAGGCCTGGTGCACAAATTATGGTGCATTTGAGTTAGCATCAAGACCAAAAAATAAAGTACTGAATTTTCTGTATTTTTCCACTTTTTAAGTAAGTCTAGACCATCTAGAAACACAACTCAGTAATGAAAAGATAACTTTCATTCTGGTTTTTGTTTCTTGGACGTTCATAGTCACATAGGCAGATTGGGGACGGACATTACAGACAGGAGCTTAATCCATGAAGTATTTATCCTTGTGTTTCATCATGTCTAGGGTCATAGGCAACAAGAAAATAATATGTTGACATGTAAACTAAACTAAACTTGCTACTTTTAAGTTTTTTTCATTTTTCTATCGTCAGTAATTTGGTCAGTATTTAAATTTTTGATTCAGGGCCTTTTTTCCAAAAATTGGGAATGGGCCTTCGCCTTCCATTTTGGGAAATTCAAGTTCGATTTTTGGCCAAATTTGGAGAAGGTTAGACAACTTGTATTTTTGGATTTCTTTCCCACAGTTGGAAAAAAGAGTCTTTTTCCAATTGGGAAGTCACCAAATTTCGGCCTCCACAGGCTCTGTTATAGAAGGAAAAAAGGCCCTGCAATGATACAAGGTAAAAAATCCCTATTGTTAAATATTGTAGTGCTTGTATATATTGAATTGTAGTAATCTTCAATGTTTGCAAATTTTCAGGTTATACATGCACAGGTATCAGGAGAGCTTAATTAAAAAGAAAATGGGAGGGGAGAGTGACATGGGAGCGACTACACAAACAACTGAACAAGCTGAAAAGGTATGATTTTACTTGTTGTAACTCAGCAGTCTTCACAAAAAACGGTTTTAAGCTCTGGACATTCATTCCAGTGAAAATGCAAACTTTACTGGACTGATTGAACTTTCAGTGGACCAAAAAGGGGTACACACAATTTCATATAATTTGGCTAAAAACATATTTTTCGAGAATGATTGGAATATTTCATTTTTTGTTCTGAAACATTGGTCCAACATCTCTGGCTAAATTTGAAGACTGGCTCAGTGTAATGGCCAAGGCCATGGTCCAATGGTAGGTTTGCTGAACTGGCAGTCAGAGTAAGAATCTCTGTCGCAGCAGGTTATACCCTTGTGGAGAAGTGTTTGGCTCCTTTTGGAAGTATAAGTTAGTACTACAGTTTTGGGAAAACTGATTTGGCATCATAAACTGGTCTTCATATTTAACTGAATTATCCGTTAAGTTTAAACCCACTGATATAATTACTCAGCTAAGTGTTTGTGGTTTTTAGAAACAACAGTTCAATTCAATAATTTACAGATACCAACAGTATTTTAGTTCATTGCTATACTATATGGCATAATTCTAATTTACATTAATACAATATGTACAGTACTAATGATGCCAGATGTGTAGATAGAAATTGAATGCATTTTTTTTGTTTCTTCAGCATTCAAGAAAAAGCAAGAATGAGTCATTTACAGTCAATATACAGTTAGATGTTATGCAGATAGGTTTGTTTGTTGCAGCAATTTTGACCAGAACGTGGCAAATAGGCTCACCCAGAGCTGTGGTGTAAGTGATTATGTCGACATCTTCTCAAAAGAAGGATTTATCTTATAGTGTTTTCCTATAAAAAAAAATTCAGACAAGCCCTTAAGAATTACTGTTAAGCATCAATATTAAGTTTTGTACAAAACTATAGTATTCTTTGAAACAAATAATCATAAGGCCTAAAAACAAATGTTTGTTTCTGGTTACATGCTCATTAAGAAAGGGTAGGTGGACAGGGCATTTTCTTTGCCTCTTGAATGTGTGTGGAATAGTAAAAAAAAGTGAGAAAGCATAAGTTACTTTCCTGTGGCCTAATAAAAAGTGTAGGGTTGCGGGGGAAAGAATCAGGGTATGTCGGATAACCAGAAAGAAACATTTTTTTGCCTAAATGCAAATGCAAACAATGTTACATTTTGACCTGTTAAGTCAGTATAGGGATTTTTCATTTACTTGTTTAAATTGTTCAGTAATTTCAATGTTTTACAGATTTGATGAGCTGCATTTTAGCAGATTTGTAAGTTTGTACTTGAAAAGGATATTCTTCTTTGATATTCATCCTCCACTCGGCAAATTGATTCTTGCCTTTGCTGGTAAGTTTTGATCAGAGATCAAGTCAGCTTAACCTTTATGTGTATGTTTTAATTCAAGCCCCTTGAATTGTAAGCATTATGTTGTAAGTTTAAAGTCTGTTGTTTTAAATCGTTCTCAAATTAAACCATGCCTACACTATTTGAATTTCTATCATATGTGTTGAACTTGAGTCAATTTCATCATTTATGTTAACTTACTTCTGGCTGAAAATGTGCTATCAAAACTATTAAAACTTTACTATTAGCAGATATCCATTGACAAATAAATTTAGTTATACTTGGCTGGAATAGTTCTTCCCACTATTTTATTGTTCAATAATTAAAACATAGTTAATACAAGAAGTATCCTGCCTAAAAACTTAAAGAAGGAAAAGATGTGCTTCGAAAAAATTGAAAAGACTTGTGACCTACCTACATGTCTGTACCCTATTTAATTTATGTTTTGTGAAGTTACTGAAAATACCTACAACTGTTTTTATTCTAGTCTTATGTTTCATGTCTGTATTTGTTTTTGTATCTTCCTTTAATTATATAACTGTTGTTCAATTTATAATATGAAGGAGATTTTTGGTATTATTTTTTAAAAGTTTTCAAATTCTCAGTTATGATTGCATCTTTTTCCTTTTTTAGGTGGCTACACTGGATTTCAAGGTGACCTAGATTTCGACCGTATAGGAGCAGGTTTGTAATATTTCCTAGTATATGGCTCTTTGGTTTCGGCGGGTTTAACACCGTTTTTCAATGATATTTCGGTTATTTACAACGGCAGGTACACCTAGCCAGTGTTCCTGGACTGTATTTTAACCAGTACTAACTTATCTAACCCTTCCACAAAGAACTGGCAACTTCTCCACTTATAGAGGAAACTCAACATTTCATTGAAGGGTATGACTGGCGGCCTGTTTCAACCGGACTTCTAACCTGGATCGCCAGGTTACAAGCCTAGCAGACTGTTTCTGTCTCTATGTACTGAAGTTTGGCCTGTAGGTAGCAATGTTTTCAAAAAATTACTATTAACAGTAAGCTTTAGAAACCTAAATCTGTCCATTGAAAGATGGTGTCTTATAAATATTATTTTGACATAATTGTCTCTTTATCTGACATATTTAATGCTGCAAGTTGGAACCTAACCAGGACAGGACAAATTTCACATGTGAGGGAGCTGTCTAGCTAGCTCAATGAAGGTCAGTGTATGCCTGGGATGTCCTCTTCAGTAACAGCTGGGAAAGTTACCAAATGACTCTTCAGGGTTTTCATTAAGAACCGATTGCAGATGGAAACCATCGGTTAAAATTGCAAAAAAATCAGTAACAATCCCCAAAGTTCGAAATACTTAAAAAACTAAGTGGCCCCCTTGAACCCTGGCCAAGTCTGTTACTTTCATAAGAAAATCTGTTGTACTGAATATTAATGAAAACCCTGACTGATGACTTATTGATGATGTGACGGTAAATCCCCAAGATAAAACAAAACAAATACATAGTATCTTGTAATTGAAAACAATATTAGATTTTCTCTGCCTTTTTTCGTTTTTTAAAAATTCCTGAGAAATGTTTCTAAAATTGAAATACAATTTCAGGATACTCTAATGAATTTCCTGTGAAGGAGTTAAGATTAGTACCAGCAATATGTGGAAGCCTCGTGGTACCATTGGTGTATCAGATTGCCGTAGAACTCGGACTTAGTCGATGGTCAGCCTTGCTTGCTGGCGCTTTCATTCTGCTGGGTAATTTCTTAATTTTCACCCTTCCACTTAAAAAAGTAACACAGCATTTATGAGTTAGTTATACAGTGAAACCTGTGAAGAATGATCACCCTTTAGAAAGACATAATGTGGCCTTTATTGGCAAACTTTTGGCCTTTATATGTAGGTCATTTTGTTCTGAATAATCAATGATATTTTTTAAAAGAATAGCCTTTATTCACACGGTGGCTTTTATTTGGAGGTGGCCCCTAACACAGGTTTGACTGTACATATTTTTTCCCATCATCAACAAGTTCACATTGTTTAGTTGATCTGTTGTTCATTTTATTTTCCATCACATAAGGGGTGATATGGAAATGGTCTCCATGCATCTGTGCGGAATGTTTGTCCATTGAAGATATTTATTTGAAGTAAGGGGGCATCGATATTTACATGCAGTACATAGTTCAAGACCTGTGATCTACCTTATCTAATCTATAGTGATTGTCCTGTCTTTAATTTCTTTGATAGATAGTTCTGTGGAATCATTAATTTTTGTTGGGGATTTAATTTCATGGGTCAGCTCATCCACGAAATCAAATCCTCACGAATTTAAATGCAGAGATAAGGTTTTTTTTTTTCAAAAATCAAAATCCGCGAATTTATGTCCCCACGAACTAGCCATTTTATTAAAAACCACAAAAATTGAGCCCAACGAAAATAAATGAAAATACAGTATTATTATACTGATATGAAACTAAGAAGAATTATTATTTCTTAGTTACTCCCCTTTTCAACAAACCCAATGCTGATATATTTTAGCCCTTCAGCTTGAATCTCAGTCAAATTTCTGATAATGCGTATCATTTTAATTTTCAGACAATGCTTTACTCGTCCAATCAAGGTTGATTTTAATGGAAGGAATGCTGCTATTTTTCATGTGTGTATCTCTGTATGGTTACCTGAAGTTTAGGAGTCTATCTCATAAGTAAGTAATTTGTCTTTATCTTTATATTCATCTTTAATCGTATTATGGGAACACCCATGATGGGCAGACAGGTTGGCAGGCGGGCAGCGTCCACAATGGTGTCGTGCTCTCTAATTCGAATAGTTTTATTTGGATCCTCACCAAACTTTATGGAAATATTTATGGTCATGAGATCTTGGTCAAGTGTGATAACCAGCCCAATCGACCCAGACTCTTCTGAGTTATGGCCCTTGATGCTTTGAAAAATTAATTTTAACGAGCATATTTTGTGACCTGGCACTCTTGTTTACCATGAATTTACTATATAGTCAAACTTGTTCTAGCAGCCATCTCCAAATAACGTCCAGCCTGTGAAAAAAAGGCCATTTTTTTAAAAACCATTACTGACTATTTAGAACAAAATGACCTCTTACTATACAATAAAAGACACATTTTTCTTTCCCAAGGGTGGCCTTTTTTTGTTTGACTGTAGTTATAACCAGTCTACAAAATCGAAATTGAGTATTCAAAGTCATTGGTTTATTGCATGAATAAAGTCACACTATATAAGTAGATCAAGATATAACTTTATTAATGTAATTTGATTAATTATATGGAAGCCTCAGTGTGGTTGAGTGGTTATGGTCTCTAACTAGTGATCACTAATCTCTCACCACTGTAAGTTTGAATCCCTTCGGGACTAAATTTAGCATTTTAGGAATCTGTCCAGCTAGCTCACTTAAGGTACGTGTTTTTATCCAGGGTCCGTATTCATAAAGCATCTTAAGATTTTCTTTAACTAAAGTCGAAATTTTTACTTAAGCCGATAAACTTTTTCATGGAAAAAGTTTGTAAACCAATCATCAAAAGTGTGAAAATGAATTATCATTTTCATAATTTGAATCTTTAGGACAAAGATAAAATCATATTATTGTGATTTCCTCCTTTATATTAGTACAAAAGAGTTAAGGAAAAAGTCGAATTTAAGGAAAAATATAACTTAAGTTAAAAAATTACTTAAGATGCTTTGTGAATACGGACCCAGATGTTTCCCAGCCTGGGATCTTACTCTATTGTTAAAACAAGACATGTCGCCAAATGATCCTGACTGATGCTGGGACATTAAAGTTCTGTGGGAAAAAAATTGTCATGTGAATTGTTGATAAACTTGTATTTTTTTTATCATTTCAGGTCATTTTCTCTACAATGGTGGTTTTGGTTGTCATTGACTGGTGTCTCATTCTCTTGTGCTCTTAGGTTTGTAAAATTTATTTCTTATTATACCCCCTTAAACGAAGTTTGAGAGGGGGTATATAATTGGAGTCACTCTGTCGGTTCGTCCGTCCACATAAAAGTTTGTGGAGCGCACTACTTCCACATTTTTTAAGCAAATGCAATGAAACTTGAAATATGTTATCACCATCGAGTGTAGATGTGCAAGACACAATTTTTGTTCCCAGTGATTCACTCATTGCAGAGTTAAGTCCCCTTGAACTTAGCCATATAGTGTACTATTGCATTATTAGTGTTAAAACGGCGGCAGGGGTGTTAGTCACCTCTGTGACAGCTCTAGTTTATGATAAAAGTCTTGATAGGAACACTCCTTGTTTGGGGGGCCTCCATGCCTAGTGATCATTAACCTCTCACTTTGGGGGGCCTCCATGCCTAGTGATCATTAACCTCTCACTGCTGTTAGCTTGATTTCTATCCGGGACTAGACAAAATTGACTTGTGAGGAAGCTGTCCATTCAGCTGATGGAAGGTCGGTGGTTCTATCCAGTTGTATTCCTGAGGTCTTTCTCATCTATTAAAGCTAGAAAACTGGGCAAATAAATCTGTTAAGATTCTGTATAATATTAAATACATTTACAATGTTGCTTTTTCTGCATTATAACTTTGCTTTATTTGATATATTTTAATCAAGTTAGAATGGTAAAACTGACTTTGTAATACACATAGTCTTTTTCATCTTCAGTACAGTTAAACTGTGTTAGTAGTCACCTCCAGATAAAGGCCACCATGTGAATAAAGGGCACCATGTGAATAAAGGGCACCATGTGAATAAAGGCCATCATGTGAATAAAGGCCATCATGTGAATAAAGGCCATCATGTGAATAAAGGCCTCCATGTGAATAAAGGCCATTCAAAAAAAAACTGCCAATGATCATTTAGAGCAAAATGGCCTCTAAAGAAAGGCCACATTTAGTCTTTCCCAAGGGTGGCCTTTGTTCACAGATTTGACTATATCCATTGCAATCCCAAACTTTTGTTAGATTGGAGAAAAAATATTGTATGAAAATGGTTTCAGACACATTTTCTTTTATTACAGTGTGAAATATGTTGGTACGTTCACTGCATTATTGATTTTATATCTTGTATTGAGAGATTACTGGAAGCTTTTGGCTGACTTCACCATTTCTGATGTAAGTTTCTATCATAGAGAAATTGATAAAAAGCTATGTATGGTTTGTATTTCCCATTTCTTTACAACAGTTCAACATTTAATATTCTTAATAATTTCTGTGGACTTGTTTTTATGGCTCTTTTGAGATTAATTTTGTTAGTGGTCAAATTGGGATTTTTTTTATCTAATGAGTTTGCAAGGAGAGGTACTTTAATGGGAGAAACTATGGCCTATGACCATTGAAAAGAAGACTTCTACTGAGTTAAATAACATTTAGTTAAATATTATTAACATACCGGTAAGTTTTCTGTGTATATACATTTTGTACCTTCAAAAGTGATAGTCATATTTGGTTATTGAAGTCGGTTAAGACTTGATTATTGATTAACCTACAGAAAGCTTCTGAAATACAGCTCTCTTTACGGTAGTTCAAACAATTGTCCATTATCTTTTTCATTTTGTATTTCAGCTTAGCCTAGTGAAGCATTTTGTTGCTAGATTCTTCTTCCTGCTCTTGGTACCCACTGTGTTATATGTGTATGTGTACTATGTCCATCTTACATTACTGGTACGAGCCGGGCCACACGATAATGTCATGACTAGTGCTTTCCAAGCCAGTTTAGAGGTAAGAATGCCTTGTGAGCCCTTTCTAGTATTCTAAAAGGGATTTGAAGTCTGTTATAAATCATATTTTTTGCTTGAAAAGGGAACTCAAAGTTCAAAAGGGTGCCTGGTCATTGTAGTGCAGTTTTAAATATATCCGAACTGTGTGAGTATAATGACGCTAACATTACTTTTGTATATTACAGGGTGGTCTGGCTTCATTGACTCGAGGACAACCATTGTATATATCTTACGGATCACAAATAACGTTACGTCATACGTTTGACCCTTCTCATGGAAAGCCGTGCTGGTTACACTCTCATGAGCATGTTTATCCCGTGCGCTACGGAGATGGGCGTGGCTCCAGTCATCAGCAGCAGGTCACATGTTACACATTTAAGGATATAAATAACTGGTGGATAGTTAAACATCCTGACAGGTCAGTTGCTGCATTTTGAAACTTTACTGCTTCTCATTTACGTTTATAAATTAACTTACATAGATGTTTTTTTGAGAATGAAAAATGGACTTTTTGACATTGTGGCAATCTGATTTCGTGGATGGCATATAGTGCCTTGCCTATACTTTGCTATTTGAACATTTGTATTCAGTAAAAATTCAAATGTTTTGTTATTAAGATGTTTTATTGGTTATATCCCTGGTATAATCATGTAATGAATTTGTTTATTTTTACCTTAAGGAAATCTATGGTGGTCGATGATCCTCCAGAACCTGTAAAGAATGGAGATGTTATACAAATTGTGCATGGATTAACTGGTCGAGCATTAAACAGGTATTTATTTCATTACACATTTTTATGGCTCCATATCAATAGATCGGGGGAATATTGATTTTGGTCTGTTTGTACTAAACTTTAACCTTGCCTATGAAATTAAAGTGCTTCTGCCTACAGTCATCAAACTTGATATGTTGTTTTCTCATGACAGCCTCTACATGATCTGTGCATTTTAAGGTCATTAGGTCAAAGGTCAAGGTCACCCAGAGGGGGGCATTGTGTTTCAAAAACACATCTTGTTTTCACTGGATTTTACCTTAGTACCAACATCCCGGGTGAATTGGTGATTTCTTCAGCTTTGATTGTGGAGGAATAACCTCAAACGTACACCTGTGTAGAACCACAGACATTCCATAAGCTAGATGGACAGCTTCCTCACCTTTGAATCATATCTTGTCCCAGGTGGGGTTCAAACTTACAGCAGTGAGGGGTTAGTGATTACTAGTCAGAGACCATAACCACTTTGACTATAGAGCCTCTTTTAATGACAGTACAGCTTAAATTAAACTTAATTAGTTTGGGAATACTGAAGATATTTTTTATTTAAGTGTTTGGTTTTTATAAACTTAGACATGTTTCCTTCATTTATATTTGTATAATCTTTTCAAATTTTAATTACTACATTTTCATACTATTCTTTGAGATGCATCAGTGAATATTTGATATCTACTCCGTGCATAAATAGTTGATGACCGTACATAAATAGTTGATGACCAATTTCCCACAAACTTGCTCACAATGTCCTTGCACTAAATATTTTGACAAAAGTTAGAAAAACCAGCTAATTCGTTAAGTATTTACTATGGTTTTGATGTTAAGTCTTACCTTTCATGTTTCAGTCATGATGTAGCAGCACCCATGAGTCCACAGAACCAGGAAGTCTCCTGTTATATTGATTATAATGTGTCTATGCCGGCACAGAATCTATGGAAAGTGGTGAGATTTTTTTTTATCAAGAGCACCATACTCCATTGTCCCAACAGCACTCCTCTAGTCATGTGGTGTTGTACTACATAAGTCATAAATTCATAATCTTATTTTAGCAATACATGTGTTTGTTTTGGTAATTGTTTTTGCTATAAAAATTATTTGCGCTTTACGCATGAAGAATTTTTCCCCAGGATTTTCTCTGGTTATGTACCTGTGTCTTATACATGGGTGCAATCTAAACGCAAGTGATAACAATACTCTTTAATATATATCATAGGCTAAGGAGCAACAAATTTCATTTTTTTTAAATAATTCAGGTATGTCATGTTTTTTCCTAAAACCACAACCTCCAGAGCCAAACCATTGGTGTGGAATAGTGTGTGTGTATGCACCTTGTCTCAATAATTAGCTAGAGTTGTTTTGATTTTTTTTTACTGGGGTTAATCGTCCCTTCAACAGACTGGGGTCATTGGGCAACTATTTCCAGCTTCTCCTCTTTTATTCTGTAACCATTCACCTCTGTGGTCAAGTGGTTAAGTTTGCTGACATTAAATCGCTGTAACCTCTCACTGTTAGAGGGTTATGGGTTAAAGCCCATCTGCCGACAGTGTCCCTTTATGTAAGAAAGTAGGCAGTTGCTTACAGCGGATGGGAGTCTAGTACTGATTCTTCTCAGGAACGATGCTTAGATGAACTGTTTGCCTCATATGACCCTGACTGTTGAAAAGGGGCTGGGCATAAAACTCAACCAAACAAACAAACATTATTCTGTAACCATCTTTGCTGTTGTAAACATTTGGATCATCACAGATATTTTCGCTGTCACTTCCGCAGGATTTTATTACTTCGAACTGTAAATACAGAAACTGCGAATCCATATATGTATATAAGTCCTTGACCTTATTGATAAATTTCTACCTTGTCTTCAATTCACCTTGATATTAATGCTAATAACCATTAAAGCTACATTTGTATATAACATTACATATTGTATTGTTATATTTTTTAGGAGATTTTAAATCCTGACAGCAGAACTGGGCAATGGGAGACAATTAAAAGTCATGTTAGACTGCATCATGTAAGCACTGTGCAAGCTTTAAAGGTAAGATTATAATTATCATTAAAACTATAATAAGTGTTTATCCTGGTAAAGGGGTGCGTCTCATGTATGAAAAGACCACAATCATGGTCTAATAGTTAGTGTGCTATACTTGTAACCCGCAAACCTGCTTTGAAGTCCATGTACTGCAGATTTTGTGAAAATTTGACATTTGTGGAGAAGTTTCTGGCTTCTTGTGGTAGGATAAGTAAGTTCTGGTTAGAATACAATCCAGTAAAAAACTGATAAGGTGAACCAGCTGTTGTATACAGTACAACCTCTCTGTAGAGCAACAACCTCTAAACAACAGCAAATATTTGCAGCTCCCACTGGGTGTTGCTCTACAGAGGTTAAAGTTATAGTAAATATCACCTTAGGGAAATGTTTAAGGTGTTGTTATAGAGAGGTTGTTGCTCTACAGAGATGTAATGGGGTGGGTATGTAATTTGTCCTCATTGGATATACAATAAAGAATGGTAGTGGGTTTCTGTAATGTGGTCACTACTGTAGTCATACGGTACAATAATTATTTACAAACTTTACATTCTGAAATATATAAACAAATAAATGATGCATAAATATCTATCTTAATCAGTGGCTAGAAGTGTTCAATTAAACATAGAATAATACAGTTGTGCATTATTATCAACTTACAATTTACATCAAACATATCATGTAGTACAAAACAATGACATTTATACACACATTTAAACATAATTACAATATACATTTACAACATTACACTTACCATCTATTGGATAAATGTATCTTTCCCTCTCAAACTATATACTCAGATTACTCTCTCTCTCTCTCTTCTGTGACTGTTAGCAACTGTAAAGTTAGAAAGGTATTATTTAAAAAGTGATCAGAAGTAAAGATAGGTGTGGTAAATCAAGTCAACTACATGTAAGTATTACTCTGAAAACCATCTAATTCTTCAAAACAATTAATTAAATAGCTATACTTAACATAGGCAATTCTTGTACTTATTTATGCCGAAGTCATTAGAAAAGAATAATCTAAAACAAATTAGAAATACTAACCAAAAAACCAATAATTGAACCTTTTCTATGAAATATAAACATCTAGTTTAGGCGGTAAAAAGTAAAGAACTGGTTATACCAGCACAAAGAGCTAAGAAAAAAGACTTAAAAGGTCACATTCCTTGAAGGATCATTGATTTTCATCAAACCAGATAACTCTAAGAAATAATTAAAACTGACCACACTTCACAGCAAGGGAGACAACTCAAACAAAGAACAACACAGTATCACCAAGATTTACTTCCCTTGGAACTAAATCAAACCACAAAAACATCACCCTGCTACATTTTACTGTATAAATGAAATAACGTTGAAAAATGTATTAAATCTTCTAAAGCAAAATATGTATAAACCTCCAGAGTGATGTATCCCATCTCATGATCTATATTTGCTAGTAATAAAACGTTTTTAATTGCCCCTGTCAAATAATTATTCATACCTCATGAACTACTTATGAAGTATGCATGAATAGTTCATGAAAAGTTCATGATTTTATGAATTCCATTGGAAGGGGTGCACACAATAATACTTATTTTTATAGATCAGTGGAAAACATCTGCCAGAATGGGGATTCAATCAGTTAGAGGTAGCCACAGACAGAGTTCTTCAACAAGATGCCACAATCTGGAATGTTGAGGAACACAGGTTTACAAAGAGTAAGTTACTAATGCTGATTACTGATTGATATCTTTGTACCCCATCCAACCTCTCACCCATCTTTTTCTTATACAGTAAAACCTCGATTATCCGAACACCGATTATCCGAATACCCGGTATTAACCGAATAAAATCTACGGTCCCGATTACGTCTCTATATATTTCAAGTACAACGAACCCCGGTTATACAAATCGGATTTTACGAATACCTGGTGTAATCCGAATGCATTATTTGGTCCCTAAAGTTACAAATGCGCGTATTTTCACACCTATTATTCGAAGTCGTCAATTTAACAATGGCCGATTGAGAATCAAATGTCGTGTGACAAACAATGTGTCACATCAATTCATACACGAAGCGTGTCAACAGTTTAATTATCGTTAAGTTGACCATATTGTTTGTTACGCTTTTATACTAATCGCGACGAATATTACACTATGATCTCGGGTATAATAAGTTAATATGCGTACGTACCTGCATGATGATCTGTATGAACTTATTTCCATTTCAGCGTCAATAAAAATTTAAAAACATATTCGAACACAGTTAAACAAAGCTAACTAGAATATGATGATTTAATGAAAAAACGCACCAAACCTAAAAACATTACGTCTTCGATTCTTTAATTGTCTTAGTATGTTACGATAGCGATGCCTAGTCGATCGTTAGTAAGTGAAGTGAGAATGACATATTATTGTGTCGGATTGTGTTCTGCATAATCCATAAATGCGCGGGTATTTACTTAACAAGAGTTATTGTTTCATTGGTTAACTCATATACATTCATAAAACAATGATAAATAATAAGTGTTTGTTGTACATTTTATCTTATTCTTATTATCACTCAAATAAATAACGTCATGTTTACATACGAGAGTTAACTCCCTTGCAATATACGGACAGTACGGAATTTATCGTTTCCAACCAATACATTATATTGAAATGGATTATTCGAAACCATGGATTATCCGAATGATTTTTCAGGTCCCATTGACATTCGAATAATCGGGGTTTTACTGTAGTACATTTTGACTATTCTCTATCCAGAGCTGTCGTTCATTATTATCCCTCTCATATATCTCTGTCATGGCTGGAAAATAGTGTAAAACATATCACTTATAGAGTCTCTTATAGTTTGCATCTTGTACTCAAATGCATACTTTTTTTCTATCACTTTGCAAGTTTTTATAATTACGTTCAATTTCTGTGTTTCGTTTCCCGTTAAGTGATTGGTCCGTGTAACCTAATTACTGTAGGTAAGTTAGTGATATATAGTCAAAGGCCTAAACCCTCCTCCACAAGGCCCCCATAAAGTATTTTACTTAAAGTATCTGTGTTTGGCTTACTTTTCCCTAGATCAGGCATGAGAATTTTCTGTCGATCCACGGAAATCTGCTTATTTAGAGGTCTCGAGGGCCATTTCTGAGATTGATGTAAATTTGAGGAGAAAATTGGGGTGGGGGATAAAGGTTTGAATCGTCAAATCGATCTGATAATAATCCAGTGAAGACATGTACCGTACGTACGGTACTTTTTACAGTACCAATAATCCATTAGATCTCATGCCTGCTAGATACAAGTTGATTTTTTTACAGAGGACAAACATGAGGACCAAGTACGAGATCTCAGTCAAGCTGAAATGATTCCTATGAAGCCAACTTACTTATCTTTCTGGGAGAAATTCTACGAGCTACACCTGAAGATGATCTTTGTACAACAAGATAAATCGATCGAACACAAATACAGTTCAAACCCTTTAGACTGGCCATTCATGACCAGAAATGTTGCATATTGGCTGAGTGGAGCAAGTCATGTAAGTAATAAAATTTGATTACTTTTAATTTTTTGGCACCTGAGGTATCTTTGACATGAATCGAAACTGATTTGTTCCAACTTATTGGAAGAATTTTGTGCCATAGACAGGCAGGCAGACTGGGCTGTGTTAAGGTATCTAATTAACTAATTAAGCAATTGATGGTTTTATTTATAAATAAACTTGATTTGTGAGACCTTGTGTACGACTATTGAATATTGTGTGTGAAATTCAATGTGTTCTGTCTTCATTATCATGTCAGTTAGGTTAGAGGGTTGTTTCACAAGTTAGGGTTTATTGAGAATCATTAATATGATTTGTTTATTTGGTTGTTTCACCAAGGGTTTTACACCCCTTTCCAACAGTCAGAGTCATATGAGGCAGGCAGTTCACCTAATCATCGTTCCTGGGAAGAACCAGTACTAGACTCCAATTCTCTGTAAGCAACTGCCTACTTTCTCACATAAAGAGAATGGTCAGTAGCTGGGCTCGAACCTACGACCCTCTATGTGTGAGAGGTTACAGTGATTTGAAGTCAGCAACCTGAACTACTCGACCACGGAAGCGGGTCTAAGTAACTTTGTAGGAACTAAAATTTTAGTATCAATGCAAAGATTGATTTAAAACTTTTTTTTATTTCAAAATTCTTTCCAAGAGTGCTATTAGATTTGATGGTTTATGTGCAGTCATATACAAAGAAATTTAATTCCAGGCACAAATTCATCTGATTGGTAACTTGGTGGTTTGGATAGCTGGTACTATATCGGTCCTGTTGTACTGCGGTCTTCTGGTATTTTATTTGTTAAGAAGAAGACGTGAATTTTACGATCTTACACAAGGTGAGATATTTTGAGCACATTATCATTTCTACACAAATGAATTGAGTATTCAAAGTAAATCATGGATTATATAATTATATGTGCGAAGCCTCAGTGAAAAAAAAACATATTCTGACCATTCAATATTATACCTCTAATTTAAAAAAAAATATGGTTGGAATATGGTTGGATGATACTGTATTCCATAAGTGAAATATTGAATATTGAGATTATAATTTGTAAGAATGTCTACATGGGCCTTTAATATCATTCTCATTTTAATACTGACAAAATAGATGAATTTATATATTTTTAAAAGTCTTTAATGCAGCATAAAAACATGCACCAACTACATGTGTAGCAAAGACAGTTACAAGATACAAAATTTATTTATAGTCAGTATACAAAAAACAATGTACCTGTAAACATTAGCTATACCAGTAGCTATTTACCAACTTTGTAGTAGACAGTAGTTGATATTATGTCTTAAATATTTAACTATTGTATTTCAGATGAATGGACCAATTTCTTGTTCGTTTTTGAAGTTGTTATTGTTGGATATTTCCTACACTACCTGCCACATTTCCTGTCTGACAAGGCTTTGTTCTTACATAATTACCTCCCTTGTGTGATCTTTAAGTGTTTAGCTTGTGCTGCAGTTATCAATCATATTGATCTATGGCTTTCACAGTATGTATATATATACAGTTGTTTGAATTATTATCATGTTATATATATGCTCATAATAGAGTAAACTCCACTGGTATTTTCAAATTAACTGATGTGGCAGCATTTTTTTGAAATTGGTATCGATTATTATTCAAAATACTAAATAAGTGGATATTATCGAGTGTCGAAATGTTTGCTATTTCTAGGGAGCATTTTAGTGGGGTTTGATTTCAGCGATGAACCGACTCGAAATTAAATCCCCAACAAAAATTAATGATTCCGCAGTAGGCCATTCGTAAAAAAGAGAACGTTTCCATGACGTAATCTTTACGACTTATTCATTGGTACATTTGCCCGAAGTGAGTCTTTTCAGGCCTTCGATATTTTGTTAATTGATTGTTTTTCGTTTTCAGAACCCAGTATGGTAACTTTGCGGTCCACAACATCATTGTGATTTTGCTAGCCGCTGCATTATGGGTATTTAAGGAGTTATCAGCATTGAGTTATGGATACGGAAATCTCACAGTAGAAGATGTTGATAAATTAACGTGGCTGGAATCATGGGATTTGTTGTATCATTAAGAATAGTAATTTAATGCATTGATCGGTTTCACAAAACTTCTAATTTTGCTTGATGAAAACTTATGAGTGAAAATGTTTGGCTTCAGTTTTTGACACTAACGGTCAGAAATTGGTACTTTACGCTCCATACCATGTATGATAAAAGACTTCTAGACCTTTCTGAGGCAGCTTTATCGAGATATTAAGATACAGGAAATTGCAGAAAATTTTCATATAACTTACGAAAGTAATCGAATTCACCGAAGCTAAAAATAAATGGAAGCATTGACTGTGAAATTATGCAGTTTTGACATTTTGATAAAATTGCGCAATACCAGACTACACTTTACAGAAGATCTGCTCACAAAATAAGTTTGTAGATCCATCACAAGTTGCATACTCTTGAACCTTGCCTACAAAGTAAGATGTTTTGTTGAAACTGACGCTATTGTGCAACAAAAAATACGCAAATTTTTTACCAGTGAAATCAAATTTTTATCTTTATATTTTTGCAATTATTTTTTCATGTATGTAAAGAATGTATAATTCTGAAGAAAAAAAATTGTAATTCAATTTAGTCATAAAATGATACTATCTTTATTTTTGTCTTTTGTATGTTGTTTTTTTCAAAATGTTTTTATCGTTTTTGTGTTTATTTCATACACATTCATTGATTTATAAAAATTGGTGATAGATTTTCTTTTTTTTCATTTCTAGACTTGCGAATGGGTATAGTCTTGATAAAGAATACATTGTAGATCTAAAAGTAAATATCTGACTGGCTGAAAATATTAGCCACTGAATAAAATAAAACGGCCACTATTACAAGTCGTTTAGAGGATATTTAGGTTTTCAACATTTTCGGGGGGGGGGGGGGGGGTAATAGGTAATAATCTGAGTTTCTTAATGGGGAAGAAAATCTGTGTATTCTTGTTTATGATTCAATTGGTGTTGATAAGTGTAAACTGTGATATTATTATTATGAAATCTCAGATATATATGTGTTTAACTATGGTATATGTCAGATATGCATGTATATATGTATGGTATAGGGTTACAGTCCATTGTAAAACTACAGTAAAATTGTTAAAAGGCCCATCCATGAGAGTCGACTTGTTTAATAGACTAATTGTGTTTTATCCATGATTGTGTTTTATCCAATTAAAAACATTAATAGTTTATTAAGTCCAATAAGGTCACTTCATTTTTGCTGTCAAAGGGTTGATCCATATAAACGGGTTTGCCCATATTTAAGATCAAAGGGTTGATCCATATAAACGGGTTTGCCCATATTTAAGATCAAAGGGTTGATCCATATAAACGGGTTTGCCCATATTTAAGATTTGTTTGAAATGTGTAAATATGAAATTATGCTTACAATTTTTTTTTAATTTTATGCCCTGTATCGATAGATTGGGGGCGTTTTATTTTTGAGCTGTCTATCTGTTTGTACCAAACTTTAACCTTGCCTATAAAATCAAAATGCTTCCACTTACAATCATCGAACTTCATATTAGTTCAAATAGTTCCTCATGACAACCTCTGCAGGACCTGTGCATTTTCAGGTCAGTAGGTCAAGGTCGCTCTGAGGGGGCATTGTTTTTAAAAACACATCTTTTGTTTGATATTTTATTTACTTTCAGAAATTTTATAGTTTCAAGTTATTCTTACTTTCTAGATTTTCAATTCTGTTTAAATGATACTTATTTAAATAATATTAGATTTGTTGGTATTTTCGTCAGCTCACACATTTATATTTGACATAAAAATTAATTTAACATTGTGCAAAGTTTTACCCTATGTCAGAAACATGATTTTTCGGACATAATATTGTTGAATAGAAAGTATGAAATAATGTTAAAGCAATGAAACTACCAGAAATGAGATTGTTTGATTTTCTGAATATTTTGGTTGATTTTTTTTATGTATTTTATTTGCATTATTATTTTATGTTTATTTATAAAGAATGACTTACTGTTGTTTGTGAGTAGCATTTATCATGAAAGTGTGCCAAACTCATCCTAGAAACTGCTTAATCAAGGTCTATCATCATGTGGTATATTGTTTTTGATTCCACAGGGTCCTGAAAAATGGCAGTGCCCACAAGTTCCAAGGTAACAATTTTCCTAATCAATCAGTACCAAAATTAATATTGTTACTGTCGTAGTTTGTCCATAGACCCTGCAGAGAAATTTGAAGTGGACTGACTTTTTCATTTTTTTTTTCAAATTTCTCTGAAGGGTCTACGCTGAAACAATGCTAATTTTGGTACCGATGGGTTCGGAAAATCGGCTGGAATACATAAAAACTCGAAACATTCAAACTTTGGACGAAAAATACGACTTACCTTCGAATTTGTAGTCACCACCATTTTTCGAGACCCTGTGGTTATCAGAAAAATATATCATGTGATTATAGGCTGTGTTTATGAAATGTGCGTAAATACGAGCAAGTATAATTGTGAGAACATCTATGTATTGTACAGTCAAATCTGGGCCAAACATTGCCTTTTAAGGAGATGCTTACTGGCTCTGATGGCAAGTTTTTTTTTATTTTGAAATAATTAAAGCATGATTTCATTTGAACATTTGAATGAAAAGCCATAAAGAGACCAATTTTAGTAGGAAATGGCAATCTCTTAGTAGATGCTGATAAATTGATGTGCCCGGTCCCCCCTATAACCACAGGTATGACTGCACAAAATAGTTAATTTGATTTTTGAGTTGCTATTTGGTTTTATACATGAAATTTACAATCATTGTATTGGATTTAGAATTATTTGTACCGTAGGTAATTCTTTTTTTTGTCTTCAAAAATAATAAACTCTCTGTGTAGGAAACTTCTTTATTTCTTGTAGAACTAATTTAACATTCTGAACAGTACCTAGATTCTTCTGAAATAAGTCTTTTTTATACCAATCTGCGTTAACTTTATATCATCTGTAACTACTAGCGGCTTCCATGGTGGGATTGAGTGTTTATTATTTCTGACTAGTGATCACTAGCCCCTCATTGCAGTCGGTTTGAATACTGTTCAGGACTAGACTCCCATGTGAATAGGCTGTCCAGCTAGCTTATGGAGCAATGGTGGTTCTACCCAGGTTAACTAAACTTTTTTGTTTCTAAAATTTTCACCTGCATAATATTTGGTAATTATCTTAAGGTGATGAGTGAACAAAGTAATGCAGTGTGGTACATGATGTAAGCAATGAACTAAATTTTTACATTCCACTAATGTAAACTTACAACTTGTGCCATGTAGTTTCTAAAGGATAACTGATAACTGAAATAACGGCACAATGAATTATATATTAATGTATTTAGATTTGCTTGTCTGTTGCTTCAGTCCATCAATAGATACATGTTATCTCCTGAACGTCTACATTGTACATCAAAATTTTAGCAGCAATTCATTTTATAGTCAATATATAATTATATTTAATGATGAAAAAAATAAATAAAAGGTTGAAGGGTATCAAAATATGACTGTGTTTTATCTTTTAATCTCCAGAGGCCTGCTGGATTAGTACAGTTGGTACAAGGGTGCAAGTTTTCTGATTCGTACTGGAATCAAATCCCCAGGAGTCATTTATAAAATTAGCAGCCTCTTAGCTCTGATAGACAAGGATGTTGCAGTCTTTAAAATGCTAATTTTCAGGAGCTTCTCCCCCTGTGCCCCACTACCTGCTCGGGTTTCAGTGATACAAACTTGCAGCCATGTGAGTATAGGGTTCATGATTTATGATCTTGACACAGCAGGTTTTTACCCAGCTAACATATATGCATGATAAGGACAGTTTGGCTGGATATATCTCGTGTTTATTTACCTACATATTTTCAGTGGGTTGATTGCCATTTTTCAATAGTATTTCTATTATATAAGGCGGCTAGTACATTAACAAATTTTCCCTGATTGTATTCTAACCAGTACTGACTTACCCATTCACAAGGAGCCGACACTAACTCATGTAATTTTATGGGAGGAAAATCAACATTTTGGTAAAGTTTTCATAGAAGGGTATGACCTGCTGTGACCTGGATTCAAACCTGGTTTGCTGGGATACAAGTCCAGCGCACTAACCACTAGACAATGGTTGTGACATTGACTATTTAAATGAGCAGATATTTTGCTACAGTTCACTAAATTTTGTTTTTACATAGACATAGATGCAAAATGAAAACTAATTTTTTTAAACTTTGCATGATCGTAGCATATGATAACAGAAACATTTCAAGCGAAAAAAAATGGGGGTCACTGGTCTCGTTTTTGAGTTATCTGCCTTTGAATTTGAATTTTTGCTTATTCTAAGTCATTTCAAGGGCTATAATTATGTCTATGTGAAAAATGTAGCGAACTGTAGCAAACGTCTTTAAGACAATGGAACATGCCATGTTTTCAAATACCAAGCTCCTAAATGACAGACACAAACGTTTAGTACCAGAAACAAAATATGTACACTTAGATCCTTTTATTCAATATTTTCTCCAATGACTTAAATTAGATAAATAGACATATCTTTGCCTTAATATTGCACCATAAAATAAATTTTAAGTCATTTTTTTCATTGCAGTTTTTTTTTTTTTTTTTTTTTTTTTTTTTTAGCAGATTAGGAGTCTGTAATGCTTGTCAACAAAGCATAGATCATGTCATTGGAGAATTGAGCGGCTGTGTGAGGATTCACTACCAACACCTTTCTAGTTGAGTCTTTCATTTGTCGTTCTACTTCGATGAACCCTTTATCACCAGAAAGGATAGTGAACGCTATATTGGATGGAAGGCGCTCGTCCATTTTTCCAACCTGAAAGATAAAAAAAAAAAATCAAAGTACTGAAAGTACTCATGGAAACAGAACTTACATAGACTTGCACTGCAACATGGAAAGGGAAGTAGTTTAACATTTGCATGGCAGATTTAGACAATGCAGTACTTAGGTCTGCATCAAAATTCATGCGCCCGACCGAGCAAGCGACTATCATTCAGCTTTCAAAAATTAAAAGATTAAAAATATAGACATCATTTTTTCTTCTAAATCATCAATGAATGGGCTTTATCTACATGGGAGGGTGGCTTTATTCAGAGATGGTTACAAACACAGGTTTGACTGTATGCATCAGCCTAGAAATTAGGTTAATAAGTGCTGACTTAAGACTTAGCTGAGATAATGTCCATTAAACAAATTTTTTTTCATTAAACAATAGCAAATATTTTCTCCCCAATTGAACAGTATAACAATATTATTATGCCAGTCAACATAATTACGCATCACTGTCTTAAATGTTTTAAGTAATAATACATACTGTTAAAACTATGGCAAAGTCAGCCGCATCTTTGGTAAAACCACATCGCTCATTCAAGTAGAACAATCCATTGTGCTTCATAGCACGAAACACAGCCGATCCATTTGGTTCAAACCAACACTTCTTTCCACCGAAAAATCCCCAAACAAAGGTTTGATCAGGCAAAGCTGTCGGTAGCTTATGGAAGAAGGATGGCCAGTTATCAAGGTCAAGAAATATGATATTTTTCATTCTCTTCAAGTTGTCTGTTGATGTGAGATCAGCTGTGTAAGTATTCGGTACAGGACAGTATGATGGCACACTTTGGGGTTGGTTATGTGGTTGAGTAGCTTGTGGTCGGCTAACTGGCTGAATATTTGCTGATGGTCTAGATGACCGGATACTTTGAACTTGAGATGCTGTCTGGAACTGTTGAGCTGTAGTTGGTGAGGGTTGCCTTCCGTATACAGTAGAATTTCTGAGAAAATATCTAGATGGCATGGTACCCGTGCTAGGTAATACTGAGTAAGGGAAAGGGGCACTTATCAGATTCTGCATTGCTGTTGTTGCATTAAACGGTGGCCGATGAATATATCCTTGGGTTAGAACGTTCGGTGGTAGCTGTGGAGACTGAGGAACAAAATTGAAAGCTGCAAAGGGACTGCCAGCAGTGAATGATGAAAGCTGCTGAGGAGATACAATGCGTCTCGTAGGGTGAACCATACTAGGCCCAGGTTGATGTGACAATGGTGCATTGGTTGTTCCAGATTTTGACGTTGATTGTACCAAAGCATCTTCGGTCTTTCTTAACCCAAGTTCCTGATCATTATCATCATCACTGTCTAATTCGATGACATCACTAAATTTCCCCATGTCACACTTTTTTTCAACTCCAATTATGTTTGAAATCATTGACTGAAATTGAAAACGAGCTTTATCAAAATTAATTGTAGTGTGTTTTTCAACACAATAATAGAATTTTTCAATTAAAAATCTTAATTTTCATAATATTATTTAACCATTCTTTCCAGAGATCATGAACTACAAATAAAAACAAGAATGCTGCGAGCGTTGCCAACGGTCGTCTGTTCACCGCCTAAATGAGATCTGTCCACCTACAAAGTTTTATGTTGCTTATAAAAAGCCTCTGAGTAAAGAGCTACATTGATGTTTTGCACGATGCAGACGCAGACACCACAGTGATTACAATTATTTTCGTTCAGCCCAATTTTCGTGGTTTTTACTAAAATGGCTATTTCATGGGGACAAAAATTCTTGGATTTTGATTTTTGGAAAGAAATGCCTTATCTCTGCATTTAAATTCGTGTGATTTGATTTCGTGGATGAGCCAACCCACAAAATCCACGAAATTAAATCTCCAACAAAAATTAATGATTCCACAGTATACTTTTTATTAATCGAAAACAGACAAGCTAAAAACAAGATGATTCAGACAAAGTACAATGAAGAAAATTATACAAAATGTTTCAAATAACAATCAAATCAACATACATTTGACTGGTTTCCTGATTGTTTCACATTACCACCTTGTTGACTGGTTCCTTCTCTAGAAGTTCCCAATGCTGCAGTTACTTTGGAATTTCGAGAATATGAAGAAGTGTTAATATCTGGTCTTAATCTGAGGGATCCTGATGAATGTGATATGTCCCGGGATACTTGTGCGTCTTCAAGATCTGATAAATCAATACAAACGGGAGACTGGTTCCTTAGAGATGGTTTTACAGTCTGCTCCATGCGTGCGCCATCTTCTGTCATTAAATTGAAGGAAGCAGGTTGCAAATCATTCTTGAATTCAACCCGTTGATTACCCTTATTTTCAACACCTTTTGAAGTACTGAGGGAGTCACATGCCAGTTGCTTATTTCTGTCGGAACTTTTTTGCTTTCGTTTTCTCTTCGAACCCCCATTAACAATTGAATCAATGTCATCACTAGTGTCTGAGTCATCCAAATTAATCAAATTCAGAGAGTCTGACTGTTTCATTTTGTTTGAATTTCCAACATTTTTCTTTCCTCTAAGTGAACCAGCACTAGTATCACCTTTCGTTTTATCCATGGTCCCATAAACTGTGCAACACTTATTTTGTTCACCTTTATAAGTTGCAGTGTTTCTTTTCTTATCAAAGTCATCAACGCCTATGTTCGATTTTTCAGTATCCTTCTGCAATACATCAACAGCATTCACACCATGTCCAATATCAATTTCAATGTTAGAATTGTCACTCACAGTTTCATCTGCTGTATCCATCCAATGAGTTTTCTTAATTTGGGGATTACACCGACTGGGCCCGGGCATGCATCCCTCATCTGTGTCAATTGATTTGATCAATGTAAGAGCACATCTTTTCACAAACTGTGAGAATGAACATGTGTCATTATCCACTACCGTACCCATTATTTTCTTTGCACACTGATGCTTAGCAAGTTCCTTAAGCTCACCGGAGAAGAGGCGGTGACATGTGTTACAGACATAAGTCGCAAGGTAGCCAGCAAATACATCAATCTGCAATAAATTAAACAAGTTCTCTTATTATAACTAATAATCTTAACCTGACAAAGGCCAATATGGCTGAAACGTTGATAAAATAAACCAATTCTTACTAAGTTAAGACTTATTTTTTACAGAAAGAAAAAATTGTTGTAATTTAAAAAAATCAAACTAGAAATGACCCCCCCCCCCTCCCCCCCTGCTGAGAGCTAAGTAAAAAGGGGCTATAACTCCTGTGAAAATGTTTGGATTTGAACGGAAATCAAACTTGGAACTGTATTTTATTATTATAAATACAACTTCATGTGAAATATATGAATCTGATCCATGAAATCTTTCTTGAGTTATAGCATGGAAACCAAAATTTGAACAGACAGACAGGGGAAACACTTTATGCCCTTCTACCATTTTGAATGGCGGGGGCATAAAAATTTACAAAACTGTTAAAAGTTAGAACTCATTCTAGTGAAGAAACAATCACAACTAGAGCTGTCACAGAGGTGACTAATACCCCCAGCCACTTTGACACTAATACTGCAATAGTACACTCTACGGCTAAGTTTAGGGGGACATAACTCTGCAATGAGTGAATCGCTGGGCATGAAAATTGTGTCTTGCACATCTACACTTCATGGTCACAGGTGTTTGGCACGTTTTTATAGTGCCCCAACTGTTAGATATGTATAATATATCATATTTCAAGTTTCTTTGCAATAGCCTAAAAAATGATGAAGTAGTTTGCTCCACAAATTTTATGCGGACCGACTGACGGACCAACGACCGACCGACAGAGTGACTCCAATATACCCCCTCTAAAACTTCGTTTGCGGGGGTATAATAAATCCACAAGCATTAAAAATCTATTACATGGGAGTCCTATTTTCCACTTAAATATTAACTTATTTCAAATAGGCTAAAGACGTATCTAAAAAGTTTTAAGAAATTTCTCAAAGCATATATTTTGTTTGCAGAAACACTAAAAAGACAGACACAGAGATACTATCAACAACAGTTACTTCTGTTCATTAACTTGGAAAATAAGTTACAGTGGGAGATAAAATCTATATGTTACCTATCATCAATATTTCCAAGAGATCAATATTTACTAAAATAATTCAGAAGAGCATACAAACAAGTCACATGCTTACATTACATATGATATGATTTTTTTCTAAACTAAGATATTAGAATCTATGGACCGTTTTCAACAAATTAAGAAGCTTTACAAATTTGGGCCTAGGTCTCATACAATGCTTCAGTTTATTGGTTCTTTTCATCGGGTTTTACGCCCTTTTTCAACAGTCAGAGTCATATCGAGGGTTCAACACAACAGAGTCGTAACTCATATTGAAATAATAGCAAGTTACGACCGTGTTGCGCTGAGCCCTCGATATGAGGTGGACAGTTCACTTTTAAAACCATCGTTCCTGGGAAGAACCAGTACTAGACTCCTAACCTTCTTAAGCAACTGCCTACTTTCTCATGCACATAAAGAGACATGGTCAGTAGCTGGGCACACAACCCTCTATCAGTGGGAGGTTACAGTGATTTGAACATAGCGACCTTAACCACTCGACCACGGAGGCGGCTCAAAATGCTTCAGACCACATGATACCAAGATCCAGATATGTGTGTCTCATAATTACAGTTTAATTGATCAATACAAGACTGAATTATAAAAACCAACAAATACACATCGAGGGTTCAACGCAAGAGTGTCGTAACTCATATTGAAATAAGAACAAGTTACGATAGTGTTGTGCTGAGCCCTCGACATGTAACTTAGGATAGGGAACAAACATACCAGTGAGGTCTCGATCAAGGATGCTACAGTATGTAGATTGTTTGTTTCCCGTTTGTGTTCCTCCAGTCCTGCATATGATTCTATATTAAGTCCACATTCTAAACACTGTACTGTATATGGCACCTTTTCACAACGTTTAGCGAAATCTTCAACAAGCTCACTAACCACGGCCACTGGGCCCCCCTGGCATAAAGACTGGTCATCTGAAATTACAGAATGCAATCATATTGCTGATTCATTTTTTTCTTATTTGTGTCCACTGGGGTATAACGCCATGAGTCAAAGACATGTAGCTACTTTTCTATCTTTAACAGTGGAGGAAAACCTAATGCATACACCTGGGTAGAACCGTTGACCTACTTCAAGTTAGCTACAGTCAACTTTCTCATGTGATAATTGGACATAGGTTGAATTTGATCATTCAACTTAATATATTGTGATGTTTGGTTGAAATCAACATTACAGGCCTCTATGGTCCAGTGGTTATGCTCTCTGACTAGTAATCCACAAGGGTGTTTGGCAACTTTCCAGCTTTGATAATGGACTAACACCCCATGCATATAATACCTTGGTATAAACCATTGACCTTCTGTAAGCTAGCTGGATAGCTCCCTCACAATTAAAATTTCATCCCTTTGGGATTTGAACTTATAACAGTGATATGCTATTGATTACTAGTCAAAGGCCCCAACCGCTGAACTACAGAGGTAGTCTGGTTCCAAGACGTGCTCTTCAATAACATAGTGCAAGGGGGAGGAACTCCAGACTACTACAGAGGCCCCTTATATGTTGAAATAACCCTTTTACATGAAAAAAAATCAACACAAAAATACCACTACATAAACAAAAAAATCTAATAAATCATACAATGTACAGTCAACCTTGTGTCAGCAGCCACCTCCGGATAAAGGCCACCCTGTGAATAAAATTCGTTTTTTAAAAACCATCATCGATTATTATAAAGAAAATGATCTCAGAACACTTGTCAAAAAAGGCAACATGCCTTTCCCAAAGGTGGTCTTTATTCACATGTTTGACTGTAATTCAAAGTTTTAATCAGTGCATTGCTTGTAATTCTTCATCTATAAAAAATTGCTTGCAACAAAAAATTAAGGAAATCAAGTGGCTCCCATTTATAATAAGGAGGGAGTACCCGTAATTAATTTAAATCTCCAAAATACATTGCAGAATACTGCAATATCTTATTAAACAAACACAATAGAATACCTGTATGGCTTACCAGTAAAAGCATAAGTTACAGCGTGATGTGACATCCCTTCAAGATGTTTCCAACATTTTTCGAAACTGTTGAACATATGAAGACATTGAGCACACATATAAGCAGTGACCGCCAAGGGTGGGTAGAATGGTGAATGGTTTTCAGCAACCATATGCATTTTGCATTCATCATGTTTCTGAAACTCGCGATCGCACTTCGGGCAAATGTAACACAACGGAATTTTCGGAATACATGGGTTTGGGTTAAGTAACATCGGATTACATGGGGAATGTTTAAAATTTTTGTTATGACACTGAAACCATATATTTGAAGAGTAATGCGCTGAACAATTAACCACTGTGCAAATTAATTTCTTGTCAATATTTGAAGTTGACGCTGTAATGTTTCTGTTATCACACAAAGATGATTCCAAACTAGAAATTGAGGCAGACTTTCTGTATGATAATGGATTTGTTTGCTCAGAGCCATTGCCAGAAGCGTTTGTGTCCGATGATGTCATCTTTGTACTAGAGTTATTGCTCGCATCCAAATGCAGTTTATCATTATTATTTCCATCCACAGACTTGTTTCGCATCTTCCTGGTCACAGAGCTTGCAACACTACCCTTATCACCTCTCTTTGGTCGTGAAGTTGTTACAGAATAATTTGCAGTTCTACTTTTTATGGTCGAGCAGTCAGTTTTTCTTGTCTGTTGAGATTTTAGTTTTGGTTGGGGACGAGCAGAATGATGGCGCTTGATTAGAGATGGATTGTTGAGGCTGGATGTACTCACTTCAGCATTTGGCAACTCCGAGCTACAGTCAATTCTGCCATCTTTAGCAATATCTAAAAATAACAAAAAATTATTTTATAATACAAGCTTAAGACAGAAGAAAAAAGGCTAGTTTGAGCTAACATCTCCCCAAAAATATAGGGTCAGTTGAGAAGCAGAATGTTTTTTTAAATATTTCAGTTCCTAGATGCTGCTCATATGAAATTATAATATGCCAAGCCAAACTTCTATTTGGTCAGATAAACTTGTGTTTGCTTTTAGCGTTTCCTGCAGAGTTTAAGTGAGGCATGGCATTCTTTTGCTGCTTAAGGGGCACTTTCAGAGTGCAGTTCGAACCATCAGGGCAAATTGCCTATTAAGTGATGTTCCTTGTCACTGCATGGTCTAATTTGCTATCACAGCAATTAGTGCAAGATTCTGTCTGAATTAATTGTGCTGCTGTCTTTATTGGATACTATACTTAAATTGACACAGGCCAACAAAAAGGGCATCTTTGACACATGGCCCTATATACAATTTATAAAGGCATCATGGCAATTTGTCTTTGAGGCATGGCGCAGCGCCATCCTAAAAAGACCTGGAGGAAATTTAGGCACATACTAGCTTTTAAGCACTTCTCTGAACTAGCTAATTAATTTAACTGGAGAGAAGTGTTAAATTGTATTATGTATATATGTTTACATTTTTTTTCTAGTTCAATAGAAATTGTATTGTTCATTACATGCAGTTACAAGAATAGTAGATTTATGCTATCATATATATCCCAATTAAGGTATTTGTGGCAACATGAAAGGTGACCAATTAGAAAGTGTATCTTATTAAGGCTATAATAAAAGGGTCAGACAGGACAGTGGAAACAAAGAATGCCCTATCTTTATTGGCACATTTGTTTTGACTTCATGACCTGAAAGTTCTGACAGTTCACAAGCAGAGGGTAATCTTGTAAACATAACAATTTTGTCATTGAAAACAGGAAACATTCTTGCATTTTTGTTGTATCAAAATCATTATTTTAAAGAAATGGATTCAAGAATTCATTTCCAACTAAGAATCTGTATTGTTTCAACAGAAAGAAATGGGTCAATTGACAGCAAAATGGTTTAAACAGACAATGTATACAGATATAAATCATTTTATATATCGAAACAGGAAAAATTTCCTCCAACTTTCAAGCATTTTAAACGGTTTAAAAACAAGCAAAAACCTGTCTAAGGCAATTAATAAGTATGCAAACAAAACAATGAAACATGAGGCTATTCAATTAATTTACCTCTTGTTACCTGTTAATTAGTACATACATTTTCAGGTAATTTGGTGTTATTTTCCCAAACAAATGGCGTTATTATAAAAAAGGGAAATAACTCAAGACAGGATAATCAATAATGTTAGTTCCACGGTCCACTCTAGTATACTCCACTTGTATGGTAAATATGTCTTAGTGTTCATATTTACCAAGTAACAATTTGTCTATTTATCCATTAATAACTATGTTCACATTTACGATATTTGACAATTAATTACGTTCTTATATTTATTTACTGGCAAACATTTATCTAGAACACAACTTTAAATTTACTTACTTTGATAATGATGAATTAAGGCCTTTTATTTGTGTGTCTATTTTTTTGTGAATGTTATTGTAAAACACTTTTGAAAATAGATCTATCATTGTCATGAAAAAGTGGTATAAAAATGTGGTAAAATAATTAATAATGATATTAAAATAATGTGTTGTAGAGCTACGTACATCTCTAGGAAATCTACAGTAGATTCTATAACTCGATTTACCTGAATTCTGCATCAGAGAAAGTCCAATACTACGTAGATTATAAACCATTGTGCTAATGAACACAAGCGAGTCCCTAAAACAAAAACAGAAGCTGTAAAATAAGATGAAATTCAGTCCATCCAGTCTCAACAGTCCGTTCAGCCTAAACCTAATGTACACACTGACGTCGCTATGACATCGACCGTAACTATGACGTCATATGACGTTACGCTACAGTTTGGTGAATTAATAAATTCTTCAAAATAAATGGGTCTGTTGACAGTATTTTAATTAAATCCACGTTTTTTTTTAAATTCTGAATCGTTATCGCAATTCACTAATGATGCCATTTCAAATTTTGAGTCGAGCTGAATTTTTCTGTTTCCGTCCGTATTATCAGTGATTTTATACGCAGCTAGTTTATCACAGTGACCTCCCCTTTATAATATTTCATTGCCTTTTAATCCCAACGTGAAACTTACGTTACATGTAGTTGTAGTAAGTTTAGCTCGTATACCCGTATGGTAAGTTGAATGAAATACCTTAGATAATGTCAGATATTGTTCTTGTTAGTCTTACTAGTGTCATAATCAAATTTCAATTGATCCAGTGGTTCTGTGCATGCATGTGATTTCAAGACCGTTTCCGATTTTATTTTCTCTAGGCTTTAGCGTTTACCACTGTTTAATGTTGGTCATTTGGTTATTTTTACAGAGGAGAACGACCTCAGGCATACACAGACCTTCAGTTAAACTTCAAAGACGGTATTCTAACTGACAAAGCCTTCTACAAGGAACTGGCAACTTCTTCACTATGTATTGAGGAAAATTATTTTATAAATCTGATTCTTCAAATATAATGAGCCTTAAAATGATGTATAACAACCTATATATTTATTTTCAAGATGGAAAATCTTTTCCTCACTACTAGCGCATCTCTTCTGCTCACTGTCATGTGTCAACTCGGGCAATAAATGAAATAGCAAAATCATGAAAGGATTGCTTGTACGTCTCAAATGTGGACTAATGTGTATACATGTTTGCTTAGAAATTGGAATGAACGTCTGAGACTCTGAGAATTGATTCAAAGTTAATTAATGCTATGCATTTTTATGCATTTAATTGTGGATATATTGTAAAATATTGCAGATTAATTGAAGATTGGAATGGACTACTGTCCAGAAGTTGCAGTTCTCCAGTCTGCTTTTCAGCTTGTGAATAAACTGGTAATGTATTACAGCTCATTGGATGAAATTATGCGATCTGAATATCCCTCCCCCTCTCTCTCTCTCTCTCTCTCTCTCTCTCTCTCTCTCTCTGTCTGTCTCTCTCTCTCCTCTCTCTCTCTCTCTCGCTGTATCATCAAGCTATTGTGATCACTGTGACCTCATTGTCAGAGTCTGCTACCAATAATGTAGCTCATTACTCAGAAGCTCTATGAAGTAGCAAGATGAAACTGAAGCGGTGAACAGGCAGCGTTGACACCGCTTGCGGCACTCTCATTTAGCATTATTGTATGAAACATGTTACACCGCTGATAATAATGTTATTAATCCTGTACAACACTCATGTACACATATTTTTACTTTATACAGACAAAAGGTAAACTCTCGAACTTGTCCAAGGATGACTGTGATAAATATGTCAAAGTCATAGTGGAATCTGTGGAAGAAATATGTTCAGGTTTGGAATTTGACCTTGACCAGGAGGCCAGGGAACTATGGCAACAGAAAATCCACTGTTTGTTATTTCATTCTGTTGTAAACAACTTTTACATCAAAAAGGTTTGTTTTGCAAAAAATATTATACGTCAGATTTAAAAAAAATAAATGGACTTATGCTTGTTCTGTCTTTTTGTTCAGTTTAATGTGTTCTCAGGGTTTTTTCTCGGTATTTTGGGAACATGACCCATACCCTTGGGATTGGGAATTTTCGCGGTGTTGTAATCAAAATTGGGAAAAAATGCATAACTACAAAATTTGCAATGTTCAACTTATTCTACTTATTTACACATAAAACAGTACCAGAATAAGGTATTTACTACCAATAGTGATGTTAATGAACTTATAAAATTTAAAAAAAAAAAAATTTAAAAAAAATTGTTTTTTTGGATTGGGAATTTTTGTCTGTGAATTGGGAAAAAAAGATACTATTTTCCATTGGGAATATGACCGAATTTCAGCTATAAAATCGCCCCAAAAAAATCCCTGGTTCTGGAAATTTTTACTCACTTAGTGATTGAAGCGTAATTATGATGATTATCTAGGTTTTTGTAACTGATACCTACAACATTTTTTGTATTCTTTAAAGCGTGCTGAAAGGTAAAACATGTGAAAAAGTGGCTGTACATGAACTGTTCTTCAAACCTAATAAAAAGTCTAGGGTTGCCAGGAAAAATAAAGTACCGTATGTCTGGTACCGAGAAACGACTGTTTAATGCCTTAATGGGCTCTTATTATGGGCAGGCTTAAGTTGATGCATCAACACTAAGTTATTTCTTGAAACATTCAACAAAGTTGTTGAATGTTTTAATGTTGATAATTAGTTGTATTGCTAAACGTGTTTAATTACTCATTCTTTTTGTAGAGCTGGGTATCGGTCCTTAAAAGCGTATCACGATATATCACAATATTTCATGCTGTATCGCGATACGTATCGCGATATATATAATGATAAATTCACAGAAAAACATTACAAATTAACATTTATATAACGTCTTGGGTAATAATACAGACAATAGCTCACAGTGTAGTTTCACATTTCAAATAATTTGTTCTGTTTTAGCAGTGTTGAAACTATTAATGTATAAATATAAATAATTTATATATGTTTGCACAGTTAATAATATTACAAGACTGACCAACATTTAGATATAAATAACACCACAATGTATGAACTTTTTTTACAATAATAAACATAAAGTTCAGTAACTTCAGTTATTTAAGCTTAACCCGATATATCGGTATGCTGAAAAAATATTGTGATATTTATATTGTCTAGCTGATATCGCGATATACCGATAAACCGATAAAACCTCCCAGCCCTATCTTTTTGGTAGTAAAATTCTCTTTGTGTCAATACACAAAAACTTGTATGTATATTTTTTTTCAGGTGGCATGTACTGATAAGAAGGTTCCTGTGCTGGGCCCTCTTGACTTGTTGTCTGAGCTGATCCCTACATTCAGCACTGAGTTCTACTTTGAGTTGGTGAAGCAATGTGGCTGGTCTGCATGCTTTTTACAAGTAAAGTTTTGCTTATTTTTACTATTGAGTTTTCAGAGATAAAAACAATTTTCTACATCCTTGCAGTTTGTCCTAATTTCTTGTCCAATGAAATGTCTGCATTTCATTTGAAATTTGGAAAACATTTCGCATAAAATGTTTCGAGAATCTGGCATAGAGAAAATAAGTCATTTATTTTTTCTGTATGTACAGAAGTTTGGACAAACCGTTTATCAGTTATCAAATTTAATATTTCGAATTTTATGCAACATATCACTGTGCTCCACTTTACGTCTCTTGCAATGCATTGCATAAAATTTAGCAATGAATGACAACTAATATGTGTGTTACGCACTCAATTATGGTGTGTTTTTGATGCTATGATTAAGTCAAATGCTTTTATTTTCAATTCATGTAGTTAATAATTATGGCATTTAGATAGGTTTCTGGATTTGATCACTTCAGTTTGATTATCAATCAAGTCAACTGTTATGTAGAATAGATAAATACATAACTTCTAATTATATTTTTTCTAGTGTCTTCAGAGCTTGGGTGCATCTTTGTCATCATCAGTATTGTGCGATCTTCTGTCGCATTGCGAGCAAGAACCAGTTACCAGTGACGATAGGCACATTATCAGCGTTCTTTCGGGAAAATTTCTAGCTCGATGTTTGTATGTACCGGACAGAACAGTGGAGTTAGGTGAAGATTTGTTGAAATCTTTGAATCAGCCCAGAAAATATGTGACGGTAGTTTATCCCGATACAACTGAAGCAGAGATTGAAGATGTGGAAATCTCCGTTGGTAACCACATCGAAGATGACTTTTCACCCAAATCTGAACAAAATGTTGGTGCGCAATTGTTCGATGAATTTGTGAAAAGCAAATCTGATATTTTCAATTTATTTCTTTCTAACTATGAAAAACAGCTTGATATGTATGTAGAGTCTACTGAAGATGTGAGTGAACACAAAATGTTCCAAATCATTATACAGTTAGAATTTTGGTTCTTTTTATTCCGTGTATGTAAAGATGACTCATGTGCTGACTGGTTTTTGAATAATGTTTTTCTAACTGAAGATTGTAACCAGTCTAACTCTGTGCATAATGAAAGATATGATAACTTTTTAATGTACAATTTGAATTTTGTTCTTATCGAAAATTTACATTCTGATGACAGTATGTTAAAGTTGCATGAAATTCTTCACAAAGCTATTGATCTTGTACCAAAACTCTTTAAAACTGTCAAAGGAGATAAAGAAATGAGGTCAACTGATGGATCTCAACACACAGTCCAAGTTGTATGTGGATTGTCTGCTTTTGGAATTACTTTGCTTCGAATGTTGAAAGGAATAATGGTGGGTGTCGGTGATGCGCACGAAACTAACATGGATCTTGAAGAAATATTTCATGCTAATAAGTCTGCAGATAGGAGTGAGTTGATTCTTGGAAAAACCTGGAAAGATGATGTAACCTTAGAGGCCTATCTGTGGAGAGTGACACATAAATTGCCTAAGTACCAAGGTAGAAATGCTAAATTGTACATTTATATAATATAAAACACCAAATCTTAATCTTATGGAAAAGGTCCTTTCTTTAAGCTGTAAAATGTAATTTATAGTTTCTCTTACCTGTTTCAATTTGGCAACTTTTTCAGCTGTAACAGTAGAGAAGGACCCTATCTCGCCTGGGTAGAACCATTAACCTTCTGTTAGTTGGCTGGGCAGCTTCCCCGCTTGTGAAATTTTGATCTGGGTTGGATTTTAACTCACAGCTGTTAGAATCACATTAAAACAGAGACCTCTTATCAGATTCATGGGTTTATAATTAATATTGTATAATACATTACTAATTTGAAGTTATAATGAATTTCTTTGATATTGCAATAAATTGATTATTTACCTTAATGTTGTTTTGGTACCTTGGCTATAAGATAAAACATTTTATTCAATTCATTTTTTCTTTTCATTTTCAGTCTGTGTTGACCGCCTGCTTGGTGACAAATGTTTAAAATTCTGGACATCTGAAAGGTAATACGCAGTTATAGGAAAGAATCACTATTCAGATGGCTATAACTCTGGAAAACTGGAAATATTAAGTCAGTCTCAGCAAGTTTGACAAAATCACGATCCATTGTATTTCTTAAAGTCTGTCTGTATTTCATTTTATTGCCTGATATTGGTCTTGCAGAAATTTCATTTTAGGGTTACAAGTTTACCTAGCAGATCAGATGTTTAAGAATAAATTGTTTTCACTGAAGGAGAAAATATTTTGCTAAAATATGATGATACTACCGGTATTATTTGTCTCAGCACCTTAACAAGATTTATGTCTTGTGGGTTTTCAATATGGCCTGAAAAATAGTTTGTTTCTTGTTTACTCATTGAAAATAGGGTCGGTAGGTCAGGGCCGGTATTCAATAAACATCTTAAGTAATTTTTTAACTTAAGTTATATTTTTCCTTAAATTCGACTTTTTCCTTAACTCATTTGTACTAATATAAAGGAGGAAATCACAATAATATGATTTTATCTTTGTTCTAAAGATGCCAATTATGAAAATGATAATTCATTTTCACACTTTTGATGACTGGTTTACAAACTTTTACCATGAAAAAAAATTACACTTCAGTAAAAAATTTGACTTAAAAAAATCTTAAGATGTATATTGAATATGGGCTTTTTTTTTTTTTTTTTTTTGCTCTTGGAGGTGAGTGAACAGGGTATAAATAGTAAAAAAAAGGATTTTTCTATCCCTCAGGATAATAAAAAGTCTAGGGTTGTGGGGAAAATTTGTGTTTGTTGGTTAACCAGAAACAAATATTTTCTTTATGCCTAACCACTGTGTACATTATAACTTAGTACTTGATGTGGCTATAAGTATGACTAATTTGTATATTTCAGACTACCTAATATGTTACAACATTGTCCATCCATGTTGAATCAAGTCAGTCATGTTTTGCGACTGTCACATATTCTCACATCAATTAGCAAGAATTCTGCTGCAACAAGGGAGACAATCTTGTCAATCACAAACTTGATTCAAACCACATTCCAGGAGTTATCTTTCCCTGATCAGGACCTTATCGTAAAAGACTTGTATTGTGATGGACAGAATTACCTATCAGAAGTAATGAGGAATGGAATCAATGAGAAAGTGACCCTTTCGTTAAATAAAGTCACCGCTGAACTTACTGATAATGTAAGTCATTACTTTATTAACAAGAGTTATATGCCTCATTATATGACCCGCCTTCTGGGTCAAGTGGTTTAGGTTGCTGAATTTAAATCACTGTAACCTCTCACTGATAGAGGGTCGTGGGTTCGAGCCCAGCTACCTACCATGTCTCTTTATGTGAGAAAGTAAGCAGTTGCTTATGTAGTCTGGTTCCCGGACGTGCTCTACAATTACGTCAGGCAAAGCTCAATAATGGCGGCCTTCAGTTGTAATGCACAGGCAACATAATATTCTTATTTTGACTGACCATTTGTTATGTTATGCCTAATTTTATTTGTTTATGTACTAATATTGTAACAGCGGTGTGAGATATTTTAATGATCTTTCTTATTTGTTGATATATATACTTTCATGAAGTAGCTATAACTTCGGACGCGAGTCTTTATAGTTTCAAAAATTCTTTTGTGATCATCTAAAAATTGGACATCTATGATATATATTATATAAATAGGATTCATTACCAACCCTCACAAGCACTTAATCACTTGATATAAGAAAATACCCATACTTTAGAATGTACAAAGGACGCCGCCATTATTGTGCTTTGCCTGACCCGATAACATATAGTGTAAGGGGAAGGAACTTCAGACTATTGCTTATGGAGGGTGGGAGTCTCATACTAAGTACTCGTTCTTCCCAGGAACGATGCATATATGAGGCAGACAGTTTGTCTGTCTCATGTTGAAAGGGGCATAAAACCCAATGAAACAAACAAACTTAATTAGGCTAGACAAAATAATATTTTCGCCTTATTTTCCTTCAAGATGCTTATTTTTCCCTTTGAAAGGGCTGCACCACCTTTCCACTGAAGGTGACAAACATTTCACACGTGAGCATGAGGTCCAGCTAGCTATTGAAGGGATGGTGGTTCCATCTAGATATAAGCACAGGGGGGTCTTCTTCCACCAATAAGGTTGGAATGTCTCCAAATAATCCTTGCTTTTGGTCCGATGTTTATAATCCTGAGTGAAAAAAAACATAAGAGAATGACAGACATAAATTACTTCTTTATCATTATCATATAATGAAGCAAAAGTACCGTAAATTTTTATTGTAAAAAATTATAGCCATTCGGAAATGAGCCTTTATGCAGCGACATTTACCGATCTCGCTACAGAATATACCGACATTGCACAATTTCGCTAAGTTCCATTACGACCCTTTTACCTTAAGACAGGGAGATGTAGACCATCAAATAGGTATTTTTATGTCATGCACAGAAAATGTAACATATTTAAAAACTCGCGTTTTTTAAGCTTTTATGTGCGTAACAGTTATGGATTTCTTCAATATTTTCAGGTTTTGAAAGAAATACTGCTGTTGTGTGTTGGCGACCCAATTTATGTTCTGGATTCAACTTTGCGGCTAAGCACGTACAACGAGCAACAGGCTGTCAGCTGCAGTCAGGTAAAAACCTTCATTACATTAACAATAAGTCAGAGTCACTTCTGCTGCTTGTAATGACTTATATATAGTGCAAGTTATATCTGTCACATCAGCTGGTCCCTTTGGTCGAGTGGGTATGGTCTCTGGCTAGTTATCACTAGCCCCTTACTGTTGTGAGTTCAAGTCCCATTTGGGACAAAATTTCACATATAAGGAAGCTGGGATCTCCCCCCACTGTTAAGCCTTTATTATGACCCTGGCTAATGAAAACACAAAATTGATATTTGAGCTAGGTGACCTATCTCAAGAATAATGATCCAAGACTCTGTGTTGTACCTTGAGTTGTAATCTAAGTTTGAATACTTGTGCATGTACCTACCTGTTCCATAATGCAAACACTTGAGATCTGAGACTTTTCTCAAGTTTTGTAACTTTGGGCCCAGGCTCTGTATTGAGATTATACATATAGACTGGTTCTAGAAAATTTAATAGAATGTTTTATATTTCAGATTGTCAGACTGGTTCACAGAACATGTAAATGTCGTCACCCAGTCTACCATCCAGCTACATCACTGATAGCTCATTGTATTCAGAAATTCCTCATATCTCAGACACTGAATTCCAAACAGCAGAAAAACTTCATAGTGTTTGTTTCACATATTATGACAAACAAACAGAAGGTTTGTTTATATTACAAATATAAAGAAGGTTCAGAGATGTATAAGGCATAAAAAATTGGTTGTTTCTGGTTACCCGACCTACCCTAATTTTCCCCGCTATTCTAGACTTTATTTGGCCCGAGGAACTGAAAATCCACTTCCTCGCTTTTTCCTTTCCGAATGGTGTCAAGACCCAAGTAAAACACCAATCTACCTACCCTATTTTTAATGAGCATGTAGTCCTTATTTAATTTTACAAAATGGTTACCTGGTTTGAAGCTAATTTTAGGTGTTATAAAGACAACACTGTACTTTTTTTGTCTGTTCAGTGCAACTCAAAAATTGTTTACATAAATTAATGTTGCCCTATAAATGTAATTTTGATAGTTCCCCTAAAAATATGGCACATTTTGTAAATTGTGTAAGAATTGTTGCCCTTGTTGAAAAGTAGAAAAATATTAATTTTTTATTGATATTGCATGGTAGGCCTACCTATCCTTTTCTTTATCAAATTATGCTGTATTTTTATATCTCTAACTTGAGTTTTCTTTGAAATGGATTTTGGAAAATGGGCTATTTCCATAGACTTCAATATATATTTAAAGGGGCGATAACTCAAAGGATCACGCTGCATGGATTTTCCATTTGAAAGAAATGCTGTAGTTAAGCAGAAGATATATGAATATTAAACCATGCAGTTTAAACAATACCATCAAGGATCAATGAAGAAAAGAAAATCAAGTATTTTAAAATTAATTATTAAGTGTTAAGTAGGTTGTTATGCCTATAATACAGTCTTAGTATTAAACATGCTGCCAAACTTATTGTACAAATTCTCTTTATATGTGCTTCACAAAAATATATGATTCTGTTGTTTTTATCTATTGTAGCTGTTGTCATACGGTTACGGATCTGACCATGTGTTGTCGCCAAGTGAGTTTGTTCTCACCTCAGTTCTGCCATCATTGTCAGCAGAGAATGTGGACGTACAGACAGGACACATATCCAGCGAGTTCTCTTTGAACTTATTATTGACTGCATTGAAGGCTTGCTATGAATTATCGCACCATGACTTCTTTGAGAGGATTGAACTTATGCCATTGATTGCCACGCTAGCTGAAATACAGCACAAGTGTCTTGTATGCTGTGAAGTTAAAGTAGTCACCTCGACTACCACAACAGATACAAAATCTGAGTCATCGGTTACCATGGTGACTAAATTGAGAATTAGGGAGCAGATAAATGAGTGCCTGACATTACTTACAGGGTTAATTGAGAAACAATGTTTCATGGTACACCCGTCCGGTAAGTATTCTTTGACCATAATTACTGAATAAATGTTAATTTCAAACCATACCTTAGTAGTAACATAAGTTTTTTGCTTATAAAAATTTCCTTCGATCATGTACCATGTATAAACGTTTCGAGGAGACTTCATGGCTGAGTATTTAATGTCTCTGTCTAGTAATTACTAGCCCCTCACTGCTGCAAGTTCAAATCCCAGTTGGCACAAAATTTCGCGTGTGAGGTAGCTGTTCGGCTGGCTTATGAAAGGTCGATGGTTCTACCCAGGTATATGCCTGTGGTTTTACTCTGCTGTTACACTAGAAAAGTAATCATATGGCCCAGGCTGCAGTAATTGTATTATAAATAACTGCATTTTGTGAGCGTAAAGTACTGGTATATGTCTTTAATTAACACTCAGCCTGATGCATGTTACGTCGTCCTAATTTGACAAACAATCCATCCAATGTCTGCTCAGTCTGCGAATTTAGGATTTGGAACTTCTTGTCCGAATCACCAAAAGTGAATAGTTTTCCTTTATGCTCTATATATAATTACCACAAAATTTACTTGTCCAAATCAATAATTACTTGTCCCGGATAACAGGACAAGTGCTAATTTCACAGACTGTCTGCTGATTGTGTCATGAAATATATTTGGTGATGTGTTAGTTTCTGTACATTAAATTAACTTTGATTTCTTATAGACATTGACTGGATGTTGGACACAACTGTGGATATGCATCTGTGTGTCAAGTGTGGGATCTGTGATGTAATGTCGGCCTGTGGATATCATGAGGTGTCTATATATACATGTAGTGACTTATGAGATTACATTGTATTTGACCTTTCAAATTTGACACATTTAAAGACTTTTGCTATGGTTTCAAGTTTTTTGCACATAGACATATAGGCAAAATAAAAAATCTTTAATAGATGTTTTTTAAACTTAGCATGATCATAGCATATGATAACAGTACCATTTTAAGCAGAAAAAATTGCCGATTGGCAATCTCGTTTTTGAGTTATTGGCCCTTGAATTTGAATTTTTGCTCGCTTTTACGTTGAGTATACATGTATTTACAAGGTTTCATTCTCAAAGGGATGTTTTATCATGGTCTAAAGCATGCTCTCCTGTGGGTCAAATGTTCATCTGGTATGCTCAGTCCTCATAGCATAAGATATCAGGGCAGTGCTCATTTATATCTCCAAAGGAAAGGTTAAGCCTTAACAGATATATGTAATAATCTGATTATGACAACTAACTTTCACCTACTTCTAACTAACATGGAATTATTGTAGATAATTATCTAACACTGACTATATTGATACATTTTAAACATTTATCACATCAAGGACTTATTTACACATACATTGTATGGATAACTTCCTTATTTACAATTAGAAGTAATTAAATCTAACGGAAGCAACGTGAAGTAACTGAATTTCAATAAAAAAAAACTAAACTTGTTCCACTGTGCATGCTCATGTTTACAACAGCAAAAACATCTGTGGTGGTCCGAATGTTTACAACGGCAAAAATATCTGTGATTATCCAATGTTTAGTTTCGAAGAATATTCGATTGCAATGGATTGTGGGATTCTTTTGATATCGTTTTTGGCTATACATAATTTTATATATGTTTTTAAGTCCTTGATTACATATCGTCACCTTAGCATTAAAAGGGCCTGTCTGCCTCTTTGATACTTGGCAGATAGGCCCTTTTGATTCCAAGGTGATGATATGTACTATATTATTTTAGTACAGAGAAGTTTGGGACGTTACGATGGAAACCTGTGTAGAAGACTTTGTGAACAACCTGGTTACAATACTGCAGTTAGTAGCTGTGAATAAGAATTATATAAGAAAGATTCTTGATAGATTGCCCCATGTGACTGTTTCAAGTGACTGTTTGATTATAGCCCTAGTTCAGGTAAGATTAAACCTACTGTTAGCTGCAAAAGTAAGTTGACATGCTGAGTCCGTCTGTTAGCAATTTCGTGTCAGCTCTGTATCTCTTTAAGCCTGCGAAGGATTTTGAAGAAACTTGACTCAAATGTTAACCCCATCGAGACGCAGTGCAGAGTGCATGTTTCGGAAGGCTCAAAGTCAAGCTCACACTTAGGGGTCAAATTTGGCTAATTTCGTGTACGCTCTGTATCTCTTTAAATTTGTGCTCATGAAATTCCGTGGTTAAATGAAAAAAACGCATATTCATGCACGAAAAGTACCCCAAAATAATGTTTTTACAGTATCAAATATACCTTAGGGCGTGTACTGCACTGCCTTGCAGTGCCCTTATCTAGTTATTTTTTGCTGGATAACCAATAAAAATTGTGTGATAAAGTATGACTTTATCAAACTGACAAAGCTGAATAATTACACGGTTACTGAATGCGATTATTTTAAGCTTCGTACATAGTTGATAGCTATTGTTTATTTTACCAATGTTAAGGAATGCACTATTACACATGTTTATATTATATTAGTAGAAAATTGTTAAATACAGGATTGTACATTTGACAACCATTGTAATGAAAGTTATCGTATAAACTTACAAAAGTAATTGAATCTCACTGAAGCTAGAAATGAATGCAAGAATTGACTGTGAAATTATGCTGCTTTGACAGTTTAATAAAATCGCACAATACTACATGTATTAGTGTATTTAACTGTTTTTAATCTGTACATTCTCAATAATTGTAAATACAAACGTGTTAATGGAATCTTCTAAAAGGTATCTTTCACACACACTAGACTACCAGTTATTGTATTGACTAAAAGAAGTTATTGTAGATAATAATATGAATTCGGGACGTAAAGATGCAAATAAAGAAGCAGGATATGTAATGATATACCATTGATCTATGATTTATTTAATTTACAGGTTCTTCCTCAATGCTTAAGCTCAGAGTTTGGTAACATCATGAGTTTTATTGAAGAGCTTATAGCATGTGATGCTGTATCTGTGACAATGATGTACAAATTTATGTCTACCAGTTATCTGCCCCTGGTTGATTACAGAGGTATGAGTGAGACCACATATTCACAAAATATCTCAGTTCTTTGCTTACATTTAATATTTGATTTATCACTTAATTTATGTTTTTACTTTATTTTTTTTTCACTGGATGTTTAACATTTCACTAGCAGCCAGGGTCATTTGATGACCTCTTGTGACTTTTAAGGGTGGAGGAAGATCCCAGAGGTGAATCTGGGTAGAAACAATGACCTTTCATAAGCTAAATGGACAGCTTCCTTATATTATATGAAATTAGGTCCCTGGTGGATTTGAACTCAATCGTTAGGGGCTAGATATTACTAGTCAGAGACCATAACCATTCGACCTCGGAGACCTTCGAAGAACTTTCTTACTATTACTTGTTATTTTACATTATGTAGATAATCTTTTTTGTGAAACTTCAGAGAAATCAATTTTATATATATATATTTTTAAATTGAACATTTTTAGAAATACATGAATAAATTGGTCAAGAGTTAAATTGTAAACTGTAAATGTCTCAAAGTATAAGGCCACAAGAAATAGGCGTATGACAAATTGACTGACTGACCCTAATTTTTAGCATGAACCCTATTTTTTTTTAACTGAGTTCAAAATATGAAACATATTTGGGGATGAAGTGTAATCCATATTCTCAGAAAATCTATAGAAGAATAAAAGAAAAAACTCCACCGCACTTACCACTGGACCACAGTCGCTGTCCTGATGTTCTCTTACTTCATATTAATATTGTATAATGGAAAGCTCTTCTTTATGTGTTGTTGCTATTATTTTACAGTGGTGAAGCCTCTTCTATATTCTAGTCAACTTTTGATGTATGCTATAATTACATTAGCCTTGACCTTGAAGCAGAAACCATGGCAACAAAGGTCAATGTTACAGACTGTGATCACTTCATATGTCGGATATTTGAAGGTAAAAACTTATTTATTTAGTTAAAATTAAGTGTTCGGACTCTTTGTTAGGACTCCTTGTATGGACAGCTGTTAACTTAGAACTTTTAGTTATGAGTATTTCATTTTGTTAGAATTGATTATAACTATAGAAAGTATATACTGTATTTTCATTTATTTTCGTTGGGCTCAATTTTCGTTTTTTTTACTAAAATGGCTATTTTGTGAGGACATAAATTTGTGGATTTTGATTTTTGAAAAAAATGTCTTACCTCTGCATTCAGATTTGTGGGGATTTGATTTTGTGGATGAGCCGACCCACAAATTAAATCCCCAACGAAAATGAATGTTTCCACAGTATTTAATATGCGATGATAACAATCAGAAGTAAATATTTTATGCCCCTGGCATCAAATGATACAGGGGCATATAGTGATAGCCTTGTCTGTATGAGCTAGGTTTAGTGCCGTTTACAACAATTAAAGTTATGTACGTTAGCCAATTCACCAAATCAGTTTTCCTGGACTGTATTCTAACCAGTCCTAACTTACCCTTCCACAAGGAACTGGCAACTTTCCACATGTGGATCGCCAGATTACAAATCTAGCTTACTAACCTCTGGACTGTGCCCAGGTTAAGTCAAGCTGCCACTGGGGCATGTGTGTGTATGGAACACAGCTTCTTGTGTTAGTTAAATGAAAGAGTATTGTATGAAATTGTAGCGGTGTGGAATATTGCATTTATAAATTGGCTGGGATATTCACCAGCCAGATTAGCTCAATTGGTAGAGCATCTGACTTGTAAGCAAGAGGTCGCAAGTTCGAGCCCCGCATCAGGTACATTATTTTCTTCCTATTCCAAAGTTATGAGCTATTTTTACTTTTAGATGAAGTGCGGACTGCTAACAAGTGAGGACACAACTACATTGTTGATTTATTTGTGTGAATTGTTTCACCATGTTGGTACACTTGCTGTGTATGTCGGTGATGAAGATAGAGAGACATTGTTTATACTGCTTTTACAAATACTGACACAGTATGTTACAGCGAGCCGACAGATTGATGAAGAATTTAGTGACGAATGTTTTCTAAAACTTAGAAATAATTTAGAAGATGGCTTGTCCTCTGTCATCTCAAAAGTACCTGGAAATAGTGAAGCTAAAAATATGCTATATAAAAAACTAGGTGAATAAATTGTTGTTGATTGTGAAATGTGTTGTTTTCTTCATCATCAGGCTTATAGGAAGCAGTCAGATTTTGGGGCCTGTTACAGTTTATTACAGATTTTGTCTGACAACAGGGGGGAATGAAGTCCCTTTTGATTACTGTACCATTACAGCAGAAATTATTTGTGGGACTAAGCGCCCCCATAGCTCCCTTTTCCCGGTTCTTACTGCCCTGGATATAAAATAAATTACAGATAGGATTTGTGTCCTTTATTGGTACCAACTCCTTGATTGTATCCTGATAACAATGATCATTCCACATGTTCTTTATGCAACAAGTAACGGAAATTTGTTAACAATTGCATGGTGGATGTAGAAATATGTAGTACTTTTGGTCTGCATCAAAATTCATGCTCACAGTGCAAGTGACAGCTATGGAAAGCTGAACTATCGTTCAGTTTCCAAAAAAATAAGGAAAAACTAAAACTTTAAAATCAAAGTACTCATGGTATTGTTATACCCCCATCACACTAGTGCCACGTTTGCACTACGTCCACCACGTCCTGACAGGACGTGGCAAGAACCTGATTAACGTGATGAGGACGCAGTAGGAACCGGTGCAAGCGTAGGATGGTCTTCGTGGACGTGGTGGGACTTTTGGTATGTCAAAAAATAACATGGCGGGGACGTGGTCAATTTAGAACGCAGTGCTTACGTAGTAAGAACGTAACAGGGACGTGACTAAAACCTAGTTGGAACTTCATTGACGCAGAAGAAGCGTGGTGCGGACTTGAAAAGACAGCAAGCGATTTTCGCCGCGTAATCACTGGGTGGTTACTACGATTTTGTTACGTCAGTGAAGTTCTCACTACGTCTCAACCAGAGGCGTGTTCAACAATGCGAGCGCTCGAACTGCAATCGATCGCCCGCCTTCTGAACGGTTTATAAACACGGGCGCTCGGTGAGCACTCCGAGCGCTCGCGATACACCTATTTTGGTGAATCGCTATGATTTCCAAGATGGCGGCCGATGAATGGAAATTGAGCGAGCTGAATTTTAAAAACCAAGACACGGGACAGACATTTGTTATTATAGTCACAGATTGTGTTTATCATCGATGTCAAAACGATAAGTATATGTATGTATTTTTCTAATTACATTAAAATGACATATAGATCGAAAATCTAGTTTAATTATCTGAAATCTTGTTCTTCATATTGTTACCGACTGATTAACAAAACATTTTCATTGATTTTTTTTTGTTACACCATTATACAATATAATAAATTATACAAAGTATTTTTTTTAATTATTGTGAACCATAATCACTGATTGGAAATAAGTGATCTTTTTTAAAAAAATATTAAATTTATTAAAAATAATTAAATTCAGTCGACTTATTTCCAGGGTGCAACTTATATTAACATCCTGTCTTTTTTACAGAAAAATCATCACCACTTACAATGACATCAAGCATAGCTAAAGTTATCAATGTCAACAACATCTCAACAGAAGCAGATACAAAATTAATGGTGGCGGTGAAGAAAAGCAAGGTAAAATTATAAAGCAATTATCTTTTTTTCTGTCGAATCCAGAGTAAGTTTTATCCTATAATGACATTTATTGTGACCTTCCGTAAGTTGAAATGATGTTTAAGATATCCCCATTGTGTAGAATTTTATTTATATGCAGTGAAACCTGTGAATAAAGCCCATCCTTTGGAAAGACAATGTGGTCTTTATCGACTGGTGGCCTTTATTTGGAGTCATCTTGATCTAAATAATTGATTTGAGTTTTTGAAATAATGGGCTATATTCACAGGTTGGCCTTTATTCTGAGGTGGCTGATAACAGGTTTGACTGTACTTGAGAATAGTTCAAACAATTGTTATGCATATTTTATGTTTTCAAAGGAGGACTCCTATTATCCTGTTTATAGCACAGTAGCACAGTAGTGTACATAGTATTGTAATTTCTTTCATTTTTGTTTCTTAGGAATTGTACATGGACACAATGAGCAATTTAATTGCTACTTGACAGATGACCTTAGCCATCACCTAGCAACAAGCCTGGGGGGAACTTGTGAAAGATTTGCATGGCAAAGAATGTAATATACAACCTTGATGATTGCAGCAAGGTACACACTTTGTGTTTATATATGCTCAAATATCTCCTGTTGATAAGCGGAAATAAAGATATTGATTGATTGAATTTCATTGTACGAGTATTATTATAATTTATGTTGTTGTTGTTTAAGATTTTTTCATAATATTCTATAAACCATACATTCGATAATCTAAGAGTTTAGTGTCTGTTATGGCAAATGTAAGACTTAATATTTAAAATATCTTTATGAATAGAAAAGTTTTAAATTGTTCATACGTGTCAAAGTGTTCATTTATTTAGGTTATTAACATTTATCTAGTTGGGTAGAAGTGACTGTATATCACATACCCATCATGCTGCTGTCTTGCTCCCTGACCTAGGCATACCATGTGGTTATCCAACAAATTGTATTATGTATATCTTCAAATTTTGTACTGAATTCCTTTCATGTGAATATTTTTTTTATTATGTCTGAAGAATATATCTGGGTCATGTGGCATGGATGATATTTTCAGTTGATTTACTTCACAATTGTTCTGACTGTGATTTAAGATACTTTCTAAGAGTAGTTAGTTTCTATGAATGCATTTAGATGTCTGATCATTCTACACTGGGAAATACCTTTGACAAATAATATTAAGATATTGTGTTTCTGTGGTAGTACATGTGTACAATAATAATCTAAATAATAACAATAATCACAAAGACAATGACATTGCAGTATGGATATAGGTATTAATGTCTGACTGTTTATTTCATATTGCAGGCATAAAACATTATGGAAAAACTGTTGAAACTGATACCGTAATAGGCGACAGATATGGAGGTACTTTGGTTGCGATGGAGGATATGCCATGGCATCTTATTGAGGGTTTCCACTCCATTGTTGACTCTTTTCAAATCAATGAGGAAGATACATTAGAGTGTGAGCAGCCAATAGTTTCTTCAATACTGTTACCATGTTAAATGAAAGCACCTCTCCTGTAGAAAGCTTTGATGATGAAACTCCTAGATGGTTTGATATATACCAAGAGGAACAGAGACATGTGTACAATGTGAGAATAGCTTTAGACACAAGGCATGTGTCTACCTTTCAAAGACTAGTCATCATACTTCAATGAAAGGATAAATAAAAAACAATCACACTTTTTTTTAAGTTTTATGTAACTAAACTAAATGAATACAAAGTTTGTATAAATCTATCAAGGCATTTTTCATTTGTCTATTTATTATACTGTTTATTTGTGTATACACCTCTTTAAAATTTATTTAAACAACAAATTCTAGATAATTGTAAACATAGTTTTACTAACAAAGCAGTAATTTCAGCAGTCATTTGAATCATGTCTCAATTTTAACAATTATAAAACATGCATGAACTTAATTCATAATAAGTGTTCATTAAACAAATACATAATTATAATGTTAAAGACATTGCATAGTCATTCTATGTTTGTTTATTAAATATAACTAATTGAAATATGATAAATAACTACCTGTAACTATATAATTATATGTCTTCCAATGTTTCACACAGTTAAAATGAGACTTAATGAAATCTAAATACTCTGAAAAATAGAAGTGAGGTAAACTAATTAGTCATTACTTGTATTTTGGACTACATTTTTTTGTATCTAGATATAACATTTGTACAACTGATTAAATTGACTGAAATTTTGCATTTATTATGAAGTGATAATTAACATGAAGAGCTAGAATATTGAACAATTCATACACAAAAATACATTTTACAATTTAGTATTTACATTGACACTGACATAGACTGATTGACACAAATGATTGAATGTTGCATTTACACCAAAATAAGTCAACTTCTTAGAAAATTACATATACATGTATATATAGCTTCAACTATAATTTGCTTAGTCTTAAAATGTCTTTCAATATTATGCTATGTATTTTATATGATTGGTAACTTGTGTTATACAGTACAACCTCTCCAGTGCGACCTACTAGAAACATTACCTCCCTTCAATGACAGCATGCATTTCCCCACTGTACATTGTTACTATTAACCTCTGTAGAGCAACAACCTCTCAACAACAACATAATTTTGATTCTCCCAGTGGGTGTTGCTTTGGAGAGGATGTACTATACAAGTTATCTAAATATCTTTCTGTATCACTCAATGTTTTTTTCAATGACCACATGTACAGATACAGAATTCATTTCTAGTCAGTATACAAATAAGTAAACATTAGCTTTGTATAACTTATAATTGACTGCAATGGAAATAAGGGTTTATTTTAACTCTTTTGTGTGTTATCTTTGATATAAAATGTCTGATTTTGCTATTAATGAATGCATACATGTTGTTTCTAGTTATATAGATGTTTTATTTATGTACAACATTTTAACACATTGTATATTGAAATAAATCTATCTACATTTGTATACATGTATTTACCTAACTCAATACTTGTTAGACCATACCAAGAGCTTTAAAAATATACTATAAAATAACTATTTAACATAAATGCATTTGAAAATAAAATTTGCACATACATAAAAATAAAAATCCAAATAGTTGTAAAACTAGTTCTATTTACAAAGTACTACCAGCAGTCAACTGAATTGTGACCTCCAATAATCTGTGGATTTTTTAGTTTGAGTCTAGAAGAGTAGAAAATAAGTAATTTGATTTGTCAGTTAATAAACATTTTGCAGAATTCACAATAGATCAATATTTACAAAGCAATTTCTAACAAAGCTTCAGTTTAGTATGATTAAGTTTGTTCATTGAAGTACTACACATAGTATTTACTAGGAAGTCTGAGCCAAAGTGGTAACATGAGTAAATGATAAAAATGAGATAAATTATTTGACAAAATGATCATGCAGCTAATTCAGTGATCTTATCACAGGCCAACAATTTAAGATAGCATTTTTCATTATCAAGTGGTGATATTAAATGTGCTTAAAAATTGGTTATTCAAGCATATACTTATGTAAAATACAGCATGTGAAGATAATGTGTAATGATAGACACTTTGTACACATCCAAAAACTAAAGTTTTCCTAATGTGTGCTTCAACAACACAAAGTATCTTACTATATGTACATACTCTGGTGGAACTCACAGTGAACAAAATTGCTTTGGAGTGAGATGCCCATTATCCTAAAGGGAACCAACAAATATTTAAACAGACAGTAGGTAGAATCACCTAACAAGTGGTAATTATTATGGCACTCAGTTTTCAAATGATTGCAATATATAGCAGACAGTATCTTAATTCCATGGAATCATGTACTGACCTAGGGTATGCATAAAAATCTCTGAATTGCAATGTGCTGTCACACACACCCTGCAGAAAGAATACATGGTATCTTTTCCTGCATATTATATGATAATGAGTCACTACATTCTGCAGGTCCTGTAATGGGAATAATCTGTATGTAGCTTCAATCTACAGCAGAATCAGCCAGGAAAGCACCTTCTGTGAGAAAACCCATTGGGTATATATCTTCATATACAATCCAGTCTGGCCAACGTATCATTGAGGGAAGAATACTTTCCCCACACATTACCCAACAAAAGTTAGCAAGGTTATTAATGTAGGGAACATTTACATAGTCAAAACTGATCAGCTACACCACCAAAGATCTGATTGCAGAGGAATCACTCGCCAGCATAAGGTCTTTCCAGACTGATTGACTGCACCACAGTGAGTAGACCAACCATTTCCAATAGTGACTGAAAAATGAAGACCATTTACATTGATTAGATTCATCTTTATCAAAAGATCATGTACAATAATTAATTTAAGCTCATTTATTTACCATCGATTCTAGACCAAGTTATTTAATTTTGTAGATCTCCAGTAATATTGTTTTATCAAACAGAAAACGTATATCAGTTAATAATAACAAAGCAATACTCTCTACTTGTACTGGTATATAGACGGGGCCATAACCCCCTCTCCCCCCCCCCCCCCCCCACTGTCTGAGAATATCTAAAATAAGCTCCAAATCTAAAATTCCTACTCACGGGCCGGGATACTAACAAGGAAAGTATTGAAATAAAACATATCTATTTACGAAAATATTCACCCGAAATGATTTTCTTGGCCTGCGAAACTCGAAAGAGTGCCTTGAACACAGGATCACTGTTGGTCGGCACAGTTTTCGCCCTATCAAGTAGAATGACTGTTTTCTTGCGTATAACAGAAACCATCTCTAGCACCCTGTCACTGTCGTTATCGTCGAGACTGCTCGGTATCTCATAAAACACAATTATGTATTTTCACTTCCGTAAACTTTCGTCGTTATGGACGCCATCTTGAAATTGAAGTGGGCGCTCGCAACCGTTCACGATACCAATATTGCGTACGGCGAGCGCTCGGTCGATCGCAGTTCGAGCGCTCGCATTGTTGAACACGCCTCAGGTGTATGCTAAGACCATAGTACGTTCACGTCACGTTACAGAAGACTGCACTAGGTTGTAATTTTGCTCCGTCACGTCTTAAGTACGTTTGCAACAGGTCACCAGTACGTTCCTGTCAGGTTCTGAGCAATTGGTATAAATACTGGATTTATACACCATTCTTTCATTTCCAGTCAAATGTATGTTAACAAATGAATGCAGTTTGTTATTGTACCAGGACAACAAGCCATTTTGGATGCTGAAATTGCCATTTTCTAAACAAGTAATATATTAAGAAAAAGAAACATGAAGCAACTAAGATTATGTTGTGTTAGTGCATGACTATAAGCAGAAAGAAGACTTCTGTTTGGCCATCATGACCAGTTAATATAAATGGACGGACACATGGTACAGTATACATACGGAGCTAGTGAATGCAATGAGGATGTTATTGGGACCTAGAGAGAGCACAGTTCAGTCTGCATGGACGTAGTGAGCACGTAATTTGGACGTAGTATAAACGCAATAGACCTGGTGACAACGGGAAGCTGCACGTGTAATGAACTTACTGGGAACGTGATAGACGCAGTGAGAACCTGACAAAGACGTTGTTAGGACGTAGTGCGAGCCTGAGTGCATCATTTTTTTCGAGTTTGACCCCGTCCCCACCACGTCCATCAAAATTTTCTGGATACATTTTTTGCCCCTGAGAGTATTCCTATAAATTATTATTAAGCATGGTTAAACATATTGTTTTATTAGCTCACCTGATTCATCAGGTGAGCTTTTAGGATCGTTAAATGTCCAGCGTTCGGCGTCCGTCCACAATTAGTTTGTTTACACTCTAGCATCCGCAGCTCTTAACGAATCCTGATTAAACTTGCTCACAATGTATATGGCCACAATGTCTCGGCTAAGTTCGATTATGGGCAAAATCGGACAATAACTTCTAGAGTTATGGGCCCTTGAATTACAAAATTTGCTATATTTAGCTTGTTTACACTTTAGCGCCTTCATTTATTCATCAATCCTAATCATATTGTCGGTAAATGTGTATAACCAAAAGATCTTGGACAAGTTCGATTATGGGCGGAATCGGACCAGAACTTCAAGAGTTATGGGCCCTTGACGAAAATTTGCTATATTTTAGCTTGTTTACACTCTAGCGCCTTCATTTATTCACCGATCCTAATCATATTTACAATGAATGTGTTTGACCTTATGGTTTTGGACAAGTTCAGTTATGGGTGGAATAGGACCACAACTTCAAGATTTATGGGCCCTTGGATTAGAAAATTTGCTATGTTTTAGCTTGTTTAACTGTTTTTTACAGTTTTATGCCTTCATTGTTGGTTTTGATCTCAAAATCTTGGTAATAAATTATTGGCCTTTGTTCTCAGGTGAGCGATACAGGGCCATCGTGGCCCTCTTGTTTAATATGTATAACAATGTAATAATTAATTGTGATGTGTTAATTGATGCAAATACAGAATTTATCTGATATTTCATCAATATTTTATCAGTTCATAAGTTTTCCCTAATAAGTGACATTATTTGATAATGTCTATGCTTGATCGATTTGTCATAGTTGATTTGAACAATTTGTCATATAATATGATAAAAAAGTGAAAATTTAGCAATATTTCTTAAAATGAATTAGTATGTTTTAAAAATCAACAACATCTTTAGTGTATAAATAAACCATTATTGAAAACAGGTCTGCACTAAGAAGAAGGTAATGTTAACAGTTCACCCTATTTCTAGAATCACGTGTTCCCATCCTTTATTGTTCTTTCAATTGGTGTTTAACTGTTTATTCTGTTCTCTTTCTAAAACAATTTTAAATCATAGTCTACGATTGAACTTTGATTTTAACACTTGTTGAAAATACCAATATATGGTCTAGATCTACCATATATCTCTGAGAAACTATTAGTTTATGGTAACATTTTAATGATAGATACTATTTTTTAAGCAATGCTAACTTTAATTTATACTTATCAGTAAATGAGGCCAGTTTACCTTTTGTTAATGATTAATAACATAAAAGTAAATTACTCATAAACATATTTTTGCAACACTAATTGTAGTAGAATTAAATGCTAGTATGCACACTGTACTGAACCTATATAACACTAGTTTCTGTGTGGTAATCTATGAAGCCAACCTATAGCGTCTTATCTAGTTATGTCAATTAAATACTAGTACATGTATATATATAGATGCAATTGTAGAGACATTTTCTGGATTCTGATTCAACCAGTGAATGTCGATTAGAAAAAAGACAACAAATAATAATACATATAAATTATAATTACCCCTACACTCTTTCTTGTAAAAAATATGAATGTTTTCTTTTATTTTCTCTCTAGTTCTGTCTTAATTATATATGCAATTCATATCTTTACTCATGTCACTGTTACTTGTTCGATAAATAAAATATTTGTGGCTAGCTGTTCTTTTTATTATTATACGCTGGACATTCAACGATCCTAAAAGCTCACCTGATGAATCAGGTGAGCTTTTAGGATCGTTAAATGTCCAGCGTTCGGCGTCCGTCCACAATTAGTTTGTTTACACTCTAGCATCCGCAGCTCTTAACGAATCCTGATTAAACTTGCTCACAATGTATATGGCCACAATGTCTCGGCTAAGTTCGATTATGGGCAAAATCGGACAATAACTTCTAGAGTTATGGGCCCTTGAATTACAAAATTTGCTATATTTAGCTTGTTTAAGAGTATTATACCTTCATTGTTGGTTTTGATCTCAAAATCTACATACAAATGGGTTATACAAGTTGGAAACTATATTATCTGGTCATTAATTATTGTGACTTTGTTCTCAGGTGAGCGATAAAGGGCCATCTTGGCCCTCTTGTTATTAATATAGCATCACAGCATGGATATTATGATTAAATAGAAATGATTTACAAAAGTGCCTATCAGACTTCGTGCTCTTTTTTAATATCTAAGGGGGGTAATCCAAATTAAAATGTTGACTTTTGAATCCCGTGAAACAGTTTTTCCACGGTCCTTCCTTAGATTATTTCTCATTTTAGTCTTTCCTGATGGCGTTTGTTATTGTTTGTATGATATATTTATCAATTTTGATGTAAACAATGTTATATTGTTATAAAATCAACAAAATATGCGAAAAAAGTATGTTTATTTTTTTCATAAATATATTAAAGGGGCATACCCTACAACTTGGTGCATCTAGAATCAAGGCAAAATGATGATAAATTAGAAGCTTGTAAAGAAAAAAGCCGACGAAGAAAGTTTCAGCCAAAAATTCATCACAAAAAATATTAGTTTCCATAAAAGATCGGCAACTCTTTGGACTTTGTTGTACAATTTATGGGTGGAAGTGATTTATTATTTATAGCTATGATTTTTGCGGCTGGTACCTAAACTAGTCATTTTATGACCCAAGTTCTTCTTGCAATTATCCATTATATATTGTTTTACATATACATCTAACACACTTTTACACTTTCACAGAATGTTTGTCAGTTGTAGGGTATGCCCCTTTAATTAATAAATGATACTTTAATACAACCTAGTCGTAAACTCCGGTTTTTGCAGCATTAAGTGCAACTCATGACACTATTTATATTTCGATCATAGCTTAACAAAACTAACATCAAGTACAGGGAAGGTGTACGGCCAAAATCCCCTTCGGACAAAATCCCCTTCATGCCTTATTGAGAAAATGGACAAAATCCCCTTCATGCTTTTTTCAGGCCGGACAAAATCCCCTTCATGCTTTTTCAAGGCCGGACATAATCCCCTTCAGACAGAATCCCCTTTGGCAAAAATCCCCTCTTACTCTTTAAAACTGGCACATATTCTTCAATTTTTAATTTAACTTATTGTTCCTGTTCCATTTATTTCTTGAAGTAATTATTGTATTTATTGAATATATAAATAAAACGTCTCTGGAGAACATCTATTATTTCATATACAGAATATACATTACAAAAATACAAATCAAATAATAATGAATACAGCACATAGAATAGCACATTTTCACTCTTGAAATTAATTACTGAATTAACAAACTGGTAATAATTAATAAAGAATGTGATTAATATAAAAATCCGTAGTCTGCTGGCAATTACTTAATTCATAGTTAAAAAAAACGAAAACAAGTATATAATTATCAAAAAGACTTCACGATGTTTTTTTACTTTATAACTATAATTATACCATAATAGAACGAAATGGCTGAATCGATTTTTTTATTTTGAAAGGCCTCGGTGTTGAGATCGTCTTTCGCCTTTTTGGTAACAAATTGAATAAAATGGCTATTTTGTATGTATGGCTATTGTAGTGTTTGTAAGTGATGTCCACAATATTGTTAATTGATTATTCTGTTCTACCTGCACCCCAGTAACTGTTGAATTGCATGTTGTGTAATGCAAACTAGTCTTTTGTGCCCTTAACGGAGGGGTAACTGACCTTGGAAATTAACAAGCTTTATCAAATTTGATTTGCTACTTAACTGCTGATAAAATATGATAAATACATGTATATAAAATACCCGTTATTTTTTGCTTACTAATGGCAAATCAATCGCTGGCGGTCCGGAGAAACAAATGATAAACAAATGTGGTTTCATGTTTCCTTTGAAATACAAATTCATTTAATCGCAGTCTACTCGCTTTAATTTACTAGTCACGCGCTGACCTGGTGTGAACATTTAATTGCATACTAGTACTAGTACATTTACTTAGTCTGTACGATCCGACCAACTTATGAGAGATACTAAACGAGACTAGTGATATCACGGTACTTGTTCATGGCTTTGATAGACTAATCATAAGATATTATGGCTCGCACTGTGACAGACGAAAGAATTGACGCAACTGCTCAACATGATGATTGCGAACTTCAACCAGAAGATATTCTAAAAGACCTTGGTGGTTGTGGCAGATACCAGATAAGGATGTCACTAGTGGTCCATCTAATTAAAACAATCGTCTGCTTTAGCTCCTACAATCTTGTTGTATTTTCTGCCGCACCATCATGGAATTGTTCCATGCTGTACGATAGCAACACCACTTGTTCCGAGGACAGCAGCACTAACTGCATGAAAGAAAATGAAGCATGTTATTTCAACGATACAGTATGCAGCTTTGATCCCACTTTTAACAGCTTTGTTAGTGAGGTAAGTCAAAACTCTATTCCTAAATTTGCCGAAATCTTAAAATCCTAATGGAACTCTTAAACTGTTTTGTAAGGAACTATTTTTTTACATATTTAAGTACATGCATAATATAACTCTTGTTTGTTTATTTGAGTTTTACACCCCTTTTCAACAGTCAGAGTCATATGAGGGGGACAGTTCACATAACAATCGTTCTTGGTACTAGACTCCCATCCTCCGTAAGCAACAGCCCACTTTCTCATGTAAAGATATACGGTCGGTAGCTTGCCTCAAACCCTCTATCAGTGAGGGGTTACAGTGATTTGAAGTCATCGACATATTGTCACGTGATCAGTAATGAGTGGTCGAATATTTTAGACTCTGATATTGTTTCAGGTTTATAAGTGTTTAAAGTAAAGAATGTAAAAAAAAATCATCATAAATTGTGATTTGAATATGCTAGAAATGATAAGTGATATATATGATGGATTTTTATTATGGGTAAAAGAAAGAATAGGAGCGGGAGTGATAAATCGGATAAACAAAGAAAAGCATGTAAAGTTGGAGGCCCTTCTGAAATTTTGCAATCTTCGTATTCTGTTCTATATTCTGAAGCTGACAATTCTGTGTTTGAAACTGTAGACTTTAGTAGCAACGAAATGGCTGAAAAATTATCGTCAAACTCGGAAATTTTATTTTATCTGAAAAAGATAGATAGTGATATTGGTGTACTAAAATCAAAATTTAATAACATAGAGCAGAAAGTTGACAAGAAGGAAAATGCTATCCTGAATATACACGTAAAGATACATGATATATTCAAGGAAACCAATGAAAAAATCCATAGTTTGAATGAACGAGTAGATTCATTGAAATTCAATGACAGTACAGAGCGTGCGAAATTTGAATCATTGTCGTCAGAGAATGATAAACTGAAGAATGATATTGCCTACCTGCAATCGCAGTCTATGCGGAACAATTTAATTTTCACTCATATTAAAGAAATGTCAAATGAAAAGCCCGAAGACACGGAGAAACTAGTGAGATATTTCATGCATGAGAAACTTAAAATCGCAAAATCTGTAGCAAATGATATGAAGATTGAGAGAGCTCACATAATTGGTCAACACAGTGGTGGAACCAGAAACATAGTCTGTAAATTTACTTACTTTAATGATAGGGAGATAGTTAGAAGATCTAGAAGAGAACTCAAAGGTACTGGACATTATATTAATGAACAATTTTCTGCTGACGTCATCGCTAAAAGGAAAGCATTAATCCCGAAGATGAAGAAAGCTTTTTCCGAGAACAAAAAAGCCTGGCTGTCATACGACACTCTCTATATCGATGGTAAACCTGTAAAGATGACAAAGGAAACGGCGGAGATAGACGTTAAACTTTTAGTTTGGAACTGCAATGGTCTGACAAGTAACAAACTTAATGAGCCAAACTTCATTGATTCCATTATTGATAACGTTATAATTTTTCTAAGTGAATCTTTGACTGACCAAAATAGTGAAATTAAGTAACCAAATTTTGAATGTTATAACTTCTATAGAAAATTTAAAAATAGAAAGACTAAAAGAAACAGTGGTGATGTAGTTATCTACGTCAAATCTAGTATAAGTGATGGTGTTTCAATTGTTCGTACTCATTATGATTGTATTGTATGGTTAAAACTTGACAAAAACTTTTTTAATCTCGATTTTGATATATATATTGGTGGTGTCTATTTATGACTGATGACAGTCCAGCTGCCAAACTCTATAATGTTAATCTTTTTGATGTATTGCAAGAAGACATATTTTATTTTGAGCAATTAGGTTGTATAATGATTGCTGGCGATTTTAATTCTATTTACACAAATCTAATAAATGCATACCTCTAGTATTACATATTGTATCTTGAAAGGCCCTAACAGAGGACACATCTGGACAATAATCATCAGGGTCAATATCACATACATAATTATCATATTCAACATAATCAGCATTTTTACCAGTTCTGTTAGGGCCTCTCAAGATACAATATGTAATACTAGAGGTATGCAGTTATTAGATTTGTGTAAATTTACTTCAATGAAAATCGTGAACGGTCGTTTAGGTGGTGATTTTAATAAAGGTTCTTAATTACACATATTATAATACTACAGTATGTACTATTATTGATTACTTAATCGCACATGAAAACAGCTTTCATTTAATTGATGATTTTTCAGTGAATGACTTCAATATTTATAGCGACCATGCACCGTTAACATTCTCAATACGTTGTAAAACACACGTACAAAATACAGACGGCGATTACAGTAAACGCAATTCATTTAGATGGAATGCGGAGTTTAAACAACAATTTCGTACATCTATTATAATTGTTAAATTGCCTGAATTCAATCATTTATTAGCACGTGATTGCACCGATGTTAGACATATAAACGATTTGATGTGTGATTTTGGTCAGCTCATATGCGACGTAGCAGATCCATTATTTATGAAAACTGTATGAAAATAATGGGGTGTCCCGAGTCAGTGACAATAAAGAATGGTTCGAGCATGAATGCAAAAATTCACAAAAAGAGTACAAACGCGTTTTACCAATGTTTAATTCTTTTAAATCTGAAGAAAATCGTCGGTCTTTACTTGAAGCCAAAAGAAAATATAAACAAATGATTAAAAAAAAGATAAAAAGGCGTAAACATCGTTACCAATTATCGAAAAGATTAAGTTATTTACGCAATAAACTCCAAATGATTCAAATTCTAAGTTGTCCGGGAAGGATTTTAAGCAATATTTTTCTAGTATGTACGATGATATCGGCATTAATAACTTAGAGTTTGTTGAGCAATTCAATTGTTCTAGTGATTTTAATGTAAACCATGAAACATATTCGGAATTAAATGAACCTATTAGTATTTCGGAAGTTGAGCTAGCAATCAAGAAACTCAAGCGGAATAAATCTACATGTCCGGCTGATAATCTCATGAATGAATATTTCATAGAAACCCGTGATATACTGTCTGGGCATCTTTGTGACTTATTCAATAAAGTTTTTAGCTCTGGTGTATTCCCAGAAACATGGGCCCAGGGGTTTATTATACCCTTACACAAGAAGGGATCCGAATGTGATGTGTCTAATTATCGCGGGATAACGCTGTTAAGTAATTTTGGGAAATTGTTTTCTAGTATATTGAATACAAAGGTTGAACAATGGTATGAGAAATACAATTTATTTTCGGATGCGCAGTTTGGATTCCGAAAAGATCACAGTACTACAGACGCTGTTTACATTTTACATTCTTTTTACAAGGCCAAACAAATTCACCCACGTTTTTTGCTATGTTTTTTTTCCTGCGTAAAGACTCTTCATGTGGATTATCAATCAATGAAATATGTATAATGATTTTGCTAAATGTATAAATATTGTTTACAGTACTGCTCAGTTAGGATAATTGTATAGTGACGCAGTGGTCGAGTCCATTTTTACGGTGTAAAACCGTTGTCAAATTATCATTGGACATATAGGCTGACTACATGATTTACAAATTTCTATAAATACATCAAGTGTCGGCGTAGCGCAGTTGGTAACGATGGTGTCTGACGATAATCTATTGATGTGAAAAGAACTGTGTGAGACCGCGACTTGGTACTTTTTCGCAAATTATTTTCTATTGCTATATATCTTTTTTTTAAAAATGGTCAATTTTTTCGTCGTTTTTTTTTTTGTAAGGAATACACTAGATCTAGTGTTTATATTATTATCATCATTTTTATCGTTTGGCGTATCTTTTTTGAATATCTTTTTACATGTAATAAACATGATGAAGAATAGTCTCAGACATTTCGTCGTAATTCTGATAATTACGATTGGTTCGCCATTAAAAGTCCACCTATTTTCAGTCATATTTAGCTAGTTGGCATTCAGATAAGTTTGCATGAAATACCTGTGCGCGGTACTAATACTTCAAGTACTTTGGCACAACACACTTCGAGTTACACAGGACAATTATATATTATGCATTCTTTTTCTTTACAATTTACTACTAAAATATTATAACGAAACTACAATTCATTTGCAAAAAGTTGAAAAAGAAAAAGAAAAAAAGAGACAACCGGTGAGGTTCGAACTCGCGATAAAATTTTAGCCCCTGATCAATTCTAAAGGCTTTACCAACTGCGCCAACCAGACATCTGTATTACATTTTAAATAATGTTTAAGCATTATTGATATTATTAGACGCATCGTTTAAATTGCCAGGCATTTCTTTCATTTTATTTCTGGTATGTTCTGTTTCTTTTGAAGCAAATGCATGTTTTAACATGATGATGTCTTCGTTTCGCATGTGTAAGCTATACTAGTAATTAATAAAACATATTTGTTTAGCAATAATTTCTGCATACGTCCGGTTAAATCGCTTAAAGTGCCAAGTACTTTTTTTCTGTTGTTTTCTGCATGTATTAACTTATGCATTCTTTTGTATGTATTTCTATAATTATGTTTTGTGTAAATGTATTTGTCCTTTTTTGACTGTCATGGGCTTTTTAGCCTTTATCGGTCTGTTGTAAATATGTATGTGGTATTGTAATAATAAACTATGTTCTGTTCTATGTTCTGTTCTACAATATCATTGCTAAACTGTAATACTATATTTGTTTCTTATAAACCCATTTTACCTGTTCAGACAATGGATGTAAACTTTTGTGTACACATAAAATGAAACATCACTATCACATTATCCTAACTGGACAGTAGCTATGCAATTACTTGATTCATTTGTTGGCTCTATTTTAAATTATGGGTGCACAATATGGGGGTTTACGAAATCTAAAGATCTAGAAAGAATACATTTACAATACTGTAAATCTTTGTTAGGTATTAAACAAACAGCAAGTAACTCGGCCATTTATGGAGAGTTAGGTAGGTACCCGATATATGTTTCGCGTTATGTATATATTTTGAAGTACTGGTTTAAGTTGATTCATTCTAAAAATACTTTATTACACACTGTTTATCTTGATGCTTTTTATCATCACTTAAATGGATCCACCAATTGGGTAACTAATGTGAAAACATTATTAGACGAGTATGTATTTACGCATGTTTTTGAAACCCCCCATAGTGTCCAAATTAATCATTTTATACAATTATTCAAGAAAACAGTTATCGATTTTTGTACAAAAATGGTATTCCGATGTTTCTACTAATTGTACGTAAAGTATTTTATGTATGTTTGTTAATGTTGATTTCAATACTCCTCATTATATGTCAAAATTGTTCTCTTTTAAACTACGTTCATGTATTACAAAAATTAGCATTGGAGCTCATAAATAATTTATTGAAAGTCAAAGATATGGTAGAAATAGAAATAGAAAAGAGAGGCATGAACGTAAATGTATTCTCTGTTCAAAACAAGACATTGAAGATGAATATCATTTTATTACCATATGTAGCAAATATGAAAAAATACGTAAAAATACATTCCACGTTAGTATTATCACACTCCTAGCATGGCTAAATTTTTAGACCTTTTGAATAGTAACAATAAAAATATATTATTAGAATTAAGTAATTATATATTGCAAGCGTAAAAAATGCGTCTAATTGCATTTGATACACAATATTGAGTTTATTTTTTATCCATCCTTTCGATTATAGAACAGAACAGAATTTTATTTACAACTTGTACATCATGTACATTGTTACAATACATCACATATAACAACTTGAAGATATTTGAAATGTATACACATATTACACATAATACATTAAACATATTACAATAAACACTACACAATACACTTACATTACATGTATAATAAGATTACACACATAAATATATATATATAACATGACAAAAAAAAACCACATGTACAATACAAAACATATTCAAAACATTTACAGAGATCCAACAAGTAGAGAATGAACGTCTGGCTAAATTAACCTATAACATTATTGATGATTTGTTTCTTTTTTCAACTGCCAATTTGATGAACTTACATAAATATAGGATAATAGTTTTATTATCGCTATTTAACAATTGTTTTAGTTTTAACATATTTGGTCGAGTAAAAAAATATCGTTTTATATATATTTTTCTCAGCTCTTCTACAAAAGGACACCTAAAGATAAAATGGAATTCGTCGTCTATTTCATTTAAGTTACAGTATAATTATACAAACTCTCTCATTTCTGGGTAGCCTATTAGTTCCATATCTACCAGTTTGGATTCTTAGTTGGTGAGCGGATATTCGGATGCGGACAAGATTGTTTCTTACGTCGTGGGGTAAAATATCCAGATACCACGAATACTCAAATTTATCTTTGATAAAATTATACAGTGACAGTTGAGTCGATATCGCTTTTTTATTGAACCATTCATTTAGAAAAAAAACATCTATCAACCGTTGTTTAAATTCATTTAGAAATATCGTTTTTTCAACGGGCGTAGGTTAATAAAAACATAATAAAGCCCGTATTCTGACAACAATTGTTTTACTTTCGTAATCCAATTATTTTTACCTTTCATATAGTCATCATATGAACATTTATACACAGTTTTTAAAATGATATTATCTGTTTGAAACAGCTTGAACCAGTACTTGACTATTCTCAGATATCTGGATATATATAATGGATATCTACCCTGTTCGCCGTAAACTGCTACATTAGACGAATTAAGTTTTACATTAAGTATTTTCTTTAAAAAATTTAAATGAATTCTTTCTATTTCTTGTGATTTACTAAAACCCCATATTTCAGAACCGTAACTTAAAATGGACCCTACAAATGAATCAAACAATTGGCATAACACTTTTGGTTTTAACTTAAATTGTTTACTCTTATTTAACAAAACATTTAGAGCTTTCAGAGCTTTTCCAGACAGATTTGTTTGATTCATTGAGAAATTTCCAGTATAGTTTAAAACAGTCCCTAGATATATGAAATCATTAACAATTTCAACTTCAACGTCATTATATGTAAAAAATTCATTTCTAAGAACACCGCCCCGCTTACGAAAAACCATTGCCTTAGTTTTCTGTGTATTACTTGTTAGACTCCACTTATTACAATAATCATGTAATAATTGTAGGCTTTTATTAATTTCATCGGGTGTCTTACCAATAATAATCATATCGTCGGTAAATAGGAGCAAAAGAAGTGTTATATCTTCTAAAGACAATCCTGCATTTATATATCATGCTGAAGGAACAACTCTAAATCTTCAATAAAAAGTGATAATAAAACAGGGGACAAAACTTCTCCTTGCCAAAGCCCCACTGCATACTAAAAAAAATCCGAGTACGAGTTACATAACTTGACACAGGATTTAACTTTATCATACATAGTTTTAATTATCCTCAGCACTTTGCCACATATTCCTTGTTTACACAACTTATACCAAAGAGCATTTCGGTATACACAATCGTACTCCATTTTCAGATCTACGAATACACAGTATGTTGAGTTTGTAATATTTTATTTTCGTTTAAATACTTCTGTATTAAATTCAATAGAATAAACTGAGCATCGGTGGTAGACATCCCTTTCCTAAATCCAAACTGCGCGTCGGAAATTGTATTATTATTATCACAAAATTCAGTAATTCGTTTATAAATAATAGATGTGAACAATTTAGACATACAACTAACTAGAGTTATTCCCCTATAGTTTTTAACATCGTGTTTATTTCCCTTTTTATGGATAGGTATAATAACTCCCTCAGACCAAGTATCCGGAAAACACCACTATTTAATATAGCGTTAAAAACATCACACAAATGTAAAGATAAAATGTCTGCAGCTTCGATAAAATATTCGTTTAAAAGTAGATCGTTGCCCGAGGATTTATTTCTTTTTAACAATTTAATTGCTTTTAATACCTCTTCTGCAGTTATAGGGTCATTTAGTAAGCTTGGTTCATCAGTTAATGAGCCAAGATCATTAAAATCATGTTCTTCAGCGAAAATTTCAGCTTCCTCGTAAATATTCCTAGCTGAGTCATTACTTAAATTCGAAAAGTGTTTGAAAAAATCTTCCAAGGAAATATCGTCGCTGGGAGATTTTCCGGTAGTATTTTTCTTGAAAAATTTCCAGAACTCTTTAGGTTTGGAAAATCTAAGTTTTTCTATTTCTGCTATTTGCTTTAATTCATAAGTCTTACGTTTCTTTTTTACAATATTTTCATATTTTGATTTTAATCTACATACTTCTTTTCTATTAAGTTCTGATGGACAACGTTTGAAAATACGCTGTGTTTCCATGTATTGCTGTTTCGCGCGAAAACATTCGTTGTCGAACCATTCTTTGTCAGTGACTGAATTATCGGTAAATTCAGTTTCAGATGTCTTACTAGATACACATCTTATAAATAGTGGTTCAGTTATACCACGCAAGCATTGTGAGGATTTATCAACAGCATTATTGATAGAATTTCTGTTTATTTCAATCAATGGATTCAGTCAAACGGTTAAAATAAGATAATTTGCCTATTATACCAGCTCTGTATGTAGCCTCCGAATCGTCAGACCATTATGAATTACATTTTTGCTTGAGTCATTAACTTTGGATATAACAGCACATTTCAACGATAGCGAAATTGGACAATGGTCACTCCATGGATTAATGCCATGAACCATAAAACTGTTTATATATTTGAACTCAGTTTCTTTACATAATACATAGTCTATAACCGATGCTCCTTGTTTATTCACGTAAGTGTAAGAACCATGACCAAAATCATGACTAAGTCGACCGTTAACTATTCTAATATTCGACGATTTACAAAGATCAAAAAGCTTTACACCAAAATTATTACACTTTTTATCATGTGAGGCCCTATATAGCGGTACATCGGGAACATATTCGTCGCCATCTATTTGTTCAATATTTCTATCAAAAGCAATAAAATCATCTCTTAAACTAAATTAGTTTATTGCGGCTTATAGAATGTATTCGTTTGTTACGTTTTTCACAGCTTGCAATTTAAGTATATCATTTAATCTTTCTGTCTTCAAAAATACCCTTTGTTCTAGTTTCAGAATTTATATACTTGTATTTTAATTGGTCGTTTTGATTTATGTCACTCTCATTTTGTATGCATGACTAGCGCGCTTGGGTGGACTGGTAAAAGTGATTCTGGAAATTGATATGACGATATATATATTTATAAGTTTCAAGTTCCAAAGTTTATTTGGCATAAACATAATTGGTTGTTGCCAATCCATGTTATTTCATGGTAAAGCACCTTACATTACAATGAGAAAAGTATGAACATATATACAATATAAATGAACATAAGTCAAAACAAGAACATAATAAACATAAGTAAACATAGCTATTCCCAGTAAGGACATTATTATGAATAGCGTTAAGTATTTAAACAGTAGAGTATGTGAACAAAAAAACAAAAAAAAAAAATATCTTATCACTTGTTATAACCATAGTAAAAATATAAATATCAAATTTAAACACAGGTTAGGTATAATATCATTAATTCGGTACTATATAAACGTGTTGGCAGACAATGTACAATGTTGTAGATTAAAACAATTTATTGTTGTAGGAGTACCGCACAATATTATAAACTCATTCATCGATATATATGTTGTAAATAAAAGAACATTTATGAAGATCAGCCCTTCAAGCAATTTGCTTGATATATAAATTTAGCTACTTTATTTAGCATACTACTTTGTGAACTGTTTAAAAGGAGTTTTAACTTAGTTATATTTGGCCAATGACAATAGTATTTTTGGTAAATAGGTTAATCTTAATTGTCTATAAAAAGGACATACTAACAGGAAATGGTATTCATTTTCAATACAATTCATATTACAATTAGTACATAATCTTCGATTTCTATCAATTTGTCTGTGTCTCCCTTCTTCAACCAGTAAATTATGTGCAGAAAACAATTCTTAAATATACAATATGTTTCTAATTTACGTAATTCTCTAAGCTCAGAAAACCAACGCTGTAAATATTGATCATAAATATTCTAATTACATAATTAGTATCCCACAAATAAGAAAATCCTAAGTCATCTAGTAGTTGTTTAATGCTTTTAGCCCATTTGTTAATGTACTCTCCGAATTCATCACGTTGATTAAAAAGTTTTTAGACCAATGAGTCAGGAGTTTTCATAATTTAAAACCAGTACTTAATCAATCTAGTTCTAGGAATAATATACATTGGAACTCGCCCGAGTTCCCCATAAATAGTGGCATTACCTGTCTGTTGTCGGACATTCAGAATGTATTTGAGAAATTTAAGATGTATTTTTTCTAAATCAGGAGCCTTATGAAAACCACATATTTCGCACGCAGATAACTGTATCATGAATAGATTATAAAAATATGAAAAAAAAAATATTTATTAATATGTTAACAAGGTATATTTCAACAAAAATCCCAAGATTTTTAAAGCATCAAAAAAACTTTTTGGCTAAAGATATTTCCAGTGATCGATTATATTCATAAAACATATTGTTAAAACAACATTCATGTAAAATCCCAGAGAAATCCGTCGCCTAGTTCACGAGTTATGCCACAAAATGTAAATCAATGCTTCGGGACGATCACTGAGGTGATTTTGACATCCACTAAATTTACATAAAATAGACGATATTTAGTCTTAACCGTTGTGTACAAACATAATGAACAGCTACACTTAGAAAACACAACTGTTGGAACACATTTACCCCCATGACAATTTGTAAATTTGTTACATGTGAATGTTTAAGCAATAAACACATTTTCGGCTTTAATTTTTATCCCCGATAGACTCCATTTTGGTTCATATGACGCGCGTGCTATCCAATTTGTGACAACGATTTTCATTGGCTGATTTCAAAAGGATTTTCCCAAGTGAAATGACGAATTTGGTTCCCGGCCAATGAAAACGAACGTTACAAAATACGCTGGGATTTCTCTAGTGTCATCGACAGAATGAAGTTTTTACGTTGATATTTAGATAAAATCGGAATTTAAACGTTGAATTACATGTTATGAAGGTAAAATAATGTAAATAAATAAAGCTTTCAATGCAGGAATATGTTTTTGTTCAATTACGGCCGTAAAGAGTATATACATTTGCATGAATTCACCGGAATCCTTGATGAAATTGAAAAACAAAAGTCACCTCTGAGTCAGTGATCGTCCAGAGAATTTTTGTTGAAATATACCTTGTTAATATATTAATAAATATTTTTTTTAATTTTTTTTTTCATATTTTTATAATCTATTCATGATACAGTTACCTGTGATTTCGCAACCATAATTTAAAATTGATGAAACCATAGAGTCAAATAGCTTTATCTTATCAACAATTTCGAGAGCTGGAGTATCAAACAATGAATTAAGTGAAAAAAGAGCTTTCATAGCTTGCTTTGATAATGGCTTCTCTGCTTGGTAATAACTACCGTTGGATGATAGTGTTACCCCAAGATACGTAAAAATAGTGACTAAGTCAAGCTTATGATGATCATAATAAAAAATTATGCTTTCTGACCTATTACCCTTTTTACAAACCATAACAACAGTTTTATCAGTGTTTACTTTTATACCCCATTTGCTACAGTAAGCATGTAAGTTATCTAATAATATTTGCAACCCTTCTTTAGTATAAGACATCAGCACAGTATCATCAGCAAATAGAAGTAAAAACAACCGTAATTCGTCTATATTAAATGAGTCAATAGTTCCATCAGATAAAGCATGATACATATCATTTAAAAAAAATGGTGACAACGGTTCGCCTTGTTTAACTTCATTTAAACTATCAAATTGTTTTGTTAATTTTCCATTCGCTCGTACACATGTTTTAACATTTTCATAAATTTTCTGCAACATTTTAACAAATTTAGTAGATACTCCACTCTGTAATAATTTGTACCAAATACCATTTCTATAGACAACATCGAAAGCTTTACGAAAATCAACAAAGGCACACTATAGTTTTTTATTTTCTTGTGAAATTACTTTATCAATAATCGCAGTTAAAACAAAAATACAATCACTGGTGCTTTTATCTTTACGAAAACCAAACTGAAAGTCATTTAATAAATGATTATCTTCGGCCCATTTTCTAAGTCTTGTATCTAGTAATGTTGAGAATTTTTTTGCAAAAATGCTAAGTAATATCTCTATAATTATTTACATTATTTACATCACCTTTATTTGGCACGGGAACAATAATACCCTTAGTCCAGCTTTCTGGATATTGGATATTTACAAGATGAAAACATGTAATTAAATAATTTACATAGCAATGGTGCAATAACATTTTTACAAAACATTTCAAGAAACAATCAGTACCGCCGGATTTACCTCTTTTCAAAACCGATATTGACTTCAAAATTTCATTAATGGTAAAAACAGAATCGAGTTGAGTATCGTTAATGCTTATATCACTATTTAAAACTTGTTGAACATCGTTATTTGAAAATTCGCCACCTTCTGAAAACACAGCTTTAAAATGATCGAAAAATTCATCCGCGCTAATACCGCTGTCTTTGTGTTATTTGATTTTAATTTTCTTATTTTTTCCAAAATTGTTGTGGCCGCGAAGAAGCCAGATTATGCAAATTTTCTTTTTGTTTGGCATTATAAGAACTACGCACCTTACGCTTCGCACATCGATACCTCGATACGTCGTTTTTCAACGAGTAAAACGCGATTACCGTCCGATTTACATTTTTTGTATACTCTATTCATAGAATGTTTTGTATACCATGGACTTTTAAATTTACGGCTTTTTTTCGATTGTGTAAACTTAAACGATCTCCCAAAAATATTATAAGCTTTATCGTAAATAACTGAAGAAAATTGATCTATACCCGTATTAATATCCAGATTATTCGAAATTATTCTGTCAACAATATTTTCTAGATTAAATATCTCATTTTCAATCGAAGTTTATATTCAGGATTTTTCTCAGCATTCCAAATACTTTTGTCAACACTTTGTTCCTTTTCATTGGAAACACTCACTTTTGTATTAGTAGATAGATTAATTTGTAAAGACAAATGGTTCGAACATGTATATAAATCATGCACAATAAAATCACTAATAACATGAAATAAATCGTAAGACATTAGTACATAATCAATCAAGCTTTTACCTGTACTTGACAAAAACGTATAACTACCAATACCCGCATCATCTCCAATACGACCATTAACAATCTTTAAGTCACTACTTAAACAAATATCAAGCAACATATTACCAGAAACATTAACAGATTTGTCCATTGAAAATCTATGATGAATACTGGATGTAAAATCATTGTTATCATTTTTATCTATTGCAGAAATATATTCATCAATATTTTCATTATCATGCAAGAAATCAGACCGTTCAGGTCACCAATCACTGATACTTTTCCGTATGTAAGATATTTTCGAGAGTTGTACCCATATAAAACCATTATTATCAATTTCTGTTACAGAAATTCCTGTTTTTAAATGATCTTTATACATTAGACAGATTCCACCATGTCCTCGTTTTGATTTCAGCTCTCGGTACATACAATGATTCATACCCTGTTAACGATAATATTTCTTCACTCTTTTGCCATGTCACGCTTAAAAATATTATGTCAAAATGTTGTATTAGATTCAAAAAGTCTTCATTGCCTTTACAAGTATTTAACCCACTATCATTCAATGATATAATACTGAGATTATCACACTTTTCTCTGTCCCTCTATTTGGAATTGTACAGTTCATTGTAAATGTAGAGTTTGTCTCTAACGAGCACAGCCCGTTTTCCCTGGTTCCTGGCTTCCATCATCACTGGTATAAGCTGTTTCCGACGATCCTTCACTTCCGGTGGATATTGGTCCGACACATTGTATTTGGTATTCTTCAATGCGATACGCTTGAGAGAATCTTTAATTATTGATTTTGATTCGGAATCGAATTTAGCTACTATTGGCCTGATTTTGCCAGTTACCAGTTTACCAACCCTATGTACGCGTATGATGTTAATTTTGGTTCGGGAATCCTTGATGCGTAAAATTCTTTCACAAAATATAAACACCTTCTGAACACTAGTTTCTTGCTCACTTCCATCCATGAATTGATCAGAAGCAGGGACTTCCGTTCTACCAGAACTCATAGCTCCTTGCATTGGCTCTGCTAGATAGATGATCCATTGATATGGTATCAGGTTCTTCCGTGACGCCAGTTGCTGGCGACACACCCCCCTTCGGTTATTCCAAAAACCAACAGATTATCTCTCATGGAACGACATTTTAGACCAATGATATTTTCTGTACATGTTTCATTGGCTAATTTCAAATCTGCACTTTCGGTAGACAAGCGTTTATCATCATTCTGCAACCTTGAGATATCCTGCTTGTTTGCACTGGAAAAAGACGATACATTCTCATACTATTTACGTACAAAATTATGACTGCGTTCGATATCATTCTTTTTCTGTCTAAACTATTTAATCTGTCCGTTATTTTCTCAAGTGTAACTTGGATTTTTTTTGCATCCGTATTATCTAAACGCTGAATAATTCCCTGTAGCATATCTCTATCATACATTGAGCACTTGCAGCTTGTTGTTGTTGTCAGAGGTAATACCGGAGATGTCTGATTCATCATACACGGCGACGGTGGATGATACATAGGCGGAAACATGAAGGGCTGACCAATTTGACCAATCGGTGTTGGAGTTGAAAACTTGAAACTTGAAATTTATAAGAGGAGGCTAGAATTTTGTCTCGGCTGTGAGGTGGATGTCCACAGAACAGTTAGTGCGATTTTGCCATCACGTTTTATTGTGTTTCAAATTTGGATTGTTGTTCACAATGACATTATTATTGTTATCATTCCGTTAAAAAATAAATTTAATCATTGAAGTTTTGGACTTGTAGTAACTACTGACGAATTGTGATTAGCAAAAGGAATTCCTGTGCTGACAGATTATTCACTTAGCTAATTCCCGAAATAACGTAACGCGTGTAGGTCTACAACAACGAAAGGACAAGAAAATTAGTGGCGTTACATTTGCCTAAACATTTTCAGAGCGTTACACAGTATAGCATACCGAAATGACAGTTCCATCTATTTGATATAACATGAGGAACCTGCAAACTATTAGAATAACGGAAACTGTATATAACATCTTTTTAATAACAAGGTAATTTATAATACAAGGTGACATTTGGTTAAGAATTTCAAAAGTTTCCATGGTCATAGTTCTAAGCCTCCTAATTTAGGCATTTTTACTCTTTCTAACAAATATTCATATGACATTGTATAGTTAATTAGTTATCATAAACAAAACGTTCCCTTTCCTGGAATTGTTTCCATTTTCTTAGATTTTCCTTCAGAACAAAAATGCCAGGCAAAAGTTGCATCAAGGTGTGGAAAATGGTAAGTTTGTTGAAGTTTGTTAGATTAGATCGTGGCCAAGTCTCTCAAGAATGATTAACTGGCGTGATGCCTTTTTGAAAATTTTATATAAATGAAAAATGAAAATTAGCTTAAATATTTGTCGATTCCACGTAGGTTAACAATATTTGCACAGCAAACTCTGGTTGAGCCAAAATTTAATATTGTTGTTACCTGCTTCAGAGATATGATTGTAAAAGTAAAATTGATGCACCTGGGAGACAATAAGCCTTCAGTTGAGACAGGAGAATGTCATCTGACAAGCAATCAAATGCCTTAGAGTGGTCCATCGACACTCAGATTGGCCAGGAGAATGCCATGTGACGATCATTTTAAAGCCTTAGAGTGGTCCATTAGCATTCACTTTGGCCAGGAGAATGTCATGCGACAAGCAATCGAATGCCTCATCTTCGAGAGTGCTCCATTGACTCTCATGTTGGCCAGGAGAATGTCATGTGACAAGCCATAAAATGCCTTAGAGTGGTCCATTGACACTCATTTTGGCCAGGAGAATGTCATGTGACAATCATTTAAAAGCATTATCTCCAGAGTGGTTCATTGACGCTCATGTTGGCCAGTAATATGACATCTGACAAGCAATCAAATGCCTTAGATTAGTCCATTGACAACTCTCAGTTTGGCAGGCGAATGTCATGTGGCAAGCAACCAAATGCCTTAGAGTGGTCCACTGGCGCTCATGTTTGCCAGGAGAATATTATGTTTCAAGCAGTCAAACGCATTAGAGTAGTCCATTGACACCCAGTTTGGCAGGAGAATGTCATGTGGCAAGCACTCAATCAAATGATTAAGTGTAGTCCATTGTCACTGCAGCAACATATTCATTTTTGTCCATGTCTAGTTTCCAGTCATCAGTTAGTTAGAGAAGAGTGCGTTGGCAGCCATGACCTTGCCTAAATGCGTACAAATATCTTTCGAAAGTTGTGTCGAAATTGTGGCATAGGTCTATCTCAAGGACACAAGCTTATAATTTGACTTATGTGATGTATCATTTTTCTTATGTATTGGTGTGACCTGGGCTTGTTTTAGAATATCAGGAAAACTTAATGAAGTAATGGACTTCTTTAACAATTGAGCTGAAAGCCACTTGCTTTTGTGTTAAACAATAAATAATGATTGCAACCAAGCAGGTACGTATGCAAATATACGTACCTGAACCAAGGCACTGTGTGACTTTTTCACAGGTTAATAAACTTGTCATAACATCTGCATTTTGCACTGACACGCACGATCATCAACAAACTCGCATCTATGCAGTAAATTGGAATGCATTTTAGATGTTGTAATTGTGTAGCTGAATTCATTAATCTATTGATGCAGAAAATATTTTTTGGGGTTCAAACTAATTAGTACGCACTTAAGGTTTTTCTACAAAACACGCAACCTCGTTCTGACTTAGTACCAAAAGATCATTGCATAAGGAGTCCTTCATAATATAATTCAGTCAAATAATTTACTTCACGCCTCGTAGTTGCGTGTTTTTTTTTTTAATTTTTCGATTTTCCATATTTGGTTGCTTGCTGTAAGTAAGAGGTTATAGTTATTATCATTTTTTTCTTAAGACTGGAGTATATTTTCCTATCATTATCATAGGCACTCGATTCGGTGATTTTAGTACCCGTATAGACGTTACTTTTTCAATTAAACTAATCAAACAACGCAAATCTGTTAAAAGAAAATTGATGTTTTTATATGCTAATAGCGGATCAATTGAAGATGTTTCGTTTGACAGATTTGTCGTGCAGTTGTTTGGTGTGGTTAATTGAAAAATAACGCATATAAACGTATAAAATCACGGAAGCGAGTGCCTATGGTCATGTTCAAAACAAAATATAATCATGATCTTTCATTAATTACTGTCAGAAATCAATGACTTGTCACTGATCTCAGTTGTGGGCAAAACAAATATTCAACTCCTAAACCATAGTTTAAACTTTTCTTAAAATTTGATCCGATTTTAAAACGTATGCTATGAACTGTGTTAATAAGTTAATTAATGCATTACACAGTGTCTATGATAAAAGTTCAAGGGGACCAGATTTGTTGTTACAACGTACATTTTGTTGATAAAGCATGTTCAACAATGTTTACCTTGAAAAAAAAACACAGAACAGCTATGCCTAATTGAACATTGAAAATGTTTGTTTTGTTAACTTTTTATTCCAAGTTATCTCTCTTTTATTTCTATTAATAGTTGCTTAACAAAATTTTCAGGTTGACTCCAATATTCACTATTCAAATTAAGGTACCTGGGGCATGATTCTTATCATATACATACAAACAATTATAATGCCGATAATAGAACTGTCAGATACAGCTTAATATACTTTAAATGTTTCTTTCAGTTCAACTTGGTGTGCGACTACGACTTTATACCAAATACAATTAATTCAATTAACATTGCCGGGATGTTGATTGGAAATTTGATTGGAGGTCAAATGGCCGATGTGTTCGGTCGAAAGCTAACATTCTTTGCGTCACTGTTAGTGTTGCTGGTGTTCCATTTGGTTGCATTTGTTTCATCTATGTGGCAATTGTTGGCCACTGCTTTCTTTTTCACCGGAGTCGGGTGTGGCATCTTCATTACTGTACAATTCACGATGCTCTCCGAGTACTCGCTGTCTAGATGGCGCGGATGGATGGTTGGTTTTCCTTCTTGGTCCGTGCAGTCCAGTATATTTGCCTTGTTTGCGTGGTTAATTCATGACTGGAAATACATACAGCTTTTGATAGCTTTAATGATTCTTCCAGCGCTGATGGCGTGGTTGTAAGTTCGTTTTTATCTTCACTTTTTATTGTAATTGATCAATACTGATGTATCACTTACAACATATCGTTTTAAGTCCTGTGTGTATCGCGTAGGAGTAATAAAACTATATTCGACGATGAGGTTGACAAAGCCATTAAAGTGTTATTCTCAATAATTTGGATCATGTTAAATATCTCAGGATATAGTATTACCATAGTTGACCTTTGATAACAGGTTTGACCTTTTTCTGTCAATTTTAGCGTTTTACCAGAAAGTTTCCGGTGGCATGTTTCTCACAACAGAGTAAACCAAGCTGTAGGTATCATTGAAACCGTTGCTAAATTCAACAAGAGAGACAACGTGCAACAAATCTCAGAGAAAGTCAGGTCGATGCGCATTAATGGGGGAAAACGACAGTACACGTTTTGCCATCTGTTTATAACGAATCATTTGAAGAAGTTGACGGCATTACTGATAATTCTCTGGTAAGAAATTCCACTGCTGCATACGTCGCCTTTAATCACTTAGACATTCGATTGAAGATACGTGAACTTCCCGGTCTAAACTCTGTTATATAATTGCATACAAAGGTTAAACCAAATTCAAAACAGCGTTTTCTTGTATGTGAACATTGACGTGTACAACGTCTTGCTGGCTACCAACGTAGTTGATAGATTATCGTTTTTAGTATGACTGTAGCTACAACCAGTGGAGGCATTTATAACACTACAGCAGCGATTACAATGGCAAAACATATCCCACCACAGGCGGCGACAGAAATTTTGTCTAATGTAAGGTCTCGTAATATTTTCAACGATTAACTTGTGTATCTTCTCATGTTGTAGGCGAGTTTGAAGATTAACAAACTTGGACAAACATTGTTTAGTTTGATTATGTGCCCCCCGAACCAATGGTATTTCTATCAACGTTCGTGCTATTCTAATACAGCAAACTGCCGAGTGCAGGAGTTCGAACGAGGATCTTGTCAGTGGCAATTCGTAATCATAACAACAACTCAACATCAGAACCATGTCCTTGCTATGTATCTCTAAATTCAATAGATATATGTAGATGTATATAGGTGTGCCCAAAACGCTTTAATTACCCGAATATAATATGAATGTATTCATCTCATGATGTTTTTCATCAATTTATAGAGCATTGGTCCTGAAGCATATTTCTTAAATATTCCAGTGCCTCCTTAGACGTCGTTTCTAATGGAATTTCATATGGACTACAAACGCTTTCAGGTAGCATATACCTTAACCTATTCTTCTTTAGTGTGGCAGGTATTCCCACCAAAGCAATGGCGATTTGGTTGCAGAACAGGTAATGTTGCCAAACGTCAAACGTCTTCAGGCCTTCAAACCTCTCTTGTCAATACTTCCACTTCGATACTTATATCGATTATATGTTGCAAAATCAGTCGTGATATAAAAGCTTAGCTGTACATTGTACTTTCAGTTAAATACTCCGAAACTTGTATTTCACCTGTATGACATTTCACACTTAGTGGTAAGATCTCGTGTTCTTTGTTTGTTTATTTGAGTTTCACGCCTCTTTTCAACACTCAGAGTCATATGAGGCGGACAGTTCACCTAAACACCGTTCCTGTGAAGAACCAGCGCTAAAATTCCATCCTCCGAGAGCTGCCTACTTTCCCATATAAAGAGATATGGTCGGTAGCGGGGCTCGATTCCACGACCCTCTATCAGTAAGAGGTTTCAGTAATGTGAAGTCATCGACTTTAACCACTTGAGCTCAGAGTATTGCAATAATGCTCTTCTCCATATGTAAACTTGTGTTTTTATCATGTTTTCTTTGTTGCCTTTAGCGCCCATGTCACTCTGTTTCAGTATTATTTGCATTCTGGTACATTCGAAAGTGAAGTTAGTAAATTATCTAACACTTAATGCATTCATTGCACCGCGCTATTCATTTTGTGCCAATAAATGTTCGCGAATGGAAACTCAAAATGGAAAGATATTTCTGAACTATCGAAGTCTGATTCGTTGGCGGAGTGTTTACATAGTACGTTACTAGTTTAGCCCTCCTTGATGCTTTGCTACATTACTTTCTAAGGTTGTATCCTCCGGAAGAGTTTGCTTTTACTTCTATTGTTTTGTGTGGTCCCGTGTATAGGATGGGTTTTTGGCTTGGGGTATTTGAGGGGGAGGATAGTATTTTGGAGTATGGGGGTATGTTTTGTACGTATTTTTTTCCAGGAACCATTTCTTATTTAAATCACTTAATTTCTACTGCTTTCTAGGTTTGGACGACGTGTAGCAATTGCATTAGGATTCTGTGTAACAGCATGTGCTTGCCTAGCAGCAGGATTTGTTCAGATGATTAGTAAGCCTTGATAATTGCTGTTTGTCTTAAAGGATAATTTTTTCATGAAAGCATAATTATAACGTTTATCATTTATTTTAATTAGAGATAATGCTTTCTTGTACTTATCATATATGGGTACATATGGTATCATGAAAAAAATGTATTTTCTTACTTTTTACGTTATTGGTTAATTTCATTTATTAATACATGACTGTACAATATTTATTTACAGACTTTTGTTTCAGATGTACTTCACAAGGATGCCGTTACTAACGTTGGTGCTTTCGTGGCAAACGCCGGTATTGCAATGACCTGGGGTCCACTTCAAACTTTAACTATTGAGACATATCCAACAGTTATAAGGTAAATTAGGACATTGCTGCCTATCACACAGAAAGCGCCTGCTTCATTAAAGGAACATTCCGCTGAAAACCTCGTGGGTTTATTGGGACCACTTTTTCACGAACCAAACAGATAGTAAGGAAAACTCCAACGATGTCTAAAAAGAAGCTTAATATTATGATTATGTCATGTAAATATGCCAAGGATCTATAGGGAAAAAACATCCATCACAGTTCATATACGCATAAATTTCACCTAACCATAAATCCACCATTCCAACAACACATAACTAACCCAGTGCATAAAACATATCTCACTATCTCCCCGAAAAGTTGCTGTGTCTATTGAAACGATGAATATGAATAAAATCTTGTTTACAAACTTAAAAATGTTCAAACATATACTTTGTCATTGGCCTCAACCAAGCCTTTCGCAGTTGACAAAAACACCAAGGACGACCATTCACCAGAGCAGACATAGTTACATGTGATAGGACATACAATTACGCCAATAGCTTTTACAATACTACACATGTTTTCATTAACCTCTGAAAGAACGATCATTTTTATATGTGGCAAAACGACATTCAAACCACATTAAGGATCAGAGTCACTTAAAAATAACGCCATGAATTTCTATTAGCTTATTGGACCATGTTGTTTATAAAAACGACAGTGATCAGATGTACGCCAGTCGCCGTCAGTGTCTAGCAAGTATGTCCTCCAGTTAATCTGGGGATTATTCCAAGCATAATATTGTCGCTGACCGGTAAAGAGGTGAACCAGTAAATATTAACTTATATACGGCATTCACGGTCGAAATGTCTGTTGATTTGCGCAACACATAAAAAGCAAGAACAACAGAACAACAATGTAAGAAACACGTCTTGTACGAAACAGCAGAAGCACAAATAATTACACATTTTGAATTCCTGAAGTACCATCTTGTGAAGGTCTGAAATCAAGACTTAATCAATTCGTTTAACGTATTTACCGCAGTAATTCTGAACTTGTTGTTTTCCAGGAATATTGGCTTCGGATTTCTTAACGTGGTAGGAAAAATAAGCGCTGTGATTGGACCACAGCTCGTCTACTTGGTAAGTTTGTTTACAGGCTCGCGAGCTTAACGCCTCAACTTAGCAAATATGTAATTAGTAATGTCATAGTTAAATTGTTTTACTCAATACTTTTCAAGATCAAACAATACGAAACATTTATATTTGAAATCCCATTCTGCCATTAGATTAGTTCAATCAGTGTAACTTCTGAAATCCGGACCCTCTGAAATCCGGAAACTTCTAAAATCCGGACGATTTTCTTGGTCCCGAAATTTCTCCCTCTATTTCAATGTAAATTAAACTTCTGAATTCCGGAACTTCTGAATTCTGAATTCCAGACGATATTTTGATCAATTTTGGTTTATGTAAGTGCAATTTTACTTCCAAAATCCGGACAGTGCAGAACTTGTGTCATCCTTAATTAGTCCCTCGATTATATAAACCCTGAGGCAAAATGTCATTGTCCTCTCTTTCAATTGTTTACCAATCAGTGGTGTTAGCTTATTTTGACATGTGTTAGAATCACAATATGTCAACTTGCATTTGTAAAATGAACCACTTCTACTAAAATAATTATATTCCCAAATATTTATGCTCATTAACAATTTTGACTGGTTCGTTCCAGTAAGTAAACTTTTATTGTCGTTATCTTCCTTTAAAAAAAAATGTTAGATTTTGATTAATAGATCTTAAAAATGTTATTTTGGCATCATGTCTCAGTAATAATAACACCATATTGTATTATGCATAAATAATGATGTTCCTATTTTCACCATTAAAAAACCCTGACATTTAACATCTGTACTTGTTCAGATAAGTTAAGACTTCTGAATTCCGGAAACTTCCAAAATCCGGACATTTTGCCTGGTCCCATGGGTGTCCGGATTTCAGAAGTTACACTGTAATGTATGTATGAAAATCCAAATAATTCACAGACGTGTTTATTATTCCAGAATTCAGTAGTTCCAGGAATTCTATTTCTCGTTACTGGAGGGCTAGCCTTAGTCTGTATCATTGTAATAGTGTTTGTACCAGAAACCTTAGATAAACATCTACAAGATAGGATTGAAGTTGAAGCTGTCGCAAGAACAGAGGTCACACGGTTTTGATGTTTCCTGTATAGATTGACAACAAAAATAAGTGCCTTCTCTTTCCAAATTGATTAATCACCTTCATCTATTAATCAAAGCTCTGAAAGTTCTGCTGTTGTTCGGAACTACAAAGTAGTCAAATGTTGAATGTCTTTGTAGGGTGAGGTATTGGGATGAGGTTTGGAAACCGAACGATAGTTCGTGCATGAATATTGATGCAGACCAGAGTACAACACTTTTCTACACCCGCCATGCAATTAATAAAGTTGTTCCCGTTCCATGTGCGTTCAGTACTTTCATTTCAGCAATTAGCATATAAAATTATAGTCTGCATTACCTGCCCCATTCGTATACTCAACTTATGCAGAATGTAATATCTCATACATAGAGACATGCTCGAAGAAAAAATTACACGTTATAAGCATTAAATTAATCGATTTAAATTTCCCGATGAACCGCTGTTTTAAATACCTGGTTGACTGACTTACAGTTATCATCGCATCGTGATGACTTCTAATTATTTACAATAAGGCTAGAAACCAGACTAAATTAGCATATACAACACGTGAAGTATGACGTCATCCTTCCTTGAAATGTGTGTACTGATAGTAAATATTGTGGTAATCCGAGGTAGAGGATTGTTTAGAATTTCTTACGACTGTTTTGTATTGCTCGTTTACGATTTTGCATAGCCATCGGATTTTGACTTGAATGCATGTAACATTTGAATTTGTATTTTTTGTACTTCGGTATGCAGGAAAATTAAAACCGACCGAGAAATGGTATTAACTTTGTGTTCGTACCGAACAGCAAAAACAAATATGGCTACATGCTGTACGTTCAGTTCAAGCAAAAGTTTGCAAGCATTCGCTTATATTTCTTATTTGAACGGTCTGTTTCCTGATACCGTTTGCAAACGTTTGCAAGCGCCACTAGAGTTTGTGTGTGAAATGGACGAGGTTTAAGATGGGTGAGATCCGGATCCAATATATATAGAATATACAAGGGTCAATTCACAACTTCTTCATTGGTTTGCAGAATAAGACAAAGCTGGTACCGATTTAAAGCTGAATATTGCAGATTTATGTATATCTGCATCTGAATCCGCGTTTTGCGTCTGGTCGGGCGCCATCTTGAAATGTAACCAAGCGTTCATGTATGATTGTGTCCGTTACAATGCGTATGCGGCAAACGTTTTCCTTTACTGAACGCACAACTGAGCTTGTGAATTTTGAATGCAGTTTGCATTTTGATCATACAAGCTAACACGGTAAGATAAACACCATTGCAGTTTATTTTACATTAAACAAAAGAAACGCACTCAAATTTGCAATGGTTTTGAACCAAGAAGCCGGAATTTGTGCATGACACACTGTCAGGTTGCGGTGAACAATACTACCTATCCAAGAAACATTGATTCTTGAAATGTGACACACTATAACGATACCAGTATATGAAATGGGTACAAAGTAAACGTATTATCAAGTAAACAGTGGTAAATTCAACATAAATTGGAACATTATCAAAAAGGCGTTAATTTTGACGAGATAAAATCTTGATATATATCTATACACACAATACACGGATGTCATAGAAACGATTATTTACATCATTATACTAATTACAATGTAGTTACAAGGTTAAAAAAAATCATCATATCAAAATTAAGATTGTATTAAAAAAGTGAGTTTATAAAGAAGTATTGTGTTGTTCTCATTTGAAATACTGTCCACTAAGTTAGCACACTCTGTACAAAGCAGAAGAAGGACATGTTTCGAAATACGGGCGGTGCACATGTTCCGAAATACGTGCGAAGCACATGTTCAGATTTTTGAAGTTCATTTCAACGATCGTTCTGCAAATCTCAGATATTTAAGTCCGTTTACGAAAATAACGTGCATTTTGCGGAGATTATATCTACAGAGTTTTGTTCTCATAGAAAAAAAACAGGCCAAAAGGTTTGTAAATATCTATACTGTCCAGAAAGTATGCTCTTCGTTTATTCTTTTTTATTGACCTTCAGTGGAATTTCAGCCTACATGTTTTCAAAAAGGAGCCTCCGTGGTTGAGTGGTAATGATCCATAGCTACTAATCGCTAGCCCCTCGCCATTGTGAGTGCATCGTTATACCACCTGTGACCCTCATTAGATACTTTTGAGAACGTGTTAAGACTAAAGATCCATTGTCTTTGTGTATAGTAAGTCTCATCAATACGTCGCCTGAATCTTTTTACACTTTTACATCACTGGATTCGTCTCAGAGAGAGAGAGAGAGAGAAAGAGAGCTATCTCCTCATGCCCTTGGAGCACCCGTTAAAAGGTTTTTCAATCACATCTCCTATGCTTTTTTGTTTGTTGGCCTTTTTCTCAAAATGGTAAAAATGGAATTAGTTCATTATTATTTTTACTTTTTAGGCGATTATGATTTAAGAAAACTTTTTAAAAAACGATAATTTCAAAAGAATTTCATATTGCAGAAAAAACTCAAATCCAATTAAATCGTGCTTAATACAATTGAGCAATCATCAGAAGGTACACGAATGCCTAGTTAACATTCCGTATTAAAATTAGCAGAAACGTTTGATAAATGAAATATCTTATCTGATCCTTAGAAATGTAAAGTTTGACTCGAATAACGGAGGCAACGAGCCAATCGGAACTCAGTCGTTTGTCTAAAAATAATGCATCGGTTATAATTGTCAGGCTTACATAATTATTGTTGTTGTTGTTCATGGGCTACTTTCCATCATGGCTGGCCCTGATAATTGAACGATGGAAACAACATGTTTCTCTTAAGATGAGAATTTGATGCCCATTTTATCTATGCCCTATACCCGTATTCTACTGTACTGGCCGTAGACATTTTTCGTCTGTCTGAAGCGCTTGGTCAAATTTGCTGCATAAACATGTTGAAAAAAAGCAGCTTTCAACTGTTTTAGTTATATGCTAATTACTGTTAAATGGAGATAACTTCAATATTTGTATAAATATAAAATCATATATACATAAATCTGTCAGGAGCATATATATATAGTCTCTTTAAGTAGCATTATTGATTACTGCACAGTCCATAAATTCAAAATAAAATCGAAGTTAATTTTAGCATACTAGCTAGTACAATGAAAATCCTTTCACGTCACGTCACAAAGACTTTTTCTAAAAAATATGGTAATCTTAACGATCCTTATAGTCGTTGTGTATTACTGTATTTGAATTAAACAAAATACAATGTTCTTTGTTTGTTTGCAATTTCAATCAACGAGCCTGCGTGATATTCAAAAGGGTTTTCAGTTTGAATGTTTAATTTTATATGACCAAATAACTTTTGTTTCAAAAAGGATTGGCTGCTATAGCCTGTCGCTAATTAAAATCGATTTTCAATTTTTAAGAAAGGAAAAAAAACGAAACAGTGTGGAGGCCACCCAGTAGTTATGTATACTTTAAGTGCTTTGTACAAAACATTCCATATTGTTACATTTATATTTGATATTTATCAATACCTGTAGTTTATGCTTTCAGATATCGCGTATATAACCAGAACTTACCACTTGTATTTACGTCTTGCTGCAGGAATGACCCAAACGCGTCTTTTTAGCACACCTGAACAAATTTGAGATATTTTGCATGTAGCAATATATAGAGACCATCTTACAAAATTGCTAAAATGATATCCCTGAGGCATATTATCCAGTGTTATAATATATACTTATTGCACCCGAAAAATTAAGTCAAATTCGTAAGTGATATTGTCGTAACCCGTTTCTCAAGTGAGCATCCCAGGGCCACATGACCATCTTCTTTCAATTCATTGTATAATTATGCACATAATTATGTTCTTTCAATAAAATTGTCAAAGTTATCATTCTTACTGGGTGAGTCATTAATATTCCAAAACTCGACTTATTTCAGAAAAGATATATTTTCGATAAATTTCTTCCAGTTCAATAGTGGAATGTCTAAAATACAAACACCCATTTTAGGGTTAAAACACATTAAACTTTTAGATAATAAAAAATGGACGCCATATTGATAAATGGAATTCAGTTTTGAAAGATTATGGTCCGTTCAACAGTTTGAACACGCCTTGTGTTCGTGTCTACGATATATTTTTTTGTGGAAAATACAAACTTCCGCACAAATTCTGAACAAGTAATATTTTATTTTGATTTTTTATATCAAGATAATCAATAATTAAAATATCACAGAAAATTGATTTAATGCAACGTCGTGAAACGTATTCACCAATAATAACAATCATAACAACATATTACGGCGTAAAAATGGTTTGTTTCTGGTTACCAGACCTATCCTAATTTTACCCGGAGACCCAACATTTTATTATAAGGTCCAAGGAACGGTACTTCTATTTTCTCCTTTTTTACCTTTCCGTGCGCTTTTCAAGAACCAAAATATTTTTCTAAATGTAAAACTATTCTGACCCATCTACGCTATTTTTAATGAGCGTTTAACCAGAAACAAACATTTTTTAGGCCAAACACGAAAACATGTACATATTTATACAGATGAAAAAATAAACAAAATGATTAAAAAAACTACATGTATTTTACAAATAAGTCATTAATTGATAGTTCACCGCAGTATAAACTTCACAATCATAAAGGTATGAAACTTTATCGCAGAATATATTATGTTAGAACTCCCTTTTGCAACTTTAGTATACATACACCAAGATCAGCATTCTCCACAGCTTTCACCTACTTCATAGAGGTACCCTTAACAAACTTCATTATGGGTAACGAAGTTATTCCTTAGAAAATCGGGTATGACTCGATTTCGATCCAATATATATATAACTAACTCGTTTTAAATCAGTTTTCTGACAAACCGTATCACAACAAAATTTAATCAAGTTTTAAAAATGCAAATGGCAGTATGGTTGAAAAATAGCCCGTACGTATAATCTGGCTAGTCATCGAAAAGAATCAAATAAATGCAACTCACAAAATAGCTTCAGTCCAGCCTGTTCGACTAACACAAGTATTGACTTAATTTATTTTGAACGACCGTGGGTTGTGCTGTAGATTTTGTGGAACTAATTATCAGAAAAAATATCTATAGTTATGTATATCATACTAGCATGTACGAATATATACACTGTATTCATTTTTGAACTGCATAATCATAAAAATATGTATATAAAATCTGCCTGATATACCCCTTTAACTTTTTCAGTATTCATAGAACATAGAACATAGTTTATTATTACAATACCACATACATATTTACAACAGAATGGAATCAGATGATTTTAATTAAGTCAGAGAAACTAAACTACATGGACAGCCCTCGTGAAATATTATAAGAACAATCAAACCTTTGCATCATGGTCACCTGATATTAGAAAACATGATTTTCGTCAAGCAAACGTGGTCATTATTCGGAGGTTAATCATTATTTAATGACAAACATGTGCTCTTTGTCAACATGGTGGCCTTTACTCATGGGTGGTCATGCCAGGTTCGACTGTTCTCTAAAATATCAACATTTTGTTTAAGGGTGTGCGTACATTGTAGCCTCTATTAGGCACACATCATTTACACATATTAATACAATATATATTCTTAATCTAAGGCAAGATCAGTATTAATTAATATACAGTAAAACACGGTTATAGTGATTTCCTGAAGACTCGAAATATTAGTTCACTACGTCCAAATTTCGCTGTATACAGTCAAACCTCTCTTAGCAGCCACCTCCGAATAAAGGCCACTGTGAATAAAAGGCATTCTTAAAAAAACATTGATCATTTGGAACAAAATGACTTACGAATGAAGGCCACTGACTGTCAATAAAGGCCGCTTTATGTCTTTAACAAGGGTGGCCTTCGTTCACAGGTTTGACTACATATTTCGCTATATCCAATACATTGACCGTGACTTGAATAGGATAAAATTGTTACAATGCTCAATCCTTTTTTTGTCCATATGTCTGAGTTCACTATAACCATGCTACACTGTATTACGTATACATGTATATACAATAATATATTAATATCATTCATATAATCTCCTAAGTACTACGAAAATGATTGTGATTGTTAACGCATGTCTTTAATACCATCTCATAGTAACAACCACATATTTTAAGCCTGGCTGGTTTTCGTTTATTTCTTTATTTGGTAATGAGATCACCTCAAGATTATGGCCATTCTTTATTCACAGAGGTGGTTGTTATATCGAATAATTATTAAATCGTTATAACATGGTCACTCATTGCTGAAAACAACCAGGAGAGAAGGAACTGGCAGGGCTAGAAGGGCTTAGCCCCTCCCCCTATCCTCCGATAATTTTGGGCTGTAGAGGGGCTAAATCTTTCTCGCCCCCATCCCGTTCTCAGAAAAAATCTAAACTTATCTCTCCGCCCCCGCCCCCCCCCCATTAATCTGACATTGCTTACTACAGGCCTGACAACAGAATATCAATCATTAAACATGAAGTGGAGTTTCATAGACCTCAGACTTCCACATGAATATTTTATTAGAATAATCATGAATATTAATGACATCTCATAAAGTACGTTGTGTATTCGATACAAATTATGCTATGGCGTTTAACGATTGCAATATATATAAGTGGTATGTTTGAACTACCATTGACCTTAAAACAGATGACAGACACTTGGCTCTGTTCTAACTAAGGCGGGGCACATATTTTTCTTTATAATAAAAAAGTTTATCACAATATTTGGTCATGGTAAAGCGATTATAAGTTAAGGATCGTACGATGTTTTAAGTATCACTTTGTGCTGAATATAATACATGTACACAATATCGTGCGAGTACTTCTATTATAGTTTAAGGAGAATTGTGGCATCATAAAGCGCTTACATGATATAAATTATCAAAATATTCCAAACCCCTTGAAAAGTATTGAAAAAGAAAATATTGAAAATATACGAAATTCTTTAAAGTCGATATAACTACCGGTCACAAATGTTAAGAATGTAACCTCAAAACAATGGATTAATAATTTTCACTGGCAGTTTACCCATTTAAAGAATTAATGAATATAATTGCCAGGCCTTTCTGTTAACATATTCAGACAATGACTTAATTTCAAGATTTCTCTCATATATTTTTTTCATGATTTTTTAAAAATAATTTTATTTCGCGATATATCATTTTCTATCATAGAAGCCTACAGAAATGATAAGGTTACAAAAATATGTTAGCTACAATTTAAGATAATAATTTTGGACTTTATGGGTACAAATGTTTATGTTCTGAAGCTCAGACCAATAAAAATTGAGCCCGCGTCACGACTTATTGATTACCGTTGTCGCTGGTTACCTAATAAACGTCCCGTGCATTTAATTATACAAATTTCTTCGTTGTACAGTTTTAGCAACATTTGATGCATTGGGTATAATTTGAAGGTGATTAAATCGAAATAACTTTCGTGTGTGTTTTTTTTCTTAAAGGGATAGGGCTTTATTTTTTGTTGGGGTGGGCGTTTTATTATGGTAAATTCGGTACTGTATATGACACTGAAGTCTCGCGAGATTTATACATCGAAATACGAAACTGTATAGAATAAAATTAATTGCCCGTTGAAGTTTCATTGAAAGAAAATGGTGCATGCCTCATTTGGATTACGATTGACTTTCGAGCCCACAAAAGAGGAACAATTCATCCTACTTTGACTAGTTGAAACACATGTCTAGCAACGAAACAATGCGATTTTATCAGAAGCTTACTTTAACAATATCTTAAACCAACGACAGTCTCCTCTCATAAATAAAAGCGAATGTTCAATTTCATCTGTGTATCTTTTTAGAAATACTCGGTGAGGGAAATGAGAGTTGTTAAATTATTACGTCAGGGCCTTTTTGTTTTGCACAAAATATTTCTACAAAGAAAGATAAAAAATTGAAAAATTTCGCACCAGCCCTAAATTTGATTTAAGGCCAGATTATACGGACACGTAAAATCAAGATGGGTCTATCATGGATTTTAAATTGTTTATTTACAACAACACTTGGATAGGGCTTTAAAATTGTTAGTTTCTTGTTACCCGACCTTCTCTAATTTTCTCTCGCCATCCTAGAGTTTTATTAGGCGCGAGGAACGGCACATCCACTGCTTCACTATTACCTTTCAACGTACTTTCAAGAACCTAGTTTTATTGAGCATGTAATTAGAAACAAATAATTTTTTTAGACAGAGGTCTTCGGCATTGTGCGTTTAGAACTTTTTTCTGAATCTCAGAACTGCAACAAAATTAAAACTTATAAATGTTAGTTAACCCCTTAAGGCCAAATTTTGTAAGATTACTAATCAACAAGACATTTTGATGTTATTTAGAGTTAAGTCCCTTAAAAGTTTGAACTGAAAATATCGTAAAACAGAAGTCTAAAATGTATATGATACCAAAAGCGTATATATTTATTTAAAACCCTTTTCAATTTAAACAAACGGTGACTTAAGTTCAGACCATTTAATATAAAAGCAGAATCATTGAAAATTAAGCATTGTGAGTTTGCTTCTAATGTCGACATCTTTTGAACGAGAATTCATTTAATTTTGGTTATTATGCATAGTCTTTGTATTCGCACCAAGCATTTAGTTTAGTCAAATTCTTGTATTGCAATGAAATTACGGGGAATTTTGAGAAAAAATGTATTTATGTTAAATACATAAACAATTTGTCTTACATTTTGAAATGAATAATGCCGTGTGACCTTTCCCTGAATGTATGAAAAACAATACCTTAATTTCAATGATATGATTTAGAAAAAATACGAGTAAAATCAGAGTTCACTCCGGTTTCTTTTTTACTGCATACACCATGCTTCCACTCACAGGCACACTTTTATAATCTGGACACATTTGCACTTTCCATTTCAGTCGCTTCATTAATATCATCAGGAAAAGGTTCAATATCAGCCTCGTTCAGATTCATTAACAGTGTTTCTAGTCACATCTTCAGCGCCGTTTCCAGCAATACCAGAATCTTCTGACGATGAATGAATCGCTATATCGTTAACACTCCTTTTCGATATCACAGATGTTGATGCACCAGGAGTGTCGATAGTTTTATGTGCATGCTCAATGCTTTCCGCATTCCGATCATTTTCCAGTTCAGATTCATTCAAACCAACATTTTCGTCGATAGATTCAACTTTAACTGAGTTCATATTTTCATCATCCACATCTTCATTTTCATCTTCAAGTCCTGAATCTGATTCATCGTTTTCTGATTCCTGAATCTCTTTTAAAACTTTGTCTTTTCCTTTTTTAGATTTCTTTCCCTTTTTATGTTTCTTTCCTTTACTTTTTGCTTTTGTTTGTTTTTTGGTCTTTTGTTTCTTTTTAGGTGACCTGATTAAATTTTCTTTATCTGAAGTTGCAGTCCCGTTTTCTAAGCTGAAATGAAAATAAAATGTTTATAATACAATACTTGCATAGTTTTTATGTACACTTAATCAATGTTCAAGGCAGATTTTATTCAAATTATACGTAACGCGTTGTTTCATGAGACGAGGGCTGTCCATAATGTTCATAGACTGGTGGTCCTCTATATTAGTGAATCTACAGATGAAGCAAATGAACTTTTTGAATGACCCTCTAGAGAATGCAACATGTAGCCTTTAAAATTTACGCTTAATTTCTAGATTATAGAAGAAGCCTTAGCAACACTATAGTGCTCTAATCACCATCTAGAGTAACCGTTCCTAACCCCAAGGAATAAAATCAAGAGCGACAACCCTGAACATATTTAGCGACCCATCTTTAACAATCTTCTTTAATATCATTTTGAGGGTTTAATTACATAACACTATAAAGAGAAAACCTTTAAACATGCCAAATCAATAAGACACAAAATACACAATACATGTACATGTAGTCGCTTTGAATCTAAATCTGTGCATTTTTTCTTATGCATGGTTTTGTTATCTTATAAATGGGATACAAAGCCGACGCGTACTTTGATCCAATTGTCACACGATTTAAAACCTGCCATAATGATACATCACATGATATCAAATTCAGTATTATCAGTATGAGGAATAATTAGGTATTCAGTGTTCGGCGCAAAATAATTGTCTGTTTCTGATCATTTATTTATTTATTTTAACCGCTCATTAAGACAGCTATGGTAATTTCAGAGCCACCCAAGAGAGAGGGAAGATAAGATACAGGAGAACCGGGCATTTATATCCCTACTCTTTTCCAATAGTTTTTCCTGGTTCTTTGTCGTTGCAAGTGTAAAGCACCGGTACACGCCTCGCTCGCTTTTTCTGTGATTTTCTAGACACAGTTACTTGGCGTGGTATATTTGGGATGGGAATACTGAAAAAGCTAGGCGGAGTCGAGAATCAAACCCACGACCTTTCGTTCAGTAGTCCAGCGCGTTACCACTCAATCACCGATCATCCCTTATTTCTGGTTACCCGTCCCGAGACCCTAGCCCGCATGCGGAACATTGACGCTATTTCCCTATGAAAAGACAACTCCTGTCGTTATTGATTTTTTTTACCTGTGTGATAAACTAGTTGTTTCCCTTTACGCCAAAAAACCAATAAGTGGTCAGTATTGATTTTAGCAAGTTAACCTTATCGAATATGGATTATTTAGTGTTAAACCAAGATCTATATCTTCTGGTCGTTTTTTGTGCGATCTGAGTTTTAGGGAATGTGAGAGTATTATTTTTTTCACGAGGGTGAAGGATCATGGTCTTCAACACACTAATTAAAAGAAAAAGGTCATATTTTTTAAAATACATTATTACATATTTTAATGTTGATCTTTAAATGAATAAATCAATATTGATGTTAATAACATTAACAAACCAGCAGTAAACTGATGTTGTTTGATTCAAATTTAATGACTTTATATAAGGTCAAGGAAAGTACATACTATTCGATGAAATATTACAGCAGTAATATATTTTGATTTTTCGGAATCAAACACCTTACAGGACACAGTTCTATACGTGTATATTTATTCATTTTACACAGGGATATAAAGCATTCCTGTTTCACATTACTAAAGGAAATAATTATATGAATATATAATTCAAAAATTCAATCGGTCGACAGAACAAAATATGTTGAGTTTTTCTACGGGCACGGTTAATTTTTCAACTTTCGCCTTTCATTAGGCCCGAGGAATGGTACCACCTTTCTCATTTTTTAACCATTGCGCAATCATGCTTTCAAGAGACATATAAAGGGAGAAAGCCCCGACCTATCTATCCTATTTTAATGAGAATGTTACCAGAAACAAATATTTTAGGCCTTGTAGTTGTTGGCTTATTTAAGTAAAGTTCATATATCGAACTATAGATCAACACAAAATTGTATTGTATTAAATATCAGATAATTTCAAGGCTCTATCTATACTACAAAACTAAATCAAGCCAATTAAATATTAATAAAAAAAATCATGACAAATATTCACCATTGTGGCAAGTCAATGATGTGGTCATCTGACAAACGAGCGGTAAATAGCATTTCAGATTCTTATCGAACATTTTAGAACAGTCAGCCAAATTGTTTTCATCATAAAGGAAGTAGATTTTTTACAACTGATTTTGTGTAAAGACAAAACATAACAGAATATAAATTTTATAACAGCTAAAATATAACCTGTTTTATTTTAATTAAACAGTCCAAACATAATTAATATTAACAAAAAGCAAAAAGTAACTATATAAAATATGATCGGAGGACACAAATGCTCCAACAGAGAGCTAAGTCTGGAAGGGGCCATAACTCCTGTGAAAATGCCTGGATTTTAACGGAAATTCAACTTGACCTGTATTTTATTATTATACACCTTCGTGTGAAATATGAAACAGATCCATAAAAGGTTTTTTGAGTTATCACTCGGAAATCAAAATTTGAACGGACGGACACCAAAATTTGAACGGACGGACGGACAGGAGTTACATTGTATGCCACTCCGCCATTTTGAATGTCGGACGCATCAAAAGTAGTTAAAGACTGATCTCACCAACCACCAAGCAGGGGGCCTAAATGTGACTAAGACTGAGTCATACAAGGCTTAGGTAAGGTTGACTTATATAAATTAATATGTATTCATTGGATTATTAATGAAAGATCTAACAGCTACATAATATTTAAAAATATATCATTAAAATCGATCTTAAAATGTATTAAGCTATATCTGACAAGAAAATTAGTACTTGTTAAGAAATTGACGTATGAAATTACCTTTACCAAATTACTGTAACACATTGTCGTAAAAATTGCTTTACGTAATGTATGCTGAAACAAATTGTCTTAGCAAATTGCCGTGAAAAATACTGTTACAAGTTGCAGTAACACATTGCTGTGGCACTGACATATTGACAGAATAAAACAGACTGACCTCGCATGATAAATGACCTTTCCATCCTCTGTGGATGAATTTTATTCACATGTTCAACTGTTTGTAGAGATTAATGTTAAAATCGCTTATAGAATGATAGAAAGAATAATATGGATCCCATGTTAACTACACTACCTTACTAAACTAAAAGAGTAGATGATGGGGATATATGGTAAATATAAAACTAAATTACAATAAAACCTCCATACAAGACCACCCATTGGGATTACAAACTCTTACTACTAAAATAGTCTCATGATCGGGTAGTCTGGAGTAACCTGCCCCTTGACGCCTCGTTACGTTCAGATTCAAAGTAGGCAGGGAACCAGACTAATGATCGGGTTGAAATAAGGAAGAAATATTGGGAACCAATCTGAAAAAGTGGTCGTTATTACGAGATGGTCGTAATATTGTAGTGATCGCTAATTGAGGTTTTACTGTTTATATCTATTCTACAATTTTACCTTGAATTAAAACCCGGCATACCGTCGTCATAATGCGCTGACATAATAAACAAAATAATAATTAAGATCGGAATACAGTCGAACCTGGGTGAATAGTCACTTGTGAATAACGACTACCATTCGAACAATGGACCCTCGTTTTCTCTCGCATTGAACAATGATTCAGTGTGAAGAAACCTCCAAATTCAGTCAAACGTGGTATGTTACCCACCACCGAATAAAGGCCATACTGTGAATAAAGGTCATGTTTTAAAAAACGTCGTTGTTAAGCTCTAGCCCCTCACTGTTCTGAGTTTTAATCCCATCCAGGACCAAATGTCATGATTAAGGAAATTGTCAACCTAGTTTACGAGAGATGGATGGTTCTAGCCAGGTGCACGACTAGAGCCCTCATCCACCTTTAAATTTAGAGAATCGCCAAGCGAGTCTGATTATTGGCGGGACTTTACTTTACCCCAACGAAAAACAAAATAAAACTCCCAAAATGGCGTACGGTCAAGAAATCACATTTCTGCATTTAATTTTGGTCATGAATCCCCTTTAAAAACGCTCGTACAAAAATAGCGCCGTTTACAGATTTGACTGTATTTGTTTTTTGCTTTTTGCGTATTTATTTTTTTACCCATTTCAATATTTTACAGTAATACAACAATATCAAATACAATAGAACACGATTACAGCGAAACCCCGGGGATCTGAGCAATAACTTCATTATTTACATAATTCAACCTATACAAAGCATTTAAATTAAAAACGGCTTGTCCGAGATAAATACGCGCTTCACTTTATTCAATCCTTTACTGTTTACTGTATTTATGTCCACTATAAAAGTGTTTTACTGTACTTGAAATTCGGATACCAGTTTTGTAAAAAAAAAAACATCTATAAGAAGTAAATACAGAATATATACTTAAATAGAGCTACTGTAAAAATGCTAAGTGTATATCTTGTAGTTATCATACTATAAAGAAATGTTCTCTTCCTGCTAAAGTTGTGTTTACTTACATTATAACCTTATACTAGCTATAAAACAAAACAAAGAAATTATAATTTACAGTGCAACCTTGTGCATCAACCTCCCTTCAACATCATCATGATTTTCCCTTCCACTGTACGATTTAATTAATAATTTAACCTCTCTAGAGCGACCACCTCTCAACAACAACATAATTTTGCTACTCCCAAAGGGTGTTGCTTTGGAGAGGTTGCGCTGTATATATACACATGTACTTACTAAATCTAAATAACAAACACAGTCCGAATCTATGACACACAACCTATCAACTGAACTTTTCTTTCTGTTTCATATTGGATCGCACCAACAGACAAGATTCGACCTCACAACGGCTATGTGATAGTGAGTACTTTCCGAGACCATAACCACTGGACCACATAGCCCCGCCCTCTCTCTCAAGTAAATTCATGTTGAACACACTGATATTTCTCATAATTAAAGATACAGAAATCTTCTTAAAGCGCTCACTTATTCATTACAAGCTAAATAATAGAAATGTAATAAATAATGAATACAGATTAATGCATGCAAATTAGTGGCGTAAGCAATGCACTGAAAGCGAAACAAATAAACAACGCTGTAACACCAAATACACAGCAATCATAGTAGTTAAACTGGTTCCCGTTCCAGGTTCCAGTGCACCAAAGGCTTTGTACACACAAGTCAACGGGAACCAGTTGATCATAGTAGTGAGATATGTGTGAAACATGCTTACCCATACATGAATATATACTTGTACATGAAGACCACATTCAAAATGACAAAAACGTATGTATTATATTATATGTTAATTATCACTAGACCACCGATCATAGGAACTTAAAATAAACATCGATTGTTTGTGCCAGGAATATAGCTACGGGTCTTGTTTGGCATGAAGCTTCTGTTCTTGGGTGGTCTTCAACACAAGATAAGCATTATACGCAGTAAAACCCCATTAATCCGGTCATGTCCGGACCAGTATAAAAATTCCGGACCAGTGAAAACGGCCACATTTGAGGGGGTTTCAGAAATAAACTTTGATGGCTTTCATTTTTTTGACAATGGAGATACAGTGGTTTTACATAAAAAAATACTGAATGGATATAAAAAGATTTTTGTCCGCATAAAGGTGATTTTCGGTGAAGATTCGGAGTATAGGGATTCGGCTGTACATTGAGTAAGACACGGGTTGGTGTGATTAACTCAAATAAATTATCATGAACACATGTTTACCTTCTAAGAGATGCTCCTCGACTTAATTTGTCTTCAGCTACTGGAGTCATTGGATTAATTTGTTCATCTTTAAATTGAACCGATCCTGAAATGAAATAAAATTTGAAGAAAAAATAAATATTAACATCAGATTTATTTGTCATTCCTGAAGTAAAACCCTAAAGCAAATAGTGTACTTTAACTAAATCCGAACGCTCAGAAAAAAGAAATACAAATACAAGTGTCGAACCTAAAAAAACGCCCACCATAATAAACGGCAGCCTCACTCATTTACTACGACCTGTTAATTGTTTCCTCTATTTTTTTTCAGTTTAATAATATGATTATTTTTCAGTTTAAAAAAAAATCTGATAATCGGGAAAAATGTATAAGTGGGCTTTTTCCAAAGACATTTGGAGAGGGGTTGTAAAACGCCCACTTATTGTATGTTTTAAACATTTATAGCATCTTACGTGATTTTTTTATTTTCACTTAAATTTCACCTTAAGGTCCTTTTATACGAAACAAGTATCCCCTTAAATCTGAGGAGGTACAAAGAAACTTTTAAAGTACCTAATTGAAGTACACACTTTTGACGTCAAAACAGTAATAAAACTCATGTATTTACGAGGACTAATTTACGATGTGTCTGAAGTTTAAGTCTTATACGACCTTGTCTGATATATATATGACATATGTACGATGTACAGTTAAATGGCGATCGTTCGAAATGGCAACGTATCAGCCGAAAATTTTGAACGAACGCATTTTTGGGGGCATACTATTTGCCAGTCTCATCCGGTCCCGTTATTCCCGGTCCTAGTATTTGAAAATGTAGGAAAGTGTTAGTGACAGACAACGTTGTGCATTTTTCATAAACAGTCCAATTAATCAAATCGTAATATACCAGTGCTTAATAACTTACGATTTAAAATTTAAATAATAATAAAATCTATCAGAACTCTTCATTTTTTTCATCCATGTGTTCAAATTTCGTGTTTTTACATGTCGCAGTTATAACAATTCGGTTTCTATATGCTAATCAAATATAAATATAAATCGATACTGGGTGAGACCGGGGCCGGCATATAGTATTAAGAGGTTGAAGACATTGTGTCTTATGCCGTACATCATCCAACCACGATTTTTCATGTGAAGGAGTTGACAGTAATTTGTGGAGAACAGACCACAGGGACACGGGAGACCACAGGAACACTGGTTATGTTAACTGTTTGCCTGTATTAACATTGTTGTTGAAATATGAAACTGTGTCCGCCCGAGTTATCATGGTCACAATTCAAATACTCCAACCATGGTCCATATACTGCATTTTCATTTATTTTCGCTGGGCTCAATTTTCGTGGTTTTTACTAAAATGGCTATTACGTGGGGACATAAATTCGTGGATTTTGATTTTTAAAAAATGAAATGCCTTAATAAATATCTCTGCATTGAAATTCGTTGGGATTTGATTTCTTGGATGAGTCGACCCACGAAATCCACGAAATTAAATCCACAACGAAAATTAATGATTCCACAGTAATATTTTACCATGATACACTCAAACCTGGTTTCAAAACCATGGAGGTGCATAGAGGTCAACATGTGAACGAAGGATATCCTTGTTCCACATTCATTGACGTTATATCCAAAGAAAACCTTTAAATGAAAGCCTATATAACGTTCGAATCTTCAGAAATGGAGGAGGTAAAATACTTAATGTACAGTCAACCCTGTGAACAAAGACCATGAAAGGGAGGATAATGTGTACACTACGGTAGCGCTATGTTAGACAAATGTAGTGACGTCACGCCATGTATAGAACGAAGATAGAGAAGAAGTTTCACTTAAAGTACAGTTGTCTTCTGTACAGAGAATAAACATGGTTAAACGATTAAGAGAAGCCGTTCCTCAATTACAAGTGGTGCATGGTAATAATCACAAGTGAATTTTAACTAAGATTTTACTGCATTGGAATAAAGATTGTGTAAATCCATAGAATATACAGATAATCATTTCAGAATAAATGATATAAGACACTCTATATATACACATTGGAGCTCACGTGAGCTCAAGTTACGTTTTATCAAAGTGATATCATACGATTACGCTTTGTAAATATAATTTCCATGACACAACGATTCATTCGATGTCGTTAATTGAATAGTTGTGATTAAGCATGTGAAATATAAGTACTTATATACGCATGATCTTAGAATATAGTTGCACCCTATGATTTGAACCACATCTATTCCGAACACTCCTCTAATACGTAGTCAATTCATGTAGTTGAATTGAACATGCGACGGATTGTGAACAGTAAGACATGAAACTTCTTATAAAAAAAACCCCATCTTATATGAGAACCTCTCTAGTTCACAAACCTCTCTAATATGAGGACCTTTCTAGTTCGAAATCCCATCAATTTTAGAACCCCTCCAGTCCACAAACCTCTCTTCTTAAAGAAACTATCTCGGACAAAACCTTCCATTTCTGATAACCTCTCCGTAAGCCTTCTAAGTATAAAAACCTCTCTAATTCAAAAACCTCTCTTATTTAAAAACCTCTCTAATTCAAAAACCTCACTAATTCAAAAACCTCTCTAATTCAAAAACCTCGCTAATTAAAAAAAAAACTCTCTAATTCAAAAACCTCGCTAATTAAAAAAAAACCTCTCTAATTCAAAAACCTCTAGTCTAATGACTTGGTTATCTGAGAAACTCTCTAATTACGAAACACTCCCTAATCCAAAAAAATCCCTCTTTAATTAAGATGTTTATCATCAAACTAGAACAAATTCTTCGCTTGGAACATATTCTCATTACAGAGGTTACACAGTATTCTGATTACGTGACATAAGACTATAAGTTTGTGGATAATAGAGATTTTTGCTATAATTAATAACATGGAACATTTTGTTGGAAGTTTATGTGGAGTTTTTACATAGCCAGAGAAAGCTATCTCACGTTTTCATTTTTCACCCCAATCCTTATTTCAATTATCGATCAATTATAATTATTTGCTATTGTAAAAGGTAGTAAAAGAAAAAATAGGCTCTAAAAATGTACAATCAATCACAAAAAAACACGATTTAAATTTGACGAGTTTAGAATGTAGTCAAGTTTACGATTTAATGACCGAAAAAATAGAATCGATATATTTAGGTCGCATTTTTCTTTTTTAATTGTTTTGTTTCTAAACAGATCTTTCGTACTTTGGAAATACGGTTTGTCCCTAATTAAGTTCGTACTTAAGATCAAGATTCGTCCTCAAATATTTTGTACTAAGAATATAGCTTTTAGTAACTTTTGGGTAGGCGCAAAAGATTAAGTGAGTGTTTTTTCTGGTATGAGTGTCGTATAAATAGATTAAAGTACATTCATATTAATTTTAATAAGCAAAATTATATGGTTATTACAGAAAAAAAACTCAACACTCTGGTTTAACAATAATTTAACTAGATCACGCGATAATATATTTCGCGACAAATTACATATTTGCATACACTTTGGTAAGTATGGAAATGTTTAAGGTAATACGCATGAAACGAGAAAAATGGTCAATCAATAATATTGTATTCACGGTTAGTAATGCGTTTTGGTGTATTTATACTTACGCACTTAGGGTAACAATAAACTGTTATCAAGTAAAATATCATATTGGGCGATTCACAAACAAAATAATTAAAAAATCAATTACATAATACGCTTTACTTGGATTATCAAACTTAAAGAGAAAGTTGTTCAATATAATATAACATGTACAGTGCAACCTCTCCAAAGCAACACCTTTTGGGAGAAGCAAAATTATGTTGTTGTTGAGAGGTTATTGCTCTAGAGAGGTTAAAGTAATATCTAAATTGTGCAGTGGTAAACAAACATGCTGTTGTTGAAGGGAGGTTGTTGCTCAAGAGGGGGCCGCTCTAGAGAGGTTGTACTGTATGTCACAAACTTGCAAATAATTTGCAACAAATATTTGAGATACAAAAGAAAACCTTTATGTGTTTGGTTGAAAGTTTGGATTACGTTTATACAGTCAATATTGCTCTTGTATGCATTTATTTATTTATTTCTTATCTTTTTATGCATTCAAACCGATCTTTGCTCAATGCGACAATACATGTATACAAAATGACGAGGTTATGAGTATTGTAATCTTCATCCAGAGGTGATATGTAAAATTATTAAATCGAAATTAACCAAATGGTATCTACTTCTTTTTTCTTATGGGAGGAGGTGGGGGGGGGGGGGGGGCTCACGAATGATTTAATTTTATGCTAATCACCTAATTATAAATTACACTGAAAATGTACCCGGTTTCGTGGACTGTTCACTTCATTAATGCATGGGTGTATATTATATGCAAATATTTATATATAAGCTTATGATATACGTAAGAGTTTAATCGGCTCACGTCGATCGTGTGTGATTAACTGATGTAGATTTATGCTAATTAATGTACGCAGTGCTATATACGAAAATAAAACTGATTTTAATCCACCTGTTAAACACTTCCGTGTTTGGAAATTGAATTCAAAGATTTTTATCAAACCCTACATGAATTAAGTTCCATTGACCTGTGAATGTAATTATTCTACAGTCAAATTACAATTAGTAATCGATTCAAAATTAATAGCATTTTATGCTATGAATATTTTGAGACTAACATAAATTTGCATACATTTTCACATTGTAATGAAAAACTTGTATCTTCTCTCCCATCTCTAGCCGGCTCTGAAATGACCATTGCTGCCGAATGGACCGTTAAGTAACGGATAAATCAATTTAAATAAAATGACCTAAAATAAGCAAAAATTCAAATTCAAGGGCAGATAGCTAAAAAAGAGATCAGTGACCCCCAGTTTTTCGCTCAAAATGTTTCTGTTATCATATGCTACGATTATGCAAAGTTTAAAAAAAATCATTGATCAGTTTTAATTTTTCCTATATGTCTATAGATGTAAAAAATGTAGCGAAATACCGAAAACGTCTTTAACTGAAACATTATATTATATCATTTTTTTTTTGGTGAGGAAGATTCTATTGTTCAATTAATTATTCATGATAGGCCTTGATTTATCATCTTACCGTACATATAACCGTTGTTATCCCCCCAAGGGAACCACATTGCTAAGCAACTTTAAACAGGGCATCTTGACCGCTTTAAGTATGCTAATTTGTATTTACACCCAAACATCATTAGCAGCCTATTGGTGTTAATAGGCTCGTAGTGAATTTCTATATTGATCGAAGCCTTAAGAATATTGGGGGCCGTTGAATACAAGTGTATAGGTCTGCGAGTAACGTATTTATGAATCATATATGAGGGAATTACCTCTCCAGTGTGACCCTCACTAGAGTAACAACCTTTCTTCAAAAAACAACATGATATTTCTCACTGTACGATTTAACTATCTTAACCTCTTTAGAGCAACAACCTCTCAACAAAAAAAATATTTTGCTACTCCCAAAGGGTGTTGCTTTGGAGAGGTTGCACTGTATACCATCTTGGTAATAGTTATGTACTGTGCAACCCTACCTAGGGAACACTTAAATATTACGGTCACTTCATTATAACGACCGTTTATTTTTAGGATCGGTTTCCGACTTTCCTTCATTTGAAGCGAAAGGGTATAGTGATGTCCTTTAAAGCCCCATTAGCTTTTTGGATGTTAGAATTAAAGTAGGTCATTTTTACCTAGAAAGATATCTTACCAGTGAAACGAAGTTCATATAGAAATGTAGAACAGAAATTTTTCAATGATATTGCAAAAAATAAGAAAAAGCATTAAACAAAATTTTTTACGAGATGTGACTAAAGAAGGTCGTTATATAAATTTTGTTTTAGAGCAAATAAAATATATTTCTTATATTTTACTATAATTTTATCTATTGTTCTGTATTACTAAATTTCAAAAAGCTAATGGGCCTTTAACCTTTAACGGTGAGGTTTTACTGTAAACAATTATTATATTCTCATACGAACTTTTATACCCCGTTGTTATGGTGTTACTTAATACCTAGGCTTGTGTATATAACTTATTATCATTCCACCATAAGTACTATACTTATATACAAAGTTTTGTTGACCTATATTTTATCTGACGCTTCAATATCACTCTTCAAAATGAAGGCTTATAAACTTATTAGTTTATGAAATAAGAAATGAAAACGAACATATTGTCCTAACCTGAGTTTAAACATATCCCATACAAACTTTTGTATCCAATTCCGCTATTATTATTTTTCGTAACAGTAAAATTAGTCTGCAATTTTCAAATCTGAGACTATTAAAATTAGTCACCTGAATACAATAATAGGTTTCACGCGAAAACTTTTAAAAGAAAGTTAATACTCGAGAGTGGAACAGTTTTTCGAAAAATATAAGTATAAATTTACGATTTATCGTACACTTGTTCTATTATGTATAATTGACGTAACCTGTAATTAACTATCACCTGTGAAATACAACCACCTCTAAATAAATATCATGTGTCCACAATTGCCATGATTCTTTCACTTACATTAATATACAGTGAAACCTGTGAAGAAAGACCATGCTTTTGAAAGACATAGTGTGGCCTTTATTAACATGTGGTCTTTATTCGGAAGTAGTTTTGATCTAAATAATCAATGATTGATTTCAAAAGAAAAGTATGTATTCACAAGGTTACCCTTATTCGGAGGTAGCGGCTAACACATGTTTGATTGTAAAAGAAAAATCGAACCTCTTGATAAAGGTCAACTATGAATAAAGGACATATTTTTTCTTCCTCTTAAGTGTACGCCTACATTATTATTTCTCCACAACTTGACCCTGGCTGATGGTGTGATATTACCCACCCCACCCGTCCAAAAATTATTATTGTCGTTATAATACGGATGTCTTGATATTGAAGTGGTCGCTAAATGAGATATTACCGTACATGCTTCTTAGAGATGGCTAGTACCCCTTTTCACGGATTTCTTAGGTAGCAGAAGACAGTTATAGTGAACACGGAGATAGTTGGTATTCGGATATGGTGAAGATTCGGATACGGCGGCGAAGTATTTATTTATTCATTGACATAAAGAATGATTTTTTCTAAACTCCAGGGATTCACTATAACCGTATTGTACTATATTTTAATGAATAAATTGAATGGGGTTTTATCAATTTCTAACTTACGTCTATTGTTATTAGGTGACGTTGCTCGTGACGTATTTTTAGACGTACCACGTGATCTCGTTCCCAATGACAACATTTCACGTTCCTCAATCAGTTTCCCGCTCATTTCCTATAAAAAGGAATAAATATAAAATTATATATTCATTATGAAAAAGAAATACATGAATGTATACATAATCGATTTACATTTCAACCAGTAAAGAAAGAATGTCGTAGCCGTGGTCACGTGGGTAGTGCGCTGATATTGTAACCCGGCGATCCGGGGTCTTATCGTGTCAGGTCAAAGAAAAAATGTTGACCTAAACGACTACTTTTCACAATAATTATGTTGAGAAGTTGCCGGCTTCCTGTAAGTGACAATACAGTGGAAGCGTAAGTGACAATACAGTGGAAGCGTAAGTGACAATACAGTGGAAGCGTAAGTGACAATACAGTGGAAGCATAAAGTGACAATACAGTGGAAGCGTAAAGTGACAATACAGTGGAAGCGTAAGTGACAATACAGTGGAAGCGTAAGTGACAATACAGTGGAAGCGTAAGTGACAATACAGTGGAAGCGTAAAGTGACAATACAGTGGAAGCGTAAAGTGACAATACAGTGGAAGCGTAAAGTGGCAATACAGTGAAAGCGTAAAGTGGCAATACAGTGGAAGCGTAAAGTGACAATACAGTGGAAGCGTAAGTGACAATACAGTGGAAGCGTAAGTGACAATACCGTGGAAGCGTAAGTGACAATACAGTGGAAGCGAAAGTGACAATACAGTGGAAGCGTAAGTGACAATACAGTGGAAGCGTAAAGTGACAATACAGTGGAAGCGTAAAGTGACAATACAGTGGAAGCGTAAAGTGACAATACAGTGGAAGCGTAAAGTGGCAATACAGTGGAAGCGTAAAGTGACAATACAGTGGAAGCGTAAGTGACAATACAGTGGAAGCGTAAAGTGGCAATACAGTGAAAGCGTAAGTGACAATACACTGGAAGCGTAAGTGACAATACACTGGAAGCGTAAGTGACAATACAGTGGAAGCGTAAGTGACAATACAGGCCAGGAAAACTGGTTAGGTGAACCGGTTGCCGTATATGTTAAAGCCACTGAAACGGAAAAAAAATTAAACCCAGAGCTATCGGCCTCTTGTGGAATATCACTTTTTGTAAAACGACCCTTTTTCCACGAGAGTGGTTCTAGACTATTTTATCCGTAATCGAGGGCTACAATTGGCTAATATTAGTAAGGCATCCTTTTTTACAAACATTAAGTCGTATTAATTTTGGCAGTAGTGATTTCGAAATTAGAAAAATAATCTATTGATTGTATATCTATTAATTTTAGCCTTTGTACTACATGCATTTAACTGCGTTCGATATTTTGCCTTAGTAAACACAGGTTACAATTTCTAAAGCATTACTCGTGGTGTACGTGAGTTTACTACATACATTTTCACCTCACTGTAGAAATATTTGTTTATTTATTTATTCACTTTATCGGAGTTTACGTCATTTTCAACACTATTTCAGTATGATAAATGACAGCAGTTGTCCTAACCAGCTTTTAGGCCTTAACCGGTACAAACACATTATGTGCTACCCCACATAGTTCAGTGGTGGAGGAGTATTTAAATGTTGCAGCCAATAATCAAAGCAATGAGAGGACCATATTTCGATGTCAAAAATTTGATTTTGATAAACTTCCTTTATTATCATTTTATAGATATATTCCGTTAATCAATATATATTTTTTGCAGCGATTGCAAAAAAAACCAAACAAGTTAAGATATAGTGTGAGAATGTCTTAAGGTAAATAAATCATTTTGACGGGTGGTTTATTTGAAACAATTAATTTAACAGACAGATAACGATGCGCTGATATTATAGAAGATAGCATTGTCACATGCTAGAAAAATATTACAAATATTTCAATAAGTTCGCCCTGTAAACACAATTACATGTATAACGGTATTTGTAACAATGCATTTCAACCAGTGCGACTGGTTTATTAAAGGTTTGGTTTAAATTGTATTTCTATTCAATATTCAAATACATGTACAAACATATACAAGCATGTATTATGGTACATGTATTTACTAAAACTCTAACATATTATGGATTGGAAAACAAGGATGACTTATATAAATTCCTCTCCATATGTAAGAAAGCTATGAGTCATGAAAATTACATGGACAGTGGTAGATATCTAATATTTTTCTAAATGTAATGATGATGTAAGATGTTTGAATTCGGGCAATTTAAAAAAAAATCTGAAGAAATGTTGGTGTCATCTTCACGGCACATGGTCAGTCAGGAACAGACAGATCGACATACACTTGAGTCGCAAATCGTTTAAGTTGCTACGATGTAGCGCTGCACGTCATGAAACAAAGCAATCGGAACTCTTCGGCGTTTGTCGAAGAAAAATTCCTCGGACCTACGAGGCAGGTCGCCATTTTCCTATTGTTGTTCATGGGCTACTTTCCATCATGGCTGATCATGGGAATCAAACGATGGAAAAAATCTGTTTCTTTTCTAAATCGAAACGTGATGCCGATATTATCAATCGCGAACGATAAACACGTTTGAAAGTCTGTAATTCTGAGAATGATTCTTGAAAACGAGTAGCTAGTGTTGAAAAAAAATAGTGACTGGAAACCGCATAACCAAAATTTGTAACCCTACACTTATGTACGAGGCGTATTTCTCAGTTATGGAAATGCCCGAGAAGTTACGAATGAAACAAAGATTCGTTTTCTTCATAGACGAGTCTGTCAGAACCATTGAATGCTTAAATTTGAAAAAAAAATACATAAGTAATTGAAGAATGAACGCTGAGTCGAATAATTTCTAAAGGTCCAATTTATAAAATTCGATTCTCGGAAAAAAACTAAAGAAGTTAATTGATTCTTATTATCTACAATCGATATACACAAAGAAATCGAGTATTCAAAGTAAATATTAGATAAGTCACTTAAATCCACTTTATTCTTAGAATTCAATATGTCTTTTCACTATGTGTGCTTGCATTGATTAGTGCCATTGTTTGATATCTAATATTCAAACACACAACCGCATGTTAGACGAATCTTTTGAAAAGGTTGTATATCGTATGTCTATACATGTGTATTTCCGGTAAAAGAAATGTTGTCTTGACCATCTTGATATTAGAAGTACATTATACGGTCAAACCTGTGAACAAAGGTCAACCTTGGGAAAGACGAAATGTGGCCTTTATTGACAGGTGACCTTTATTCGGAGGTCATTTTATTATAAATAATCATTTTTTTTAAAGAATGGCCTTTATTCACAGGTTGTCCTTTAAGCCGAGGTGGCTGCTAACACAGGTTAAACCGTACATGTACATGATCAAAGACATTATAATATTCTACCAATAAATTAATACATTTGTAAACTTGTCAACTTTTAAAAAAATCCACCAACTAATCAGCTAATCTGTAATTGCACGTGTCCGGATTATAGGGTGTTCATTAATGAAGGGTTTTGTTGGGTGGGGTTTTATGCTATATATAGATATCGAAATCGGATCAAATATTTGACATCGCAGGATATTGACATATAAATTAAGGGAGGCAATATTTGTGTCAAGGTAAAGATAAGGGACAGCGTAGAGATAGTATTTATTTGTTTTTACTTGAACAAAACGTCGCTTTAGAATAAAAAGAGCGTATCTTGCTCTTTCATACTTTTTAGATAGGCCCTTTTTATCCTAAGGTGAGCAAATTCGCATGAAAGATGTCGAGAATGACTGCACCACTAATAGTATAGGCCTAAAACAGTTTTTGTTTCAGGTCACATACTCATTGAAAATTTAGTAGGCAGGTCGGAGTTTTTTTCTTATTTGCTCTTGAAAGCGTGTGGAAAGGTAAAAGAAATGAATGAGATGACGTACCGTTCCTCGGACCTAAAAGAAAGTTTAGTGTCGCGGGAAAAATTAGAGTAGGTCGGGGGTGACCAGAAAGAAACAATTTTAGACCTTTCCAACTGTGTTACCAAATAGAGAGAAACATGGGCGTTCAGAAAGATGACAGCGATATTTTTTTTTTGTATTCGTTACAGACAGATGACAACGATACCTTTTATTTCCGTTTGTGTTTTATATTGGCTTAGTTAGAAATTCACATCGGGACGCTTTCTTTCTTTCGGTCAATTTGTCACTGTTGAGAAATGATTTGAGAGAACAAATATATCGTTAAAAATCATTGGGGTTTGTTGTCATCCACCAGAACAAATGGGCTTAATACGCGAACTCTATTCTTTGGTATGGTTTATCTGAGTTATACTAATTAAAGTTCGCTTAATAGTTGGCATTGGTAATCACTGTTCGTAGGAGATAGGGAACATTAAAACAGACTCAACTGTATTGGTCAGATAAAGGTCATTACAACTTTATTGTACTATTTGAGTTGAGTGTGAACACTTTTAATAATGAATTATCAATAAAATACGGACAGTCATTGATGTTTACAAGATCCGACCTAATTGTAAAGCAATCTTTAAGCAAATTCATAAACTGACAAAATCAGGAATTTACAACCAATAACGTGTCCGGAATTGATCACAAACTACGACTATATCGCTAATAAATTGATCACACATTGAAGAGATACAAAGTCAACCTACGTAGGTCACAGATTGACCTCTTGGACATTCTCTTTGAAAATTGAGAGTCACAATCCACATTAGAAATTTCATTACAAGCCGCTATTCCGTAGCTTCCCAAACTCTACAGAAATTATAGTTCCATTCTTAGGTCAGTAACCATAAGTACGGCGAAAAAGTGGCACCACATATACACTCAATTTTCAATTTCATACCAACGTCAGTAACCATAAGTACGGCGAAAAAGTAGCACCACCTATACACTCAATTTACGATTTCATACCAACGTCAGTAACCATAAGTACGGCGAAAAAGTGGCACCACATATACACTCAATTTACAATTTCATACCAACGTCAGTAACCATAAGTACGGCGAAAAAGTGGCACAACATATACACTCAATTTACAATTTCATACCAACGTCAGTAACCATAAGTACGGCGAAAAAGTGGGACCACATATACACTCAATTTACAATTTCATACCAACGTCAGTAACCATAAGTACGGCGAAAAAGTGGCACCACCTATACACTCAATTTACAATATCATACCAACGTCAGTAACCATAAGTACGGCGAAAAAGTAGCACCACATATACACTCAATTTACAATATCATACCAACGTCAGTAACCATAAGTACGGCGAAAAAGTGGCACCACCTATACACTCAATTTACAATATCATACCAACGTCAGTAACCATAAGTACGGCGAAAAAGTGGCACCACATATACACTCAATTTACAATATCATACCAACGTCAGTAACCATAAGTACGGCGAAAAAGTGGCACCACATATACACTCAATTTACAATATCATACCAACGTCAGTAACCATAAGTACGGCGAAAAAGTGGCACAAACTATACACTCAATTTAGATTTTTATACTTATGTAAGCAGCCATGAGTACGACTGAATAAGTGGCACCGCCCGTACATTCAATTTATATTTTCATAAATACGATCCATTTGGAACTACTCGGGTATTCTTGTCACTGAGAAATACGCCTCGTACATAAGTATAGATTTACACATTTTGATTAATTAAATGGTTTCCGGTCACTACCTTTTCAACTCTAGGCACTCGTTTTTAAGAATCATTCGCAGACATACAGACTCTTAAACGAGTTTATCGTTCGCGATTGATAGAATAGACATTAAGTTTCTATTGAAAGAGAAACAGATTGTTTCCATCGTTGGATTCCGAGGGTCAGCCGTGATAGAAAGTAGCCCATGAACAAAAACAACAACAACAACAACAACAAAATGGCGGCCTGCCTATTATATCCGAGGCACTTTTCTCTAGACAAACGCCAAGGAGTTCCGATTGACGTACGACCGAATAAGTGGCGCTATCTATACGACCGAATAAGTGGCGCTACCTATACGACCGAATATGTGGCGCTACCTATACGACCTAATAAGTGGCGCTACCTTTACGACCGAATAAGTGGCGCTACCTATACGACCGAATAAATGGCGCTACCTATACGACCGAATAAGTCACAGTGGCGCTACCTATACGACCGAATAAGTCACAGTGGCGCTACCTATACGACCGAATAAGTCACGGTGGCGCTACCTATACAATTTTTTCATAATCTCATACTTACGTCTGCAGCCATGAATATTTTTATTTGTCTGTCTTTCTGATGTTTCTCCCGGTTATGTTTGGCTAGAATAAACTGAGAGTAATCACCACGTAGACTCTTCTCATTAACACATTTTGGTGGTTTCGTTGGCTTCACGTCACCATTTGACTGGCCTTTCTTTCCATGGGTTTCATCTTAAAAAATCAAGAATTTGAACATTACAAACACACATAAAAATGCATAATTATACGAACAGAAAAGAAAACTACAAAAGTACATAATTACACGAGCAAAAAAGAAACAACATAAAAATACATACTTACACGATCAGAAAAGAAACCAAAAACGCAGATTTATTGCCTTATACCATGGAACTTATTGTGAAACATTGTAAGAAAAAAACAGGGATTTATATTTTTGACCATCACATTCGCTTATCAATAATTTAATATAACACATTTATATTTTTGTAGGCTTAATTCCCTCAGTCTAAGATTACACATAGATACTCATATTTTCCGACTATTAATAAATAATAGATATTCATATTTTTCGACTGTCAACTAATAATAGATATTTATATTTTTCGACTGTTAACTAAAAATAGTGAATCATTTTTTCGACTATCACCTAGTAACGATATATTCATATTTTTCGATTATCGACTAAAATCATTATAAATATTTTTCGACTATTGACTAATAATAGTGATTCATTTTTCGTTTACTGACTAAAGACCTATAGTATACATATGTCTCTGTACTGACTAATTACAGTGATTCATAACTTCGGCTTCGAAGTTCACTCATTATAAGATAATAATAACAAGAAATAGTTTGTTGATATCATTACAGCTCATTGATTTTTGTATTAACTGTGTTGACACGACTATTAGGATCATAAATAATTCGGTTTTATCCGGCTGATATCAGTCTATGAGAATAAAAGATGACTGGGTTTATGGTTCTATAATAATCTGTTGATATTTTCTTTGTGTACATTAAACCAGATTAATGTTTAAACCACTAAGTGTTATCAAACCTGTAAAAATCTTGGTCAGTCATGAAGATCGCGTTTAGAAAACTAAAAATTTGGCAAACATGTCGTAAACTTATGAAAACTATTGTATTATTATTTGTTCTTTGCTGGGACGTAGGAGCATATGGGGACTCCCTCCAAAGAATTTATTTCAGCTGTAATGAAACCAAAAGGGCCATAACAAATTCTCCCTGAATCTGACTGAATTGCTTCCTGCGGACCTCCTTTATTTTGTTCTCAAACAGAGTAAGTGTGTGTGAAAATACCTTTGACTCGTGCATAAAATATTTAAATAATTAAATGGACTAAAATCGAATTATACTCATTTATGAAGTAAGCGATACATTTAGATTTGTATCATGTGGCATACCCCATACTAGCAACAATTGTGTATCATACACATTTTTTGATAGATCGATAAATGTTAAGGTCACTGAATAATTATGAATGAAAATCTCCTTCTTATTTAAATATCAAAATTATATCGATAAGTATACTATTACCAAGTTATTTTGATATATTGTATAATAGTTACATGGTATTAAGTTATATTATTTGGTATTAATATATGATACTATATAAATATATCATCATTTGATTATGTTATATTATATGGTATCAATATACATGTATAATACAGTACTGTATAAATATATCATATTATATTATATGGTATCAATATACATGTGTAATATAGTCCTGTATAAATACTGTATCATATTATGTTATATCATATGGTATCAATATACATGTATAATACAGTACTGTATAAATATATCATATTATGTTATATCATATGGTATCATATACATGTATAATACAGTCCTGTATAAATATATCATATTATGTTATATCATATGGTATCATATACATGTATAATACAGTCCTGTATAAATATATCATATTGTTATATTATATGGTATCAATATACATGTATGATACAGTACTGTATAAATATCATATTATGTTATATTATATGGAATCAATACATAATAAGAAATCACAAATACATGCTAATGGCTTTACTTACTGTAAATGCTTGGGTGAACATTGGTAGAACTGGTGCACCCCATTTCTACATCGTATCCTGGCGTAAAACTTATCTCAAAAGTATCCGAATTATCAAACAATATTCGGAAACTACTTCACTTTTTAAAATGCTGGCGGGGTTCAGAAAATCACCACAAATCCAAAACATTAACAAACATCTCGATCGAATATATATAATTCCGATCAGTAGAGAATCGAATTATCTTCAATTTCACCAAAAATAGCTACCAATGATAAATAAAGTGTCGATATGACTGTAGCCCTATTTAAAATATATACATTTTTACATACATTATGTATATAATATTTCTTCTTTTAAGTCATGATTTTATCGTCACAAAAGCGTAGGGACCATTAAATTATAAACAAATATGTATTGTTGTATACATGTCAAAATAACCCACCAATGTACGCTATAGAATATAAACCACTGTAATTTAATAATGTTACTATACCGCTAAACGGTCCTTTTCCGTTCGTTTTCACTTTCAAATAAATTTAAATCCAATGCGAACAAAGGCGAAACTCCCTGTGGAATTATTACTACACATTTAACAATCTAAATATTTAATAGCAAATCATTCTCAGAGAATTGAAGTTCGCGGAGGTTAACTGTGTTGAAGTCTTAAATCCCGTGTGATATGTTGCACTTTAAGAAAAATACAGCGGGTATGAGAAAAACTTATATTTTTTAAAATACGAAAGTAATTCAATTGATAATCACGCGAAAGGTCCACCACGCTTTAAGACCAGTTTAATCACAACAACGCTAGATCTTAATTGAATTCATTTTATGATAATGTAGCGTAGATATCTCGTCATTCTGCTTACATATCTATTTTCAAGTAGTCGCATTCGACCGTATATCTAAGTATACGTCGAGTTTGACGTTTAGCCAAGACTAGAGCCACGAGAGTCGTTTGATTTAATATTTATAAAATACGGTCAAAGAATGTCACAGTTATTTTTAATTCTTTTTAATCCGATTTCTTTCGATCGACTATAGGCGTGTGTTATACAATATTGACATAAAATTACCACGGTTTCCATTTTAATAACATAAAAGGAAAATACGTATAATAAACTATCTTTTAATCCATTCCAAAGTATGTCATACTTCCAGACCTTAAAACCGAAAAAACTGTAAAAATGTTTTACTCCGTTTTCCCTACTTCAAAACTTGACTGGATCGTTACTCTGATCGCACAAAGGCTTTTAATCAATATTCCGTAGACGCGCCCGCTCGTGAAGATAATTACAAGCCAACCCTTTTGTAAGGTAAATCTTGACCTTACGATAAATTCTTATCTTTGATAATTACACCCATTACTAAATCCTTGTTGAATTTATTTCCGATACACTGCAAGTTCTTTATGAATTAACCACGTTTGGTTTAAGCATTTTACTACAGCAGACTGTATGGTGCTTACATACAATGCAACATATTACGGAGAATAATCCAACTACAGCGTAATACATTTTCTTGTAACAAGATCTCTGGTTATTCATTACATGCGATGTAAATACGGTAAGAAACAATAGCTAGCCTCTAATGGATGTATAAATCGATAAATATTTTTATCGAGTTTTGGGCTAAAATTAGATCAATGTACAATACCCGCTTTATAAGGGAGACAACCCATTTTCACTGTACAAAAGTAGAGATTTTCACAAATAGAATTGTCTCCCTTATATGGAAATATATCTCGTGTGAAAATACAAAAAAACGTGTTTATACAGTGTAAACTAGATACAAAATACTGATATTGAATGTATATAATATATATCAAAACCCCAAAGAAGTTACACACAACTAAATTCCCAGAGACACCGCATTTAAAAATTCGCTCACGCCATTTTTGGAAACTGAACGATAGTTCAGCTGACCATTATCGTGTAGTGTCCGCAAATCAAATATTGTAGAATGGTTATTTCAATATTGTTACGCGTGTTTTTGCTATGGACTTCATTTATTAATAGGGGCCGAAATGTCCAACCCGGTAGGGGTCGAAATGTCTTAGGATTAAGTGGGGGTCGAAATGGTTAGGGGTCGAGATGTCCTGATACCCTATTGACAAACATCCAGCAGTGATTTGCAACATGTATATTATTAATTTCATTCCTAAATATTCATAATACTGTATTTTTCAACAAAACAATATGCTGTAATGTTTGAAAACAAATATACCGGAAATAATTAAATACAAAGTGTATACACATTTCATGCACATTGCATGAACTCATAATTAGGTCATGTCATGACAATTTGAAATTATGAATTAATTCACATATCATAAGGTCAATATTAAGGGTATTTAATAACAATATGACTGTGAAATATGTAAATAAATATTACAGAAACAATTCCACTTAAAGTTTGTTTACAATCCATGCACATTGCATGAAATCATTCATTGGGTCATTTAATATATATTCCTCAATTGAAAATATTAATAATACCACAAGACTAAATTCAGCATATTTTGACCTAAATAATTAGGGTAATTAATCAAAGACTGTATGTGTAGTAATCAATTGGGATTTGAAACATGTATACTAGTAATTTCATTCCTAAATATTCATAATAATGTGTTTTTCAACATTGAACAGCTACTATATAAGTGACCCCCCCCCCCCCCAAAAAAAAATCCACATGAGGTCTAATCTCTTAATTGTTTTATTGCCCCTAATGGGATTAATCCTGTCTTTTCACGGTCTCTAGAGTGTCTCTAGACTTGACACCTAGTCATGCATATAAGAGGGTCATAAATTCTATTGATTTTTAGTGATAATTAGTTTATGGATAACTTCCTGTTGTTTTTATAAGCATTTTATGTAATTAATGAATATTGTCCTTTAATTACTAGATTATGTAAGAACAGTTAATACATGAAAAATGCAACTGAATGCTTCTTCTATTTCTACATCAAACAATTCTATTTATACATGAAATTATTTTTTACAAGATAACTATTATAATCTGACTATGTTTATACAATATAAATTGAGACAATATATTGGTTAGAAATATTAAACAGGTATAAAAGGTGTTAGGATACGTTTGTATTAATTTTACAAAATGGACGTTTAATCTGTTAAAATCAACCAGACCTAACTAATTGGTCTGAGATGCAAAATATTTGCTAATGTGTTTGAAGCGTTGAGCATTTATTTGAGTAATTAATTTCTTTAATCATATCAATTGAGCTGTCTTATTCTTAATATTTTTCATTTAATATAAACATACTTTAAAAAAAAGTTATAATTTATATTTTTAAATAAACATTGAATCAATTTAAATATCTATACATGTGTAGCTATATATTAGCCATAAATTTAAGTGACTGATTATGTAATTAGAAGCTAGTCTATCAATGACCCTGTTAGTTTTATTGGACTCCCTACTGTGGAATATACAGTACTGCTGGGTCTTAGTCACATGCCTCGCATTCCTGGTTCAATGTCTTTACAGACATTGAACAGCTACTATATAAGTGACCCCCCCCCCCCAATCTACATGAGGTCTAATCTCTTAATTGTTTTATTGCCCCTAATGGGATTAATCATGTCTTTCCACGGTCAGCTAAATGTCTGTAGACTTGACACCTAGTCATACATATAAGAGGGTCATAAACTTATTGATCTTTAGTGATAATTTGTTTATGGATAACTTCCTGTTGTTTTTAAAAGCAATTTATGTAATTAATGAATGTACGTTATCCTTTAATATTATCAGATTGTGTAAGAACAAACTTAGATATATACTAGATTATAACAGTTATAATATACTGTCACTACTATTTTATTACTGCCTATGTTTTCTTCTTTATACATCAAAAAGGCAACTGAACGCTTCTTCGTTCTATTTCTAAATTATATCATTGAATTATTTTTACTAGATTCTTTAAAATAACTTGCAAAGAAACTATTTATATCCTGTACTGCTTGAGAAAATATATTGGTTAAAAATATTTAATTTAACGGATAAAAGTGTTAAAATATCAGTTTCACAAAGTGGACTGTTTTATTTAAATATCAAAATCATCGGTTTGCAACAAAGAGCATTTATTTGAGTAATTAATTTCTTTAATAATATTATTCTTAATATTTAATATGAAAATATTTCTTGTTTTTGTAACTTCTGGGTTATGGGTTCATGGATAAAATTCCCAATGTTCAAGAGTGTGTCGAGAAGACAATTAACTAGGTGGTGTATGGTTCAATATATATAATTTATTCTTCATGCAGTTCCCATGATCATAATAGTCACAGATTCACATAATAGATCAGCACTGAAATACAAAACATATAATGTGACAATAATCAGCATGAAGTAGTATCGATATGAATTAACATCTTTACAGTCAGAAGCTAGTGGCCATACGTATAAATGTAAAGTTACATTCCTAGACAACATCATAAAAATACATACAGAAGTTATATAGACAAAATATAAAAGTACACAGTCATGTTCCTTACCGATTGTGGATCTTGCTGACATGTACAATAATTTCTATCACTCATACAATCTCACTGGCTGGATGGTGTCTGCAATGTTAAAAGTAAGTGCACATAGAGAAATGTGAAATGATTACAGGATTCAACCAATAATGAACGTTATGCTGCCATCTTGAATTAAACCTGATGCGACTAACATTATATAGTAAAATAAAACGCACTTTAGTCGGGCACGCGAAATAAGGCACTGAATAATAGAGTCAGTGAAAAATGGCGGCAAACTTGAAAATTCTCCAATACACAATTAAAACCAACCAGACCAATATTATCAATAAATGCACATTTGCTGTACAAATCAAACAAAAGAACAAAACCAGATGATACTGGTATTATACCAGAACTATGGACCATTGGTATTTTTAACCCAATATACAAAAATAAGGGGGACATAACTAAACCTGAAAACTATCGACCAATAACATTGTTAAGTTGTTTAGGGAAGCTTTTTACCTGTATTTTAAATAAAAGAATAACATATTATGTTGAATCTAATAATATACTTAATAATACACAAGCGGGCTTCAGAAAAGGATTCTCAACAACCGACCATTTATTTGTAAAAACAACACATTATCCAATATCTCAATAATAACAATAAAAAGTTATTTTGCTCTTTTATCGATTTAAAACAGGCATTTGATACTGTCTGGAGAAATGGTCTATGGGAGAAATTAGTAAATTCGAATATAAATGGAAAATGTCTACAAGTTATCAAAAATATGTATAGTAATATAAAATCTTGCGTCAAAGTAAATTCAGACTTTTCTAACTTCTCGTGTAATATTGGCGTACGTCAAGGGGAAAACTTATCACTTGTTGTTTTCTTTATTTTTAAACGACTTGGAATCTTTCTTTCAAAATAACAGTAATGTACAAGGAATAATAATGGAAAATGAACGGAACACAAACGAACTATTTAATCTATTAAAAATATTTATTCTGCTCTATGCAGACGATACAGTTATTATTGCTGAAACAGCTAACGATCTGCAACAAGCATTAAATACATATGAACAATACTGTGTAAATTGGAAACTGAAAGTAAATACCTCCAAAACAAAAATAGTAGTTTTTTCAAAAGGAAGACAACCCGTGTATAATTTCACATTTAAAAATGAACCTATTGAGGTAGTAAAGGAGTATAAATACCTTGGTATATATTTTAATAGAAGTGGCTCCTTTTTAAACTGTAAAAAACATATAGCAAACCAAGGTACCAGAGCAATGTATAGTCTTATAAAAAATTCAAATCGACTTAACCTTCCAATTGATCTACAAATCGAGTTATTTAATAAAACCATCAAACCAATTTTACTCTATGGAGCAGAAATTTGGGGATTTGGCAATCTAGATATATTAGAACGTGTACAATTACAATTTTTAAAACATGTATTAAAGTTAAAGAGATCAACTCCTGATTATTTCGTATATGGTGAAACTGGTTGTATGCCTTTGTCACTTGATATCGAAGAAAGAGTTATATCGTTTTGGTCGAAACTTTGCACAAAAGACGGAATTACCAATAAAATATCTACGCTTGTCTATAAACATACACTACTTTCTACAGCTGGACTAAATGATGCTACATTTAAAAAGAAATTTCCATGGATGTTTAATGTTAAATCTATTTTGATAAAATGCGGTTTTGTAAATGTTTGGTATAACAATATACTCACAAATTTTAAATGGCTAAAACTTGCTGTAAAACAAAAATTAAAAGACCTATTTCTTAATGACTGGTATTCCAAAATTGATAATTCAAGTAACAGTTTGTTTTACAGAGTATTCAAAAAGACATTTGGTACTGAGCCCTTCTTAACAGACTTAGAAAGTCCACTTCTATACTATTTTATTAAATTTAGAACCAGAAACCATCGATTGCCAATAGAAACAGGTAGCTGGCTAAGAACACCAATAAATCAAAGATTATGTAACACCTGTCAAGATAAAATTGGCGACGAGTTCCATTATTTATTCGAATGTTCTCAATTTAATGATGAAAGAAAACGAGTTTTGAAACCCATCTATTACCGTCGACCAAATATGTTTAAACTGGAAAATCTAATGTGCACAAAAGATAAGTTAGAATTAGATAAGTTATGTAAATTTGTAAAATGTATAATCCAAAAAGTAATAATGTAATTCTTCTATATGCTGAAATTGTTAAATATTATGTTGATATACTTTGACAAATGTACATTTTTCAGTATGTCTAAATTCTATAGCCTCGTTTATTTGTTTTGTTTTATTGTAAAAACCTCATATTTGCATGTTTTGTACATGTATTGAGTGAATAAATGATATGTTCTGTTCTGTTCTGTTCTGTACAATACAAACCATCATATAATTAAAACATCTAAAACATAAATTTTCTCAAGACAGAAGAGAACTCTAAATCAAGTTCTCTCTTCAAGACTTATTTTCCAACTGATTATAACAAAGGTGTGGTCAGCTGACTGGTCTAAAGTCACTTGACCATGACTAATACCCAACAGACAACTCAATTAAAAATAAGATCATTTATAATATTGATTAAACATTGAATCAATTTAAGTATCTATACAGTAGCTGTATATTAGCCATATATAGTAACTGATTATGTAATTAGAAGCAATTGCAAGTCTATCAATGACCATGTCTGTTTTATTGGACTCCCTACATTGAACCAGGAATGCGAGGCATGTGACTAAGACCCAACAGTCCTGTATATTCCACAGTAAACAACAGGAAGTTATCCATAAACTAATTATCATTAGATTTTGGGGGGGGTCACTTATATAGTAGCTGTTCAATGTCTTTAAGCTAAGGAAAACGCTTGCCGCAAACGATCTGTAATAGAAACAGTCTTATTGAACGCTTTGTTACGTTTCAAGATGGCGTCCAGCCAGTTTTAAAACGCGGATCCGCGGATTCGGATGTGCACAAAGCTGCAATATTCAGCTTTAATTCGGTTCCAAATTTGTCTTAATCTGCCAACTTAAAAGAATAGATCCGTAACACCCGTTTATTTCCCCTATATATTTTGGATCCGGATTTTGATCCGCGTTTTACAACTCGCCATACCGTTTTCATTCCGCACACTAACTCTTTTTGAATTTGCAAACAGTTGCAAGCGGTTTCCACAAACAGTCCGTTCAGTTTAAAACGTAAGCGGCTGTTTACAATCGTTTTGTGACGTTTTTTATAACTGAACGTACTGCAGGCTTAAAAAAAATATGTATGTATCTGGTTACCCATGCAATCTACCCTTTACCTTTCCATAATGCTTTTAAGAGCAAAAGAGAATACGAAATCTACCTTTACTTTTCACTCGATTCCATGATTTTTATAAATTTATAGACGTTATTTTTCGGTTTAACTAATCAAACAACGCACATCTGTCGAAAAAGAAATCTTCAATTCTTTCCGGTATTGAGTATATAAAAAACACCAAGGTAGCTCACTCGCCATCTTTTCGATTGGCGGAAGTGACGATACCCCGGATAGACTGGTTGCAAATACTCGTGGGTCCCGGCTTTCCTTCTAAAAGCTGCCAAAACGTTTAAATTTGGCACACTAGAACGAAAGCAAGGTTCCCGAAAAGCGCTTGCAGTTTAGAAGGAAAGCCGGGACCCACGCTTATTTGCTACGAATCTATCTTGTATACCGTCACTCCCGTCAATCGAAAAGATGGCGAGTGAGCTACCTTTGTGTTTTTAGTAATATTGAAAAATAACGTCTATAAACGAATAAAAATCACGGAATCGAGTGCCTATGACCCTTTTTAATGAGCGTGTAACCAGAAACAAACATTGTTCAGGCCTAAGTGCAGTCACGTTTGTTATAGGTGGTTCGTTCTGACTGACTGACCACCGATTCGGTCTCAATGTAACGAACAATGTAACTGGTCACTCGACGATAAATCGAAGACGCAATACACATCAACACTCAGACTGTAAGAAGAAAAGATGATGTTACAAGAACGTCTTATAGACATTTGCATAAACGAAAAGAACCTTTTACATATGGTTTGAGTATTACTTTCAAGGGGAAGATAAACAAGAACAAGAATATTACAAGATTGGGTTACCAAGAGTTCTTCCCCTTTCCAAGACATAGATGTGCCGATGTCAAAGTATAAATCATTTGTACTGTATACTCTCATACATGTAAATCCTATATTAATGAATTGTATTATAATAGTATGTTTAAATTTATCAGTTTAATGAAAAATTGTGACAAAAAATGTAATGTTTAATTTAACTCTATACTGCAAAATTGCAACCAATATACGTATAAATGTGATGAACAACCAGAGATAATATAAAAATGTAAAATGATATTGTATTTACATCCTAGTTGTCGAGTATACGAGTGGTTTATATATTGTATTGTATGATATGAATTTCTGACTATTTCATTCTTATGTAGGCAAGATGATTATAAATTTTGCTCTTTTTATTACTGCTGACCTTGATGTTTATGATGTATTACACAACTATATGTACGATGTACATGACTTGTCTTTAATAAAGTTATGCTCTGTTCTATTAAACTGTATTGATAAAAACAACCAGATACATAGATACAATGTTATCAGTTTTTCTGAAATGAATAATGATGTCAGCTAATTTTGTAGCGCAATCATAATGGACGGAACTTCTAAAAAATAGCATAATGTAAAAACCTATATTAGTGGCCATCTTCGGATAAAGATCACCTTGGAAATAAAGTCCGTCTTTTAAAACCTGTCATTGATTGTTAGGAACAAACTGATAACCCCTGGCCTTTGTTCACAGGTTTGACAATACCTCATGCAACCATGTTATAAATACGTGCATAATATATTTGATTTATACATGATTTATTTGGTTGCGTTGAACTAAAAACTGTCGGGTGTCCTTAGCCAGGGGACAAATCAATATTCGATGAAGCATATTAATTAAAAGTTTAAAATTATTCTGAAATCTTAAAACTACACACATTTAGTTTCATTCATTGTATACATAGTATTCACTATGTAAATATGTTACTGATATAAATATTTATTGCAATATTACTAAAAAGTGCACGTAGAAATTTTAAACTATACTAAATTCTTAAAATTGAACTTAGATTTATGCATTGTTTGCATCGTGTTTGATTGGTTAAAGAAAATTTGCCGAATGCATTATATTTTATCAGGATGGATCAGAACTTATAGAAAATATAGGTAGCCAAGAAAATTCTTCAACGGCAGACTTCCTTCGAGACTCATATCATATAATTTTCACTCAATCACTTTTTGAGCAAAACATTCTTTAATTCTGTCAACCAAGTTGAGCCAAGTTCATTAAATTACAAGCACTTTTTAAACTTAAGTTGCAAATTTACTGACAAAGTATATATATTTATCTTATTTATTGTACATATACACGTCATGAAGAAATGAACACAATTGCATTCTTTCACTTTCCTTATAAATCATTGTAATTTATGTATGCTATTTAAATGCAATTGTAAATCACTGAAAAGTGGAAATAAAGTGTATGTATGTTCGTCCATACGCAGGTGCTATGTGGTCCAGAGTTCATTTTCATGAACAATAATGCCCGTGTTCATAGGGCCACTGACAACAATCAGTATCTTGGAAGGGAAACTATTGCTAGAATGTACTGGCCCACTCGATCTCCCGACAAAAATTACATCAAACGCCTCTGGGATATGCTACAGAGAGCGATATCTGAGCGTCCTGTTCAGCCAACAACCACCAGAAAGCTCAGAGAGGCACTTCCGGAAGGATGGGTACGAATCCCACAATTTAAGATTGGACAGCTCATCAAAAGCATGAGGAGTCGATGTCAGGCTGTGTTTTTTTACGCCAAGGACATCAGTTTCGATGCTAAACACAAAAGTTAGCACTTTTGCTAATTTTCCTTAAATTGTTTATTCCCCACACATACCCATAAAATGTCTATTTTTACCATATCCTAATTTCGACGCTCGTTACGCTCGAATGATTTAATTTATGGATTACATGTTGCACTCATGATATGCAGGTATAGATCTTTGAAGATAACTTAAGTTCATATCTTGTGGGTGTAAATAATACCATACCGATTAAAAATGTGATCCTTACCAAATTTTGAGTAGTATATTAATATGGTCAATGGCATATTTGTTATAGTGCCAGATAGGCTCAATCAGAATCCTCAGCGTTTGTCTAAAGAAAAATGCTTCGGACATAATAGGCATGTCGCCATTTTTAGCTCACATTAGCACTTTTGCTCAGTGTGAGCTTTTGTGATCAGTCTTCGTCCGGCATCCGGCGTCGTACGTCATGCGTCGTCAAACTTTACCTTGTAAACACACTCATTTTTGGCTCAATTTTCGGAAAACTGGGTCAAAATGTTAATATATTGACAAAATCCCGGACGAGTTCGATAATGGGCCATTTGGGGGTCAAAGACTAGGTCACCAGGGCCAAATAAGGGAAAACCTAGTGAACACTCTAGAATTCACTGTTTTGATTCGATCTTCATGAAACTTTGTCAGAATGTTTATTTTAATGATATGTAGGTCAAGTATGATAATGATTCATTTCCGGTCAAAATCCAGGTCAAATTGCAGGTAAACCTTGTGAACACTCTAGAAGTCACTGTTTTAATTGGATCATCATCAAACCTTGTCAGAATACTTGTCTTTATAATATCTTGGACGATTTCGAACATGGATTATCGTGGTCAAAACTAGGTCGCTAGCCTAAGGTCAAATCTTACGAAAAACCATGTTAACACTCTAGATTTCACAGTTATGATTGGATCTTCACCAAACTTTGTCAAATTGTTAATTTTAATGATATAACGGTCATGCACAAATATATCTCATCTGGGGTCAATAACTAGGTCACTAGATCAAATCTTAGGAAAACCTTGTTAACACTGTAGATATCACAGTTATGATTGGATCTTCATCAAACCCTGTCAGAATGTTTGCCTAAATAATATGTGGGACAAGATCGAACATGGGTCAGTGGGGTTAAAAAACTAGGTCAGCAGGTCAAATCTTAGGTAAAAGCCTTGTTAAAGCTCTAGATGTCACGGTCTTAATAGGATCTTCGCCAAACGTTGTCAGATTGTTTGTCTCAATGATATTAAGAACATTTTCAAATATGGGTTACCTAAGGTCAAAAACAAGGTCACGAGGTCAAAACTTAGGAAAACCTTATTAACACTGTAGATGTCAAATTTAATCGGATCTTCACCAAACCTTGTTAGAATGTATGTCTTATCTATATGTAGGACAAATTCTAACATGAGTCATCTGGGGTCAAAAACTAGGTCACATGTTCAAAACAATGTTTTAAGAGTGAACAATGATTGTCATGTGAGCGATATAGGTCCATCTTGGCCCTCTTGTTTGTTGATGTTCACGGGCTACTTTCCATCCGGTTAATCCAACGATGGAAACAACCTGCTTCATTTTCAATGGGTACTCGATGCCCATTTTATCAATCGCGAACGATAATCACGTCTGAAAGACTGTAATTTTGAGTATGATTCTATAAAAATGAGTACCTTGTTTTGAAAATAGTAACCGGAAACCGCATACCCAAAGTTTGTATCCCTACACTTATGTACGAGGCGTATTTCTCGGGTACGATTACGACGGAGATAGCTCAAGTTGTTATTGATGTATTATTAGCACACTCGCGGCTTGACAACTATTAAAACTATGTTAATATTGACAAATCAATGCCACAGCAACCATTGCTTAACAAATCAAAGAACTGAGAAAACTGTCAGGAACGAAGTTTACTTGTGTTAGATAAAACCAGCCTTAAAACATTAAAGGTCTGTCCCTGTCGAGAATTTGATGAACAGTTCATGAAATGTTCATCAGTTTATACATGACTAGTTAATGAATTTATTCATGACCTACAAATTGGACATGAAGTTCATGAACAAATGTCCATGAACTAATCTATGAATCTTAGGCAATCTTTATATCGAAAATGTGTTTTCCATTAGGTTCAAGAATTGTTGATGAATTATTTTGATGAACCTTTGATGGACTTTGATAAACAATTCATTAAACTTCCTGAACGGATCATGAACTTATGATGTTCATGAACAGTTCGTTTAGTTTCATGAATTGTTCACGGACTTCAGTTGATGAACAGTTCATGAAACTTAGGTTCATGAACTGTTGATGAGTTATTATGATGACCGTTTGATTAACTTTGATGAACAATTCATGAAACCTCATAAACTGTTCATGAACAGATCATGTTCATGAACAGTTTATGAGGTTTCATGAATTCTCAACAGGGGTGTTATCTTAATTATGAATTAGAATTTGAGGGTCAAGTATATAGTCTTGACAAAATGTACATCATTAGCCGATTAACCACAATTATCAAGGAAAAGCTACACTCTAAAAGTCATGACATACAGTGAGAAATTACTTGCTGAAAACCCAAACAAGTTCAGTACCTTCAGCACTTTGATTTGTATACACACATTGAACTGTATGAACCTTAAAACTTTGTTGTTGAACACTTGTTCATGAACTTCATAGGGACCAAGTTCATGTACCTAGTGTCCAATTTGTAGAACACGAATAAAATCATGAACTGTTCATAAATAAGCTCATGAACATTTCGTGAACTGTTCACCAAGTTCTCGATTTTTTATGGATGGATTTACCTCCGTTCCTGACAGTACTCTCAGTACTTTGATTAAGGAACGTTTACCTACATGAATCTTGTTACAAACAAACATAATACAAAACGTGACATGAATAGATAAACATTAGGATTATTTATTCGTATACGTTCTTATAAAGCCTTATCTCATCCTTACACGTCAGTGACAGTTTACAAAGGCTATATGCTATACAAACAATTATACTCGTATGAATATGTGATCTGCTTATCAATTATGTATTTGCACACACTCATGGCCTTCAAGATTAAAGACGCTTGGCGACAGTCCAAATCTAATGCGTTGCAAAATATCAAGATGCATGTTCTTATGATAAAAAAAATAATTTGCTGGTGACTATCTCGTCAAACCAGTATATTACAAACACACAGTCATTGAATTTCATTTTGTTTCTACTGGCGACAGGGATGATTTTAGCATAATGCTTTACTTTATACAACGGACGAACATATGGACCCAGCGAACTCCAACCTTAGAACTTTAGTCAAAAATGACGTCCTGCCAATATTGCTATGGAAAAGAATTGCATTTCAATAACAACACGTTTTCCATTCAATTATGAGCTGCAGTTTATATTTGAAGTGAATTCATTAAAACACATAAGTAATATGATGTTACGCCACAAATAAGCCTAGAACGACTTGAAGAGCTATGAGTTTTTAGACCCACCCAATGGAAAGGTACGACAACAACAAAATTTCAGCCCTATTTTAAATACTAGTGATGCACAGTTCTCTTATTTTAGTAGATCCATTTTTTTGGAAACTAAACGATGGTTCAGCTTTCCAGTCGTCACTCGGTCGGCGCGCATGTATTTCGATGCGAGCCAAAGTCCTCTGTTTTTCTACATCCGCCATGCGGACGAAATTGAGTGCATATGTCATGTGATATAGAAATGATTGTTTCTTTCTCAAGGTTATATGTTCAAAATGAAGAATTATTACTTTTAAATCTCAACTCTCTTTTAAATGCAATAAAGATAAAGCATGTCACCTATTTATAGGCAGAATAGTTTCACTCATGATGTATATTGTAAATGTGGATGTGATTCGTATCTTGTGTCCTTTGGAATGAATTATTACATACAGGGTTAGGCGTACTAAATGCGTCATGCAAAGTTTATTTTTACTACGTATAGTTACTATACATATAGGCGGTCTTCAGTCTGCTCACAAATTTGTTCAGGAAATAGTCAAAAGGTAAGAAAGGTATTTGTTTTCGATAGGTATATTTTCTCCGCGTTTTAAATCATTAAATAAACTCGCATTCATTTTTAAAGCAGAATTTTTATATTTTATAATATCAATTTATTTTTATTATTACTTTTATCACTTTATTTCGACTTAAGGTAGTTCGCGGTGTTGCTCGGCAAAAAAGAAAGTGTGTTAGAATGGCATGAAATTTGGAGGAATTGTACCTGAAGTAGCAGCGATTACGAAAATATAGTTCTTTTTACAGTTTGACGTCGGTAACCTAGCAACTAAACGACGTTAAAACGCCACCTAGCGGCACCAGCTATGTGAACGACTCGTTGTACTTTTTCCCTTGTAGCTTTGCTATAAATTGTCATAGATTGAAAACTCGCACTTTGCGAATGAGCGAATGCAGTTGTCTACCGAATGGTTTTCATCAATGCTTTGAATGTCTATGACCGCCCGGCGTGTCGGAAATTAATCGACGTCAAAACGTCAATATGGGAACGTTATTTCGACGTAAAATATTCAGATAAATGCAAATGTAGCTAAAACGCCGTGGTAGAAGTTTTTCAAAAATTAACATTATGTAAAACATTCATTTATCTACACATTAAGCGAAAAAAATCCATACCGCTTCAGGCTACTTTTTTCAGTATCGTAACGTTTCCTGCACCACTTGAAATGAAAACAACGTATTTACGTCATTATTTAGGTCATTTTCGCGCTTTATACTTGGTTTATTGTAAGCGCATGTTAATTTTATGTTTCCATAATAGATATTTGTAGACTTTTAACAATTCCAACGATTATAGTTAGGAACGTAATATACTTTTTAGTCGGCAATAAATGCTTTTGCCGACAAGTCTATCATCTTCTTTTAGTAAGTTGTAATGTATGCAGTCATAAAAATATTAATGTCGATATGCTACCGTATTATTAAAACAATAACGTTTCTATGTTAACTCTGTTGTTTATACATTGTATTTTGAAGATAACAACATATCATGATATTTTTTTTACTATCAATAATATAAAGTACCGGTATTGATTCCTTACATACATTTTTTCACTCCTCAATAAAAGCTGTACTGTAAGTAATGTGTATTTTACAATACATGATAATCGGTTGATATACAAAATATAACACGTTCAGTCACGTACAGTTAGCAGAGTACAAGTATCACGTGATATCTTGGCTTGGCCCATCAATGCCATGACGACTTAATGTCAGATTTATATGGTTGATTGTAAGCCTCCGCTCGCTGTAATTTTAGCGCAACATGTAGTTATTTAATAAGCTTTGCATCCGATGACAAGTTTAGTTTTTCGTAAAAGATTTTTGCAACTTCACAGCGACTTCATTCACACTGAAAACCTATAATTTTTCTCAACATCCAGGACAAACATAATTTGAATGATGACTTTTGAGTTAAATGCAAAATTTGATTTACTGAACTTCTTCAGCCGCTGACTTTTCGGCGAAATTTACACAATTCTTTGTCGAGTGACCAACCGTCGTCACGTGTCCTGAAATTAATCTGATTTAGTTCAGTATTCGATAAATGTGACAATCAAGAAAATAAAATTCACTATGTCCAACTTTGGCGGACATGGCCTTATCGAGTATCTTTATTTAACTTTATTAGATATTTCACTGTATAACTTTTGGATCTCTGATATGACTTTCAAGAGCATGTCCCAACTATTATGTACGTCGTTAAAATGGACAGAAACGTATGATATTGACATTAATTTGTTTCATCAGTAAAATTAATTTTGCAAATGCGAATATTATGAGAAGACAAAATTCAAAGATCCTAGTAATAATTTTGTCATTGTATGCACAGTCAAATAGTAATTTGATTCTATTCTGCATATAAACACATTAGCTTACAATACATTTATTCTCACTACTGAAACATGGCTGTATAATGTTTCATCCATAACTGAACATTAATGGTTAATAACAAAAACATCTTTCAGGTGTGCAGCATTTATTTCAAATTCATACAAATGCATTTTATTTTAAAGATTACTGATATCATTTACTTCACTGAATTCATATTGCCAAGGCCTGATACAATTGTATATGTATACTGGTAGTTTTAAAATAGCTCATACCTGTATTATACTCTATTCAACACACTGCACAAAAGAATAATTAAGTTATAATTGATGCTATACTAAATTCACAAAGAAGTACTTGCATGCATGTGCTTTCAGCTGGAACAAACATTACAATATGGGCATTCACAACAAAATTTATACAAGGTAATAAAGATTTAAGATTATACAGTTATCCTTGGATTTCATGTTCATATCAAACATTAATACAGCAAAACAGTGGCTGAATATATTTACACCCAAAAGTGTTCATGTAAAGCAATGTTTATCTGTCTAAATGTTTATCACATCAAAATCACATTAATCACTGATATCTGTCTTTACTAATGTCACCATAAATTGTTTAACGACAGAAAAGTGTTTAAAAGTTCATAATCCTAGAAATCAATCGATTAGAATCCGGAATCTTCTTAGATATAGAAAAATAATGAGTTCGACGAAGCATCCATTTTCGTTTTGTTTTTATCTAAGTTAAGACACCTCGTACCTTGACTAAACTTTTAAGATAAAAATCGTCGATTTAAGAATTTTTCTAAGAATGTTTTTCACTCTAAGACGAAAGTTAAGAAAAATCTTACAAAGTTAGCAAAACTTGGCGAAAACTAAGATAATTTCGGGATTCTTAGATAATTGTTCATCTTAGTTGGTTTGTGAATACGGGCCCTGGTGTATATAAACAGTACAATCAATTTCTGCAATTTGATTGAAATTATATCTAACAAATATAACTCGACGTGCCCAATTGTTTGTGAGTCAATGTGAGATGCGTATAAAAAATCAATAATCAGGTAAAGTTAGCAACCATATAAAGGGATCTCAAAAATATGATTTTATTATCCTTCCTTTGTTGACACATCATTGAAAAAATAGATATACAAAGTAGGTAATCTATATTATTTTATGACATGTTTTTATAAGTGACATGTGGACGTATGCCAAAATGATATATTTAGCATATAATTATATTATCAAAAATGAATTAATAATAAATTTCATTTAATGAAATGTCATCGTCTATTTAAGGTCAATTAGAACAATAGATGAAAACATTAGAACAATCGTAAAATATAAGAAATATATATTACTTGATCTGTAAAATATTTACATAATGCCTTCCATTAGGCATATCTCATAAAATAGTTGTCAGATGCCTTTTCTTATTTTTTGCAACATGATTAAAAAATACTGTGCTGTATTTCTATATATACTTTGTGATAAAAAAATTGGAACGTTTTTATTGAAAGTAAAAGTCAGTTTCACATCTGTCTAGGTAAAATAAGACCTACTTCAATTTTAACATCCAAAAAGCTAATGGGGCTTTAACAATAGTGAAAACCATTTATTTTTTTATGTTATTTTTTATAATATCAACAAATTTGGTTATAAATATCGATTTTGCTTTTATACGGAAGTAAAGTAAAATATTTCACATATTCTAATATTTTCATCCATGTTGTAATATGTTTTAGTCTTCAACCTCAATTATCCTAAAACTTGATTCAACGCGTCCAATGTTTATTACCCTGTATAATACATCATGCTGTGGCTGTATATACATAGATACCTAATCAGCAGATATGATCTTCGCCAAATGATCGTTGTTTCCGAAAACGTACGTAAATGTCCGAGATTTGCCGAACGATTGACGAATTGAACTTAAAAAAATCTAAGGGGTAGTTTTAAAAATCATCTAAAGGGTCGAAGAAGATATTATTTGATTGTTTTCATATTTTACATGGTGAAAGAAATTAAATTTTCAAAACGAATGCAATGAGTACAAATTTGATCACATTTCCCCCAAAAAAGTTATGATGCTGAAAATATCAAATTTTCATTGAAAAATCTACCAATTTTACGCTTTTTACATTGAATATAGAGGGAATCGATAGGTGTCTTTTTCAAACGCAAAAGGGTCGAAGAAAGAATTAATTCAAAATAATAAAAAATACATCATTAGAAAGATAAAATATTAATTAAACTTTTGTGATGAGTACAAATTTCGTATTTTAAATCGAATAAAAGTTATGACGATTATAGTGAAAACCCCCTTCTTTGTTTAATGTAAATTTTTTATCGATTTTCCAAATCAGCATGTCCGCGAAAGTTGGGTATAGTTAGCGGTGTCAATTGAAAATAAAGGTGTGTAGCGCGCTGTACAAAATTGATCTACCAAAGTTATAAAAAAATCCATGCAGAACTCGTGGCAACCATTAAGAAAATCTTTAAAATAATTCTTAACTTGTTATAAACAACAATATCTACAGCATAGATACTTGGTTTGTACATGTAGCATTATCTAGTAGACCTCTACCTGGTTCATTCAAATTATGGTCATGAGGTAAAAATTGGCCCCGTCACGGGAGTTACTTAATTTTACATACAATCATAAATATATGAAATCGTTTAAAATCTTCTTGTCCGAAGCAAGTCCTTGAGCTATGATATTTGGTGTGAAACATTGTCTAGCAGACATCTACCAAGTTTGTTCAAATGATGGCTCCGGGTTCATTTTTTTCTTAATAGTAGTCTTTTCTTCTTGTGAGCGATTATAGGTAAAAAGTAAAAGGATATGTTTATAGTCAGAAATTTATATTCATAATCAACCGGCTTTCATAAGTTACCCCCGATCACTGGCAAGTTCGAGATTCGCGAGATATTTTTTCTGCCCGTAATTTTCCATTTACGTGCACCCGCATTTTGTTTACATACACTCAGTTTGAATAAAAAATACGTTAGTAACATTTTTTCCGTCATTATGTGAGTTTCATTCGTGTCCAAAACGCAGCAACTGGTCATAAATTGCATATATATTTGTATGTGCATTCAACATGACCTTGTGGCGTGTACAAATTTAAACAAAAACGAACATGTACATCTTTGACCATACAGTGTTTCGGATTTTTTCTCTTCACAATAATATTTTTCATACATCGATGTCTTCATGATCAAGTTAAAGTATAAATCAGATTATCAACTCTTAGATAAAACAACCAAATTTGATGAATATTGCTCCAACCAAACGTTGTCTTTATGTGCTTAATGATTTACGTCATTTTGGCATGGTATGACTTTAGGAAACGTTACGATACTGAAAAAAGTAGCCTGAAGAGGTATGGATTTTTTTCGCTTAATGTGTAGATAAATGAATGTTTTACATAATGTTAATTTTTGAAAAACTTCTACCACGGCGTTTTAGCTACATTTGCATTTATCTGAATATTTTACGTCGAAATAACGTTCCCATATTGACGTTTTGACGTCGATTAATTTCCGACACGCCGGGCGGTCATAGATATTCAAAGCATTGATGAAAACCATTCGGTAGACAACTGCATTCGCTCATTCGCAAAGTGCGAATTTTCAATCTATGACAATTTATAGCAAAGCTATAAGGGAAAAAGTACAACGAGTCGTTCACATAGCTGGTGCCGCTAGGTGGCGTTTTAACGTCGTTTAGTTGCTAGGTTACCGACGTCAAACTGTAAAAAGAACTATATTTTCGTAATCGCTGCTACTTCAGGTATAACTCCTCCAAATTTCATGCCATTCTAACGCACTTTCTTTTTTGCCGAGCAACACCGCGAACGACTGCGATATTGAGGCTAATTAACTATTAAGAGGTAGGTTGAGTCTACATTAATTTGCATGTAATTTTGGATAATTTTCGGATATTATCGTATTCAATTGTATTCAAGTTCGTTGATAAACTCACACACAAAGTCCATGGAATCAAATGTCTTAGGAAATATCGTCGAACAGAACAAAGTTTTACGTACAATGTTTGCAAAAATAAAATTATTATCTCAAATTTGCAATTTCTCATATGTTACCCCTTATCTTTTATTTGCTTTTCTATTTGTAAATCATGCATTCAATTAATGATTGCTTATGCGATTTATTTAAACTATTCTATAATTCATCGTATTTTTTTTATATATTACGGTGTTTTGTAAATTATGCACTTAATCATTGTTCATATGCATTTAAATTGGAATGATAAATTTAAGTCTTTTGAGAACAATCATTCAAGGTGACATCGTTCTTTTGATAAAATGTGCACTGTAATGTTTAATTTGAATTTGACAGTAAATCAGTAATTTGATAACTGATTACATTTAACAAATATGGTAAGTTTGTTTTAGATATTTAACGTAATGAACACAAATTTCTTGTCACGTTACATGATCCGCTTTTAGATAGCGAGGAATATAAACTTCAACGATAAGAATATCTGAAATATCCACAGCTTGTGTCTTTAATATTCGAATGTTGGAGCAAACATAGAGTAGAAATCATGATAGTTATACGTCTGTAATCATTGTAAATAAGTACTGAAGATCCAAATATACGTTTGAAATTAAAAGGACAGGCTGGGAAAAAAATACATAGCAACTATCAGGTTTACTAGACTCGATCTTAATGCTGCTCCTTAATTAGGGTGTCACTTATATACATTGGTTAGTTGTTGAGTATTTTATTTATTGCCAAGAGTAAAGGAAGAAGTGTGTTTGTCCTTTTTTATTTCAGTCTGTCTGTTTAACACATCAATAAATATGTTTAGAGGAGGGCTTATTTGTTTATTTGTAGGTAAGTAATTAATTTAAGATCTTTAAGTAGGAGTACTTGTCGAAATACGAAACGCACATTAAATCGTATACATACCCACTTGAAATATTCCACTTTCGATATAATCTCCGGTTTGTCTGTTCTATATCACGATTTTCTCGCTGAAACAAGCAGTTCAGAATTTATTACCGTTCACTTAATCACAAAAATATTATAGAATTTGTATCTAATGCTTGATAATGATATCATAGTGATAGTTCTGCATTTAGAACATTATATACATTTGCATGAATGTTAGGACCTACTAATTCGGATTTTCACCACTTCGTCAAAGAGTTTGTTGCAAGAGCCAATTAAAACTACAATAATGTAGGCTCTTGCAACAAAGACCATTTGGCTTATTTCAGTTATCTTTAGCACACTAGTACACGACAGTCACATGACCATTACCACCATAGAAAAATATGTTGGTGACGATGTTGTACTCAAATGTGATCTAAGCGGTGGTACATATCCGGCTTGGCAACAAGACGACCATTATCTGACATTTGTAGGAGTTGAAACATTTCGAAATATAGTGGATAAAGATCGAGTATCCTACGATGAAAACAATCGAGATTTACATATCAAAGAGCTGAAAACATCTGATTCCGGTGTGTACAGGTGTATGATGTCAAATGGAGATGGTTATACAGTACAACTGAACGTTACATGTAAGTAGCAATGTGCAGGTTTTTAGACATGATGGAAGAATAGATCAACTGGACGGTGAACTTAAAACGAATTATTGTATTTTTTTAAATCTCTGTACTTTGGTAAACCTAAAACAATATAGTATTTTCAGTACTTTGATTTAACAATGTAGTACATATACACTGTGTTGCTTATTGTTTGGGGCTAAGGATTGCCTTTGTTATAACTTGGGTATAGAAGTCGGCTGTTAAACCGATGAATAGTGGTGTACATGTACTAGTATATAATTTATCACATACAAATCCTGTTTTGCGCCATTTGTTTAAAAGAAATGTTAAACATACTATCAAACTCTCACAAAAATGGCACATTCGCATTTCAGCGTAAAGAAAGGTTATAGCTAAATTTTGTGGCTGAACATGCTCTCCCTTACATTTGTGTTATTTGTCAGCATTTTATGTGTCTATATATATTCCCATCATAAGTTTTTGGAAAGACACTTGATCGTTTTGACGGTGGATGTGCTTTGTTTAATTGCCCGTTAATAGCTTCTTGCTTTATCAGTATACCCTCACTAAAAAAGTGGGGACATAATATTTATCTGTCTGTATGTCTGTATGTCCCGAAAACGACTTATTCACATTTTCAGACATGGTCTTACATTTTTAGTATTTTATTTAATATCAACTAGCTACTCATCAATTATGAAAGTTTCATGGAGTAAATATGTTTTCTCATTAAAGGCTGTCGTGAAACACTTCATCGATATATCGGTGGACATGCTACGTTTAACTGTCCATTAACAAGAACTTTTGCGGAATGGTATGGACCAGATGATCAACTATTTCCAGATCACCGTCATAAACTGCATATAAAACATCTTAGACATGATCATGCAGGCGTCTACAAGTGTAAAGTACCATCAGCAGGAACTCATTCTTTCTACCTCAACATTCTAGGTACTACTTTTAGTAGTATGTTTTTTTTGTACAAAAAGGATACTTTATCCTACGCATACAAGTAAATAAATCTTTATTTCATACACGGTATACTTCCGATCAAAGAAAATTAATGGTATATACATTGTATCTTATTGTTTAGTAAATACTTCCGCTACATTGACGGGATATGCTGGAGATGAAGTATTACTCGAATGCAAATTACCTCAAACACTTCCGTATTGGTACAGTCCAGAAATTTCTGAGGTTCCTCTGATGCACGCTGGAAGTACCGAAATGAACCCCTACACAACACTTGTGAAGGAAGGAAGACTTTCACGTCACAAAAATGATAGAGATTTGGTTGTGCGGAATTTGAAGACGACTGATGCTGGGCGATATAAATGTTTCATGTTTCGTGCGGGTACTCATTCCATAAACCTGGAGGTTCGTGAACGTAAGTATATGGTTTAATACCAAAATTATAGCGAAACCATACAGTCTCTGTATTTGTTTGTTTGAGTTTTACGTCCCTTTTCATCAGTCGGAGTCCGTAAACAAAATTCTGCCTACTTTCTCATATAAAGAGACATGGTAGAGTCTGTATAGCTTTTTATGATTAATATATCTTTTATTAAAAGGAACGTATACTTTTTCGAGGTGCTATTTGTTATATAGCCAGTAAGCATTTTTGAATATACAATGTTTCTATACATTTTGTGTAGTGTGGACATAAAGCATAATTTCCATAAAGTGACATGTAATATTTTCATGAACTATATTTTTCAACATTTTAGGTCAGTTAGAGAATACACAGTCAACGCATATAGGTATAGTTCTTACACTGTTTTTTGTAGTATTTTTTTTTCATAAAGTCGGACCCAGTTCTGTGTTCTGTTATATCATTTACATGGCCTGAACAATCTTTCCACATTAATTAATTCTTCAGTTCTGATATAAGATTACGTGTTTCAAACTATTCAGCAGTTTGTTGTTTTGAATAACAAATTTTGTGTCACCAATCACATTTTTATATATAAATAAACAGTATATGTATTTTGATTTATAAGGTTCTGGTATGGAACGCACACACGTGACGACGATGCCATTTGTTGCAATGGCAGTGTACCTATTGGTGACAGCGTTGTTTACATAGTATATAAATAAACAAATACATTACAAATACAAATATTTTATTGCTTGAAAACATGTTTCCGAAAATTTCAGATAAGCAAAAAAATGAAATTCGATCTCTATTAACCAGAGTTACAAAATCTACATATTCTTTCATTTCTAGGTGTATTATTAATACCCTCAATGTATAAATCACGAGATGATGTATGAAGTCTAGAAAGTGCAATTCTATAATTATGTCAAGGTATATTTCAAAATTGAACGAATGTTTTAAAAGACTATAATTATGTATTCAGACGAGTAGAGTTGTTGATGGAAGAGTACCAGCTTTGATGATAGATATCTAAGATTCTCTGTTTAATGGTATTGTAATTCACAGTCATTATATTAAACTGGTTTTCCCAAATGTATACCTTTAATCCTATTTGATTCAATATAGTCTTAATGTAATATGCCCAATCGTCCAAATTGTAACTTGAATCATTATCAACATCATTCTTTAACATTTTGTATATTTTAAAAGGTATAAAATGGTGCCTTAGCTTTAACAGTTTTAACCAGTACTTGATCAATATTAGTAGATGAACCCTTTTCAGAGAGCATCACTTTCGTTTAACTACGTTTATGGGGGTTTCATAAAGGGCCTGGTATTGAAAAGGTCCATATTAATTTTCTTAAACATGTTTTAAGTGTGCGTTATCAAACAACTAATGCTACTGTAACGATTTGGCCTAACATGTATACTATACAGACGTAATACATATTTATCTCAATTATTATTGACTATATTTATGTCTTCAGGGTATTGACTCACTTTAATATACTACTTTTTGTTTATGTCACATTACCCCACCCACTTTGTTTTACTATGTATTTATGAATGTACATTGAATATTTCATGACGTTTAATCTATACGAGATATTATTCATGGCGTATTAATGTACTTAAAGCAGTGATTTTTTTACCTCTGCATCCTGCGTCCAGGATGCAAAAATATCACCATGGATGCATGTTTTCATTTTATGTGCATCCGTAGGATGCATATAATTTCTGAGTGACGAGTCTTAAATCTGTCTGCTTTTGTTCATTATCGAAGTCTCTAGATTTCCACATTACGAAATAATATTACATGTAAATGGTGGACTAGTGTTATTGATTAGAGCGCCGAGATACATAGCTAAAATGAATAAAGCCGCACAGTCTAAGTAATGACTATAAATAGATATATGTTTTTGCCATGTACCCGGCATATATAAAACTCCACTACTAGTTTACAAATGTGTTTTAACTGCGACAATGATTCATTTGTTTGATAACATTCGCCAACTTTTTATTTCATGATTGGAATTTCCATCTTGACAAATTAATTGGATGCCCAGGTTTCTGTCAGTCTCAGACCTAAAAACTTGACTAAGTTTCTGATCTCGCAATAAAAGATATTTATAACAATGAGATATGTGACATCGTCCTCAAGAACATGGCCGCAATGGAATTGCAATCGTTGAAGAAAGCAATTTGCAGACAAATCATGGTACTGAACCATATTGTTGTCGTCCTTCGTTAGATGGGCGATATTTACATCCATTTAAATTACAAAATTTGGGACTCGCACTTTAAACATTGGGACGCAAAGATTTTTAGTCCTGCGAGTCCTAGGACTCGAGCAAGTTAAATTGTAAAAAAATCACTGTACTTAATGTTTAAATTGCATTGTTTGTATTTGTAATGTTGAGCTGTGCACCGTTATGCGAGATATTTCATGGAAAACGTTACGTGTGAGGTTTGAATGTCATATTGCGTATTTTCATGTTTATTTTTGTTTTTCCGTATCCTATGTGGAACAATTCGTATATTAAGTGATCTTATTAATATAATACGTATCAAACTTAAATAGTTTTACCTTAGAATCCTTTTATATTGTGCTACGATCCTTAAATTACGATTTAAAGTTGACTGAGAAATTACTTCCTGGTTTTGATCCGCCATTAGCACGCGCTCTTACTTTTAGTGGTGACGTCATCAGGACGTACTATATATACTGCGGCAGCGTGAAATTTCGATTGATGCCGAACTTGGTATCCAAGTGACTAGTGCTATTACTCAAGTCATAGTGTTTTAAATAATACCAGCCAGTGATAAATCTAAATAAATACCATATTGGTATCATATACCAATCATGGACAATGAATTATTCGGTGTTAAATAAATAATAAAAGTTTTGATACCAATTGGTATCATATTATTATTATTATTATTATTATACCATATTTATATAGCCCTTTTTTCATGTAATTACACGTTCAAAAGTGCTGTACAATCACGATTACGACATGGTTAAAACAATATGTAATAAATACAAACATGTTAGTCAAAAATGATATGGGTAAAATATATACAACTATGGACAAAATTATAAGTCAACAAATCCACCATTAATTTATGCATACAAGTAAGGTACACAATAATTCTAAAATGATTCAAGTCCGGTTGGCTTCGTAAGCTGTTTGGCCAGTCCACACGCGCATTACTCCACCAGCCGGTGTTCACTGTTCACTACGCAATGTCACTGAATGTTTACTAAAGGTACATTAAATTAAATTAGTGTTTCAAGAAAAGCGTCAAGATACCACTGCTACAAGAAACCGTCTCCAAAAGTATAAAGATACTACCTTTAAAGAGACCCCCATACTCAAAGGAATTAAATACTATCTAAGAAGTAAAACCTAATAGCCTGAGTAAGCTTTTGTAAAATAGTGCGTTTTCAGCGCTTTCTTGAATGACGGTAGTGTTTTACTGTCTCTGAGTGCAGTTGGCAGTGCATTCCAGAGCTTAGGTGCCGCGGCCGTGAAACATCGATCACCGAACGTGACAGTCCTCATCCTCGGCACAACTAGAAGAACAGAGTCATATTTAGACCTAAGCTGTCTTTGTGGAGTATATACTTCCAACATACTTCTGATGTAGCCAGGGGACTTTCCATTTAGTGCTTTGAATACATGAGTCAACACCTTGTACTCCACTCTGTATTGTACGGGAAGCCAGTGAAGATCCTTCAGCACAGGGGTGATGTGATTGTAACGTGGTGTCCGTGTGATGAGGCGGGCGGCTGTATTTTGAATATTTTGTAGTTTGTTCAGAATGATTTTTGGGGAACCGCACAGTAACGAATTGCAGTAATCCAGCCTTGATGTTACTAACGAATTGATAAGGGATTTTGTTGCATCAACAGTCAAATATTGTCTGATTTGACCTATTTGTCTGATCTGCATGAAACACGACCTTGAAACAGAGTTAACATGTTTATCCATGTCCAAATGTGAATCCAGCATGGCACCGAGGTTTCTCACCATCGATGATGATCTGATCACAGCGTCGCCAACTTTCACAGTTAGATTCTCGGCTGTTCTGGCATTTCGTTTCGGTACAAACAGGATTACCTCTGTTTTGTCAGCATTTAATTTCAGCAAATTTGCTTTCATCCAGTGTAAGATATCCTTCAGACAAGCTTCAATTCGTTGTAGTGTTTCATCACGCGAGACGCAATCTTTTGGTTTGAATGCCATATACAATTGTGAGTCATCAGCGTAGAAATGATATTGTAGTTGGTGCTTTCTGCAGATTTCACCCACTGGTTTTGTGTACATGATGTAGTTCTTCGGACCAAGCACAGAACCCTGTGGTACACTATAGTTCATCAGTACTGGTTTTGAAAGTTCACCATCTATACACACAGTCTGGTAGCGGTCACACAGATAGGATTTCATCCACTCACTCTAATGGCTTGCCCGTTATACCGAAATGATTTTCAAGTCTGCGTAGGAGAGTGGTGTGATCAATGGTGTCAAATGCTGCTGATAAATCAAGCATTACCAGGACCGTAGCTTTATTCTGATCTAGAGAACAAAGGATGTCATTTTGCACACGAAGTAGAGCAGTTTCAGTGGAGTGGAATTTTCTGTATGCGGACTGACGTTCTTCGTGGAGATTATGCAGTGTTAAATGCTCTTCTAGTTGAGCATCGACTACCTTCTCAAGAACTTTGGAAATGAAAGGTAAGTTTGACACAGGTCTGTAATTTTTCAGTACATTTTGATCAAGGCCTGGCTTCTTTATTAGTGGTCTTATTCTGGAGCTTTTAAAAGCAGTGGGTACATAAGCACTTTTGAGTGATGCATTGAATATTCTTGTTAATATTGGTAATAGTTCATTTAAGCAATCCTTCAACAGCCATGTTGGTATTGGATCAAGTTCACATGATTTACTTGGTGATCTATTTATTAGTTTCCGGATTTCATCCTCAGATGTTGGAGAAAATTCTGATAGTTGCTCTTCTTTGAAGGGTGTTTCGAATTCAGCACAGTCGTCATGTTGGTTAGACTGAGTACTGGAGGCTATTTCAGTACGTATTCCTTCAATTTTGTTGATGAAGAAGTCACTGAAATCCTGTGCAAGCATCTTAGCAGGTTTACCAGATGGTAGCACAACTTCCTTTTCTTCACCCATCAGATGTTTAGTTATCTTGAATAACCCTTTCTGATCACGACCACAGGACTCTACCTTCTCCGTGTAATAGCTAACTTTGGATTGTTTTAACAATTTGTTGACTGCCGAACATTGATTCCTATATATTTCATGATCTATTGTCAATTTAGTCATTCGCCATTTTCGCTCCAATTTTCGTCTCAGATGTTTGGCGTCATGTAGATCTTCAGTGTACCAAGGACAGGAGGGTCTTAAAACTATGGTTTTGGATTTGAGGGGAGCATGCTTGTCAATAAGTAATGAAAGTCCATGGGTATACACCTCAACAAGTTCATCCACGTCTGATGTGTGCAGTCCACTTTTCAAAATATCTGAGGATTCAATGTCTTTTTTGAATTTATTGATGTCAATCGATTTTAACTTTCTTATATTCACAGTTCTTCTGATAGGTGCAGGTTTAGCAGCACATGCATTAAACACTACTGCAAAATGATCACGTGACGTCTTTCCACTGTTGTCAGGTAGGCCAGGATCGGATATTTCTACATGTGAGACAGACGTGTCGGTGTCTCTTGTAATTACCACATCCAGTGTGTGGCCAGCCACGTGAGTTGCCCCAGTAACATGTTGCCGCATGCCGCAAGATTCAAGTATACTAGTAAACTTTACAGAGTCTGAGTTCAAAAGATTGTCAAGGTGGATGTTCAGATCCCCAACAACTATGATGTTATTTTCTGTTGTTACAAGTTTGGCCAGAAACGACGGCCACTCATTTTCCAGGAAAGAACTAGTTTTTAGACCGTTTTTAGTGGTTGGTGGTGGTCTATACACAACAGCCAGACGCAGAGAATAGTTTCTGATGGCTACAATGCATTCCATGTGTTCAAAAGTGGTGAAAACTTTATCATTGGTGGAGGTTAGAAGCTGAATATCTAGAGCAGTTTTATATACAACTGCAACTCCCCCTCCACGTCCATAGCGAGGGACATGCTTGATTTTGTAACCATTGGGAACAAGTTCAGCAATGCAAGATTTGTCGGAGGGTCCCCCGAGCCATGTTTCAGTTACAGCAACAATATCATAGTCATTAGATGATATGTAATCTGAAAGGGCAAGACTTTTGTTTTTGACTGACCTTGGATTTATACAACACACTTTTATATAAGTTTGGCCTTTGCAAACAGTGAACGATTCACATTTGATCCTCTTCAGATCATGAGGTTGGGAATTATTTTCATTTTTAGGATTGGTTCTAGAAGATAAATTTGGCACTATAGTAGATATTTCTTGGGGAAGTGTTTGAATGTTTTGTAAATTTACACCATCGTTCAGGTCCCATGTGCGTTTATACAGACCCCCTCTTGTACCCCTAAACTTCAGTATTTCTAACTGTTTTAATATTGTCAATGTATGAAGATCAGGTTTTATAGGTGATAATTTCCCAATCCCATACAGGTAACCCCTATTGTATTGTATAATCCCTGGTATACAATGGACCATTTTTGCCTGAGGCAAATACACATTAATATTTTCAGGTAAAAATTGTACTAAAAAGTAAAATATTGACACAAAACTCAAAATTTCACAAAATCTACAAACAATTTCAACACAAAAAGTACATATATACAAAAGGAATACTTCCATAAACATTCACAGCAAATTCCACAGCAATCACAGCAGTAATTCTGTTGATTTTAATCCAAAAATAAGAGAGCACAAATGTTGCAGCCTACACTTGGCGCATTACATATTATAGCAGTGACCTAGTTGACCTAGTTGACTTAGTTATACCAAAACAATATGGCCGATTTTAGTGATACTTGTGATATGCGCACTATATTTAATCTTCTTTTAAAATACCTGTATTTCAAAGTTTAAGTATATCTGAGTGGTTGGGTTATACCAATATTGGTAATTATACCAATGCAAATTATTCTTGGTGATTATGTTTAAGTATTACGCGTTTCTGTGGTAAATTTGGTATATTATACCAATGAGTTATTATAGATGTGTTCTGCGTTATCTCGCGTTGTGTTAAGTTCAGAACTTCATAAGTTATTGATAATTATTATTGGTATCAATCTCGGTGCACAGCGTTTAGTCGTATAAATTTCATTATCATATGCATGTTTCACTTTTCTTGTTTATTGTTCATAAATAAAAGTTCTAGATATGAAGTTAATTTGCCTCCGTCATTTTTCACTTCCATAAATACACAGATGTTATATACCAAAAGCCGGGACAAGGCGAACCCAAGTAGCGTTCTGTCTGGGGTTGAATACGACCTATAACCCACACACACAGGGGGTCGCTACAATGTGTTAGTATGAGATATATCAATATGTGTTAGTATGAGATATATCAATATGTGTGTTAGTATTAGATATATCAATATGTGTTAGTATGAGATACATCAAGATGTGTTAGTATGAGATATATATCAATATGTGTTAGTATGAGATATATCAATGTGTGTTAGTATGAGATATATCAATATGTGTTAGTATGAGATATATCAATATGTGTTAGTATGAGATATATCAAGATGTGTTAGTATGAGATATATCAAGATGTATTAGTATGAGATATATCAATATGACTGTGTTAGTATGAGATATATCAATATGACTGTGTTAGTATGAGATATATCAATATGTGTTAGTTTGAGATATATCAATATATGTGTTAGTATGAGATATGTCAATATGTGTAAGTATGAGATATATCAATACGTGTTAGTATGAGATACATCAATATATGTTAGTATGAGATATATCAATATGTGTTAGTATGAGATATATCAATATGTGTTAGTATGAGATACATCAATATGTGTTAGTATGAGATATATCAATATGTGTTAGTATGAGATATATCAATATGTGTTAGAGGTATAATACATTTGGTTAGAATAGGTTGATGATCAGATACACAACAACAATCATCATCAATAACATAATTTGAACATATATTGTCTTTTTACAGTCTGTTCACTACAACATAATCAAGAATTTAATGCGTAGGTCGGAATGTATAATAACAACTGTTAGTCTCACATGGAATGAGTTCATTTTGAACAAGGAATTGATTAAAGCAAATGTGTCTATCAGAAGAAATAGAAGACGAAATATTGACATTAAAATACAGTAAGCCTCTGAACAGTATAAATCATATAAACCTTGTGGAGCATTGATACATTCCTTAAATTCGTATATCGTATAATACTAACAATACTAACACCGCCTCTACCACCTTTGTGATTATCAATGACTTCTTCGCACACGGTATGTGACCTATACATACTATTAATTGAGTCAAGAAAAGTAGCTCAATTTTGCTTAAGTTTATGCTCACTGATACAGGCTATGTCAACATCATATTGATTTAGAAGCTTCGACAGAGATGCCGCTGAGGATATTATTCCTCTCACATTCCATGTAAACATATTCAGATTGTTTGAGTCATGTTTATGAATTTCCGAATGACTCATTTCGGTACTGATATATGAACTAAAGGCAGCGATAAATATAAGAAGAAGGTTTAGGAGGGATTTACTAGTCAACATTTTCATTTTGGCGTTTGGTCGTTTCATCGTAAGTATATAATAATGCATCCCAAGCGGCCTCAGAATACCATCTGCGACAGTATGTTTTTCCTGGCCAGAATTCCTCGTTTCTACTGTATGACTATCTGAATGATAAAGAGTAAGTTTTGCAGCAAGATTGCCTCTAATCGTATCAATCATTTTAACTGACACTGGGAATATGTTTTTGCTTTTAGGGAAATCTAGTAGGCCTTCTCTTACGGAATACGATGCAATACCACTGATATAGTACCTGCGAGTTCGGCGAGAAGGCACGCTTTCGAAGACCGGTTCATTGCCATTGGTATAATTTGAATTATCTGTGTGGTTCTCGTCTTTATTGCTGAATCTTGGAGCTTTTAATCAACTATCGGTTGATCTAATTTTGTGAGCAGTTGAAGTTTTCATAGATTCATCGTTCATAGATTTTTTATGTTTACTGTAGTTGATATTTGGCGTGTGAATCGGTATGCGTCTATTAGAAATAAGCACTGATATTTGTTGACTGTCGGTTTTCTTCGTTTCGACATCGGGGCTCTTATTTCCGGTTGTATTTGTAGTCTGTAGATATGCAGTCTCAGTGGTGTTAATTATTTATACATTCACCCAATGTCAGGATTTCATGATGTTCATTGGAAATGTTTGCAGTCTTCAAGCTACCACTAACGACATTTGCATTGGTTGTGTTTTGCACTTTGTAGCAATTACAGTTTTTACATTTATTTTAGATTTTCAACTGTTATTTGAAATGGTTCTAAGTCGTTGTTTCTCATGCATAGCATCACTCAAACGGCTCTTCAACGATTCATTTTCTAATGTGATTGACTGCATTGTTGTTCTGACTGAGTTATATTCAGTATTAACTTTTTGTACATCTTATTTAAGCAACTGAATAACTGATTTTAATGTCGCAAGTTCATCTTGTACTGATATAGAAAATTCTGATGTTTTCTTTTCGAAGTCATTTATTTTGTCACACTTGGTGTTATTTCGTCTTTCAACAAAAATGTCGCTTAGAACTTTTGGATCACCATTATCAATGAAGAATTGTAGTGAGTAGCAGTCCGCAGCAAAGCGTTCACAGCTTTCCGTGGCGATAGTTGTACGGCGTATTTCGTACTCCATCGAATTGTCTATCTGTTGGCTGTTTAGTTCACTTTCACTGACTGAAGTTGCCATTTGGGCCGCCGTCCATGACGGGTCCGAGTTCGTGTCTACAGGTTGATAGTATCTGAGGTCATCAGTAATGTTATTTTCATGATATAACGGTACTTTCACCTCAGTGTTTTCATTGATTTGTACAGGTTCAAGTTAATGATACGTTACAAATCCGTTTCCCGAGGTCATAATTACATAGACGGGTAACACATTGTAGAGGGTGATGACACAGTGAGCGAAACTCAAAACAATATTTGAGAAAATCTATTGTTTATGTGTTCTTTTTTCATTTATTTAATAAAATTTTAATCACAAATGTTTCATCAATATATTTACCAGCATCAAAATCAACGTGATATAGCATTTAACTGCATATAAAAATCCATAGAAACATGTTAATATATCCATCAGAATCTTGAGAAAATGTAAGAGATGACAAAAACACGTCCTCTCCTTGACACTTACTGCCTTCTTTCTCGTATAAAGAGACATGGTACAATCTGTATATTTTTATGGTATCTTATATTAAAAGGAACGTATACTTTTTCATGGTGCTATTTGTTATATAACCAGTAAACATTTTTGAATATACAATGTACAATGTTTTCTATAAATACATACTTTCCATAAAGTGGCCTGTAATAATTTCATGAACTATATTTTTCAACATTTTAGGTTAGTTAGAGAATACACAGGCAACATATACAGGTATAGTTTTACACTTTTTTTGTAGTATTTGATTTCATAAAGTTGGACTCGTTCTGTGTTCAGTTACATCGTTTACTTGACATGAACAATATTTCCACATTAATTCGTCAATTCAGATATAAGATTACGTGTTTCAAACTATTCAGCAGTTTATTGTTTTGAATAACAAATTTTGTGTCACCAATCACAGTTTTCGGGGCAGCTGTATTAAAATAGATTTTGACCTACATTTGAACCAATGAAATTGTTAGATACAAAATTTTCAGCTGAATAAGGTTGAATGTCATTGGTTTAAAGAGTTGTCAATAATGAAATTTTAGGGCAGAATTCGTAATTGTTAGTTGTTCGTAATTGTCTAATAATAATTTAAATAACCAAATCTACAACAGTATAAAATTAAATATCGAAACATTTAAACCATGCAAAATAAATTCTAGTGTATTGTTAATGGCATGAACTGATCACGTGGTTTAAAATATTTAAATGTCAAATCTGTCTGATCATGCTGCAGGCACTGGCGAAACCACCTTAAACAAATAAACACACAAAGTTTAAAAATATGTGAATCGAGTTACCTTCACATACTGATGAGTTATGCTAGTAACAGATTTAGTGTTCTTGCATGGTAAACAAAAACAAATATGACAGTATAAGCAACATCTGCCTGAATGTAGATACATTACTATTAATTAGAATCAAACTATTAGTCATATTTTGCCTACATGAGCATTACAGTAATGTTCACAAGTTTACGATTTCCTGACATAGCTGGTGTGCAAAACGAAGAAAATATAATCTTGATCTATGACTGGGTACATTTACCCAGAAATCAATACAATTAATTATTTCCAGTAACGAAGTGTCGTCATGCTTGACTTTGCCAATGTCCGGAAACTGTACATCTAATATATGGCATTAAGTTTGTACTGTATCTGCGCCGATTATCTTTTTTAAAAGATATTTCTTGTTTAGGAAATAAAATAGCGATGTATTTTATATTATAAAGTGTAAACCAGATACAAAACGCTGATATTGAATGTATATATTGTAACAAAACCATAAAAATGTTACACACAACTAAATTCGCACTTCAGACGTAAAAGGCATATGTATGTATCTGGTTACTCGATCTACCTTTATTTTTACCTACGATTCTAGCATTTTTATAGGCCCGAGGAACGGTACACACACTTTGTCACTTTTTACCTTTCCATAATGCTTTTAAGAGAAAAAAATAAAAACAAAATCTAGATCTATCCTTTTTTAATGAGCGTGTAACCAGAAACAAACATTGTTCAGGCCTAAGTGCAGTCACGTTTGTTATTGATGGTTCGTTTAGATTGACTGACCGCCGATTCGGTCTCAATGTAACGAAAACTGGTCACTCGACGATAAATCGAAGACGCAATACGCATCAACACGCTGAATGTAAGAAGTAAGAAGAAGGGATGATGCTACAATAACGTCTTATAGACACTTGCATAAACGACACGTTTGAGTATTCCTTTCGATAGAAATAATAAGAATAATAAGTACAAGAATGTTACCAATCTCTACCCAGAGTTGTCGTTCCCGCTACGCTCACACTAGATTGGAAAGGAACGATAACTCTGGGTAGAGATTGGAATATTTCAAGATTGGGTTACCCAGAGTTCTTCCCCTTTCCAAGGTATATAGATGAATCTATGTCAAAGTATAAAATAAAGCATTGTTGATAAAAACAACCAGAGACACTGATGACATGTTATCTGTGTTTCTGAAATAACTGATAATGTCAGCTGATTTTGTAATTGAAACTGTTTTATTCAATTAAACGCCTAATTCAATACCACATATTCAAGGCGGCGTTGTACAATGACATATGGAACAAGTATATGACCGAGTATATAAAATTTGCATGCAAATAAGCAATGCAAAATGGAAAGGCATAAGATAGAAATAAAACAAAATAAAAATCAACAACTCAAAAACTATGTGGTGCTTCTTAAAAGCATAAAGCACGCTTAAATTTGTTTTTAAATATCATGACTAACTTAAAAATACGATTGGCATCTGACTTTCATAGCATTTAAAAAAAACGAGTAAAAGTCTCTGAAATAATAGGGTTTACATTTTTGAATACATTCAAGAAAGATGATTGTCCTATGTACAATGGCAATTTGTTCCATAGAGTTGGTCCCGCAGTACTAAAGCTTCTATCGTTAAAAGTTTTTCTTTTGTTAAAAGGGACACAATCATAACGTATGGAACTTCTAAAAATAGCATGAACTGTAAAAACCTGTATCCGTGACCACCTCCGGATAAAGACTGCCTTGGAAATAAAGTCCGTTCTTTTAAAACCTGTCATTAATTGTTGGGAACAAAATTACCCTTGGTCTTTATTCACAGGTTTGGCAATACCTCATGCAACCATGTTATAAATACGTGCATACTATATTTGATTTATAGATGATTTATTTGGTTGATTGTATGATCAATTTGAACTCAAAATTGTCGGATGATCTTAGCCAGGGTACAGATCAATCTTCGATGAAACATAACAATTAAAAGTTAAAAATTATTCTGAAATCTTAAAACTACACTTACAGTGCCCCCATGATAATTTGACTCCCGCCAAAATGCCAGTTCAAGCCAATCCGAAGATAATAGGTATGTCAGGTAGAGTGTATCTGATAATACAATCACAACTGACGATTTTCCTTATTAAAAGACTACACGAATAACAAATAAGAATTAGTGTGACAGTAGCGCAGTAGGTAAAGGCGCTGCTGAAAAGTGTCAACGAATTGTGTAATCCTATCGAAATGATTTAAGTTACATATAAACCTAAAACTGTCCATTATGTAAAATATTGGAGTGTATTCGGCGCTACGCGCCTCAAACACTCCAATATTTTACATAATGGACAGTTTTCGGCTTATATCTATCACTTATCATGGAAGGTCCCTATACGTTTTGTTTTAATGTTTTAATTGTATCATTTATATAAATATTGAACGTATATAAAAACATTATTGCATATATTAAATAACTATTTATTATCAGCCTTTGTAACTTATTTACTGCCTGGCGTAATAATGCATTGGCATTTCCAATATCCGGGCCAATATCTACATCATTTTCCGGACCCCGGGCCGAAAAGTGATACAGAGTATTGGCCCGCATTTTAAGCAATTTGATTGGCTGCTAGAGCAGGGCCAAAACGTACTATAGATTTTAGCTGAAACGGCGGTCATCTTGTATAAGTAATTTGCTATTCATGTGGTTTCAAAACATTTAAAATGAAACTGATTCAGATAATATAGTTATTTAATAAAATTGTCAATAAATAAGTGATTTGATATAGGCCTTGGGCCAATACGACTGCCCTCTGACAAATAACAGGGCTTATATCAAATCACTGATTTTTTAACATATAATAATGATAAACAAATATTTTGATATTATGTATTCGACGATCCTTTAAAAACTAGTAAAAACTGGAAAAAAGGAAGTGTGTTTATAGATTCGAACCAGCGCGGTAACTTTAACAAAGTTTGTTTGCCGCCTAACTATAGAGCGTATATGAAAAATGTGAATGTTAACATCATTACTTCTCAGTTAGGATAATTGTAGAGTGACGCAGTGGTCGAGTCCAATTTTACGGTGTAAAACCGTTGTCAAATTATCCGAAGACATGTAAGCTGATTATATCATTTACAAGTTTCGGTAAGTACATCAACTGTCGGCGTAGCGCAGTTGGTAACGATGTTGGCTGTTGACACAGTTGTTTGGAAAATATCAGTGTGAGATCGCGGTAGTACTTTCTCGAAAGTTATTTTCTATTTATCTTTTTTTAAAAGTTTGTCAATTTTTTCGTTGTTTTTTGTTTTGTTTTTGTAAGGATTATACTAGATCTAGTGTTTATATTATTATCATTTTTATCGTTTGGCTTATCTTTTTTGAATATCTTTTTACATATAATAAACATGATGAAGATTAGTCTTAGACATTTCGTCGGAATTCTGGTAATAACGATTAAAAGTCGATCTATTTTCAGCCATATATAGCCTTCAGATAGTTGGCCTTCAGATAAGTTGGCACGAAATACTTGTGCACATTACTAATATTTCAAGTACTTTTGCACTACACACTTCGCGTTACACAGGACAGTAATGCATTCATTTTCTTCATAGTTTACTCCTAGAATATTATAACAAACCTACCTATGTACGACAATTCATTTGCGTCTGAGGTAAAGTTGAAAAAGAAAACGAAAAAAAGAGACAACCGGTGAGGTTCGAACTCGCGACGAAATTTCGCTCTAGAGCGATTCTAAAGGCTTTACCAACTGCGCAAACTGTCATCTACGATTTCAAATTAACTGCATGTGTACAATACTATATTCGTTTCTTATAAACCCATTTAACCCGTTCAAACAATGGTTGTAAACTTTTGTTTAGGCCACACCAATTTGATAACTTGTTCATCGGATTTGCCGCTCGCTTTTTATCAAAATTAGAAAAATAATATTATTTTTTGTTTTTTGCTTCCGACCGCTTGCTCATGCCGACATCTTTTTAAAAAAATCCGGAACAGTACGGTGTCCCGGATTTAATCACTACAAAATTGTATTCTGCGGTGTTGCTCCATTATATATGCGGCTCTCTTTACGATACCGAGACAGTATAATATCGTATCTGATTTTTTAAATGGAATTTATTCGGTAAGTCCGAATGTTTAAACCTAAGAAGAATGTTAACTGCACGAGATATCATACACAATCAGAAGCACGTCGATTGTCGTAGATAAGACCATAGAAATATAAAGTAGCGAGGAATAGGAAAATTTCCCAAGATGGTAGCGCTCGTGGCCTAGTCCATCTGTTCGTGACGGCGAGACTCTTTCGATTTGGCCCAGTCATCAAAAACTGAATATTTAATTTGTTGTGTGTGAATAAATCATCCTTTAAATCTCGTTTGGAAAACGAAACTAGTGCAATGGTGAATAACTGCCGGTGTCATGGTAAAAATCGCCTATTCTTGAAAATTCGCTTTTCAAATAATCTGAGTTTACATGACACGTCACCGAAACGTTGACAAGTTAAACTTAAACCAACTTTCGTTTATTGTAAAGAACGATTAAGAATAGCACTGTTCTGACGGTAGTTGTACACGGATTGGCTAAAGTACGTTGACATAGGTTATCAGTAGTCAAATTAACATGCAAAGTAAAATTTGAAGTTCAATATTCAAAATTTGACACAGAATTTTATGGCACATTCACACAGATTATTGTTATTTCTATCGATTTAAGTATACCAGTATACTGAAGATAACTTAGAATATTTGGTGTGAGTCTATCACTCATAGTTCTATATAGTTTATATAGGAATTAAGGGTAAATTCTTTTAAAACATGTCTCCAAAATTAAACAGTTATATTTTGTGTCCAAGTTGTGTACAGTGTCATTCCAGTGATAGATCCAGTGTTCAATATTATGTCGTTTTATTTTAGTGGTTGTAACAAGAATATGGTATACAATGTATTGTACTGTAAGTTTAATCTATTTTGTGTGTTTCTTTATGGGTGATTTATCATTTTTCATATAAATACAGAATAGAATAAAGACATTAAAAGTGTTTTCATTGGTAAACCTAAGGGTTATTGAAACTAATAAAAATACAGATTCTTTATTTGCTTGATCACATGCTTGTTTGAAATAGAAAAGCGTTTTAGATTTTTATTCGCTTGTTCGCTCGCTTGTTTGAAAGAAGGAAAATAAAAAATAATATTAAAATAATTTTTTCGCTCGCTCGCTCGCTTGGTCAAATTGGAAAAGTAAAAAATAATATTAATAAAAATATTTCGCTCGCTCGCTTGCTCTCTTCAGAAAAAAAATCCGATGAACAAGTTATTAAATTGGTGTGGCCTTACACATAAAATGAAACGTCACTATCACGTTATCCTAACTGAACAGTACATTTCTGTGTGTTTATGTTGACATTATCTATAGCTTTGTTAGTAAACATCAAAATTACGTGGGGGAATTATAGTTCATTGCTAGTTTTATTGTATGCATAATAATGTTACTGATATAGATATTTAATGCAATTTTACTAGAAAGTGCGCTTTATCAAGTAGAAATTTAAAACTATTCTAAATTCTTAAAATCAAACTTAGTTTCGTATATTGTTTGCATCATGTTTAATGGGTTAAACAAATTTTGTTTGCCGATCAATATTACAGGCAAGTTCATCAACAAGAAATGCGAACAAGGACTCTCGATGAAGGTCGATGTTCTCATATTTATATATATCAGATATTGTTGGTAAACAACTCTATTTGAAGCATTTTACTGGTCTAGTTTAGCATATTTGTTTACTTGTCGGCTGATTTAATGCGCAGATAGCTCCAATCAGAACTCCTCAGCGTGTGTCTAAAGAAAAGAGCCTCGTACATAAACTAAATGCGTCGTGCAAACTTTCTAGTTACTAGGCGGTCTTCAGTTTGCTCACAAGTTAATTTAGGAAATTGTCAAAAGGTAAGAAAGGTATTTGTTTTCGATTGGTATAATATTCTCCTCGTTTTAAATCATTGAATAAACTCGCATTCATTTTTTTAAAGCAGACTATTTGTAATGTCAATTTATTTTTACTATTACTTTTATCACTTAACTTTATTTCGACTTGAATAAAACTGAGCAATATTGAGGCGGATTTACTGATAAGAGGCAAAGGGGTTTGTCACGAAAAAAAATCCTATAATTTTTTTCCATGTAACCCATATATATACAATTCGAATTTTCCAACGCATGTTATAAACTTCCATCATGTCCAACTTTGGCGGACATGGCCTTATCGAGTATCTGATCAATTTTCAAGGGAAACAACTACAATTTAGGGGTTTATATACAGTCTACCTATTGTTACCCTCCTTGCTTGCGTTATGCTGACTTTATTAGGGGTCATAAAGTAATAAAGTCAGTCACGCGTAACAGATAAAATATGTTATCTTAATTGATCCAAAAATCGATATTTCACTGTATAACTTTTGGATTTCAAGAGCATGTCCCAACTACTATGTACGTCGTTAAAATGGACAGAAACGTATGATATTGACATTAATTTGTTTCATCAGTAAAATTATTTTGCAAATGCGAATATTATGAAAAGACAAAATTCAAGAATCCTAGTAATAATTTTGTTATTGTATGCACAGTCAAATAGTAATTTGATTCTATTCTGCATATAAACACATTAGCTTACAATACATTTATTCTCACTACTGAAACATTGCTGTATAATGTTTCATCCATAACTGAACATCAGTGGTTAATAACAAAAACATCTTTCTGTTGTGCAGCATTTATTTCAAATTCATACAAAATTAATGCATTTTATTTTAAAGTTTACTGATATCATTTACTTCACTGAATTCATATTACCAAGGCCTGATACAATTGCATGTTTACTGGTAGTTTTAAAATAGCTTATACCTGTATTATACTCTATTCAACACACTGCACAAAAGAATAATTAAGTTATAATTGATGTTATACTAAACTTGCATGCATGTGCTTTCAGCTGGAACAAACATCACAATATGGGCATTCACAACAAAATTTATACAAGGTAATAAAGATTTAAGATTATACAGTTGTCCTTGGATTTCATGTTCATATCAAACATTAATACAGCAAAACAGTGTCTGAATATATTTACACCCAAAAGTGTTCATGTAAAGCAATGTTTATCTGTCTAAATGTTTATCACATCAAAATCACATTAATCACTGATATCTGTCTTTACTAATGTCACCATAAATTGTTTAACGACAGAAAAGTGTTTAAAAGTTCATAATCCAAGAAATCCGGAATCTTCATAGATATAGAAAAATAATGAGTTCGACCAGAGACGTATTATACGTCTCTGGTTCGACGAAGCATCCATTTTCGTTTTGTTTTTATCTAAGTTAAGACACCTCGTACCTTGACTAAACTTTTAAGATAAAAATCGTCGATCTAAGAATTTTCTAAGAATGTTTTTCACTCTAAGACGAAAGTTAAGAAAAATCTTACAAAGTTAGCAAAACTTGGCGAAAACTAAGATAATTTCGGGATTCTTAGATAATTTTTCATCTTAGTTTGTTTGTGAATACGGGCCCTGGTGTATATAAACAGTACAATCAATTTCTGCAATTTGATTGAAATGATATCTAACAAATATAACTCGACGTGCCCAATTGTTTGTGAGTCAATGTGAGATGCGTATAAAAAATCAATAATCAGGTAAAGTTAGCAACCATATAAAGGGATCTCAAAAATATGATTTTATTATCCGTCCTTTGTTTACACATCATTGAAAAAATAGATATACAAAGTAGGTAATCTATATTATTTTATGACATGTTTTTATAAGTGACATGTGGACGTATGCCAAAATGATATATTTAGCATATAATTATATTATCAAAAATGAATTAATAATAAATTTCATTTAATGAAATGTCATCGTCTATTTAAGGTCAATTAGAACAATAGATGAAAACATTAGAACAATCGTAAAATATAAGAAATATATATTACTTGAGCTGTAAAAATATTTACATTATGCCTTCCATTAGGCATAATCTCATAAAATAGTTGTCAGATGCCTTTTCTTATTTTTTGTAACATGATTAAAAAATACTGTGCTGTATTTCTATATATACTTTGTGATAAAAAATTGGAACGTTTTTATTGCAAGTAAAAGTCAGTTTCACATCTGTCTAGGTAAAATAAGACCTACTTCAATTTTAACATCCAAAAAAGCTAATGGGGCTTTAACAATAGTGAAAACCATTTTTTTATTTATGTTATTTTTTTATAATATCAACAAATTTGGTTATAAATATCGATTTTGCTTTTATACGGAAGTAAAGTAAAATATTTCACATATTCTAATATTTTCATCCATGTTGTAATATGTTTTGGTCTTCAACCTCAATTATCCTAAAACTTGATTCAACGCGTCCAATGTTTATTACCCTGTATAATATATCATGCTGTGGCTGTATATACATAGATACCTAATCAGCAGATATGATCTTCGCCAAATGATCGTTGTTTCCGTAAACGTACGTAAATGTCCGAGCTTTGCCGAACGACTGACGAATTGAACTTAACAAAATCTAAGGGGTATTTTAAAAATCATCAAAAGGGTCGAAGAAGATATTATTTGATTGTTTTCATATTTTACACGGTGAAAGAAATTAAATTTTCAAAACGAATGCAATGAGTACAAATTAGATCACATTTCCCCCAAAAAAGTTATGATGCTGAAAACATCAAATTTTTATTGAAAAATCTACCAATTTTACGCTTTTTACATTGAATATAGAGGGAATCGATAGGTGTCTTTTTCAAACACAAAAGGGTCGAAGAAAGAATTAATTCAAAATAATAAAAAATACACCATTAGAAAGATAAAAGATTAATTAAACTTTTGTGATGAGTACAAATTTCGTATTTTAAATAGAATAAAAGTTATGACGATTATAGTGAAAACCCCCTTCTTTGTTTAATGTAAATTTTTTATCGATTTTCCTAATCAGTATGTCCGCGAAAGTTGGGTATGGTTATTGCAACGCAGTACAAAATATTTAACTCATAGATAGTGCAACGTGTGGGCAACTCAACACGCTAACAGAAAATGTATACTTTTACTACTTTAAAAGATATTTTAAAATCGCTATTGAAGATTTTTCACTCGAAAAATGGCCAAATTTTACAAAAAGACACTAAGTCCTAAAAAAAATAAACCGCAACGTGTTAAAAGTCTGCTGCGAAACTGATAAATAACAGGTAGAACTTCCTGGAATGGGTCATAATTCATAACCAAACAATGTATTTATATTATAATTTACTAAATGCGGATGATTCCGCATCTCGGGATGCACTCTAAACGAAGAATTTACGTTTTTGTTAAGTTTCTGTTTCTTGTATTTTGCTTCCTTAACAGGTCACGTGACAATCGCCTAACTCGTGATAAAAGCTTAATTCTGATAGGATGCGCGATACTCTTAAATTTGTGGCAGGTTCTATGGTGGCTGATTTCTGCCATTTCATATCTTCTAAATTGCTCATTTATCGTGTCTTCCCCTTCGACCTAAGAGGGTGAATACACGAACACACGGAATATTGAAGGCGAAATAACGAAATTTTGATAAGCGAACATACGAAATATTCTTTTGTAAAGTTTCGTATCGGCGGGTATGAAATCTTTGTATCGGTGCCCTATATTTGTCGTGTGTTCGTGTCTTCGCCTCGAAATTGGCCAATTTTCGTAACGTCGTGCAGTCGTGCTTCGCCCCGAAGGACGAAGACACGAACATGCGATAATATTCAATGTTTCGAGTCGTCGTGTCTTCGCTTTCCGGTAGATATGCGCAGAACTATTTCACATAGTGTAATAATTGCAAAACTATTACACGATGGACCAGATTTATGGTTCTGCGCATGTCTACCAGAAGGCGAAGACACAACGACACGATAATTAGCCTATTGACGTGTCTTCGCCTTCGCCTGTCTCGATTGAATGAGTATGAAAACAACGTATTTTTACACTTTATGAAATGCATTGGTATATCTTGTCATTTAAAGTATAACTTTACACACTTGAACAGTTGTCAATAGTATAGCATTCCCCCAATTAATTGTACAGTGAATCGAAATAATGTGGTTCAGTATAGTATAGCTCGACCATGAGTTTTGAGCCGTGACGAAATTATTCAGAATAGTCCACTGAGTCAAATAGGGGATGTGGATATTCGGAACAAATCTGACTAAAACATATTGATAAAATGATTTTAACCAGCACAATAATGACTGCAGTGCTGGTGCAATAGGTAGAGCGCCTTATATTCTAAGCTTGAATAAGGTCTGAGTTCAATTCCGGTCACCAGACCACTTTTTATGCACGTTTTTCTTGAGTGTATTTTTCATGCAAGTTTCTATGATCAAGATGTTTTATATAAATTTTATCATAATAAATTCTGAGTTTTTGAAGTAAAAAGCTTGATATTCTAAAAAGAATATGTTGGATTCAGACTCCCTGTCGGACTTCCTTCGAGACAGATACAACTTCAGTGAAGGGTCATCGACAGACACAGCGAGTGAAGTAGATCTATGAAATGAACTGTATTGTGCAATATGAATTGATTTAAATAAAACAAAAAAAAGATTAAAAAAGAAAAAAATCTTTTAAAAATATGTAATATACCAGACAAAAAAGTATGGTGCAATCTGGAATTGAACTCGTGCCTGTTGGCCCATAGTGAATACGTATGTTCTACCCACTACGCCAGCGACACTTACTACAAACTTCATGCAAAATGAGTCTTATATATTATACGTAAATGCCTTTTATTCAATAACATGTCTACATCCCCCAGTCGATTTAGTGTATTCTTCTGTCACGGCTCAAAACTCATGGTCGAGATATACTAAGTATTTTTTGTAAAAACGTGTCGTTTGCAATTTACTTGTACCCTGTGCATTCTTACCTTTTTGGGAACCATGCCTCAAATACCACAGAGTATCGCTCATGCAATCACAATTAAGCTTTCATCACGACTTAGGCGATTGTCATGTGACCTGTCACAAGAAGCCGGCTAACAAGACAAAACAACACGCAAATTCTTCGCTATAAGAAATTTCCGAGATGTGAAATCACTTGCAGTTAGTCAATTATATTGTTTTGTTATGAATTAAGACCCATTCTAAGAAGTTGTGTCAGTAATTTAACAGTTCCGCTCTGTACATGTTTACCAGTATACACGTTGCGACTATACGACTGTGTGTCCTTTTGTAAAATTTGACTATTTTTAGAGTGAAAAATCTGAAATAGTAAGTTTCAATAAACTTTTGTGGTAGTAAAAGTATACTATTACATGAAAGTTTAAATTCGAATTGACGAAGTTCTTTCCCTTATATATAATTATATAGGTTACATGGAAATTTGTTGTAGGATTTTTCTTTCATGACAAACCCTTTGGATAAGAGATAGGTTGATTTTACATTACATTGCATGTAATTTTGGATAATTTTCGGATGTTATCGTATTCAAAGGTATTCAAGTTCGTTAATAAACTCACTCACAAAGTCCATGAAATTAAATATTCTAGGAAATATCGTGAAACATAATATAGATGTTTACGTAATTTATTACTGAAATACCATCAAAACATTTCATGTACAATGTTTGCATACATAAAATTATTATGCATTTTAAAACCAAATTTACAATTCCTCATATGTTACCCTATATTTTGCTTGCTTTTCTATTTGTAAATCATGTAATTAATTAATGATTAATTAACTATTCTATAGATCATTCTATTTTTGTTGTTCGGTACGAACAATAAAGTTATTACCGTATTTCAGAAATCGCTCAGTTTTCATTGAAAACCTGCATACCGAACAGCTTCCATTAAGTTTACCTTCCGCCTACGAACATAGTTCCATTTTTTTCAGTTCAATGGCATAAATACAAATTCAAATATTACGTGCATATAAGTCAAAATCAGATGGCTATGCAATATCGTAAACGAGCAATACTAGACAGTCGTAAAAAATCTAAACAATCCTGTCCCTCGGATTACTACAATATTTACTACCAGTACACACACTTCAAGGAAGGATGACGTCATAATCCTCGTGCTTTATATGCTAATTTGTCTGGTTTCTAGCTTCTATTGTAAACGTATAAAAGTCATCATTGAATTCATGGACGATGCGATGATAACTGTGTGTCAACCAGATATTTAAAAAAAGTGGTTCATTGGGAAATTGTAATCGATTGATTTAATGCTTATAACGTGTAACTTTTTCTTCGAGTGTGTCTTCATGTGTGAGATATTACATTCTGCAAAAGTGGAGTATACAAAGAGGCAGGTAATGTAGACTATATGGTATTATGCTATTTGCTTAACTACTTTTTGTGATCAGATGGGAATCATAAATCAAAGTACTGAAAGCACATGGAACGGGAACAGCTTTAACCACTGCATAGCGGGTGTAGAAAAGCGTTAGTAGTACTTAAGTCTGCATCGAAATTCATGTGCGATCTATCGTTCGGATTCAAAAACTCACCCTACAAAGAAATTCAACTGTTGACTGCTTTGTAGTAGTACCTTCAGAGCTTTGATTTATATATATGGTCTTTTGTAAAGTGTGTACTTAATCATTGTTTATATGCATATACTACATATCCTACTTTATAACTACTTTATATTTTTATTATGTATGTGTCAATGAAATATTTTGTTTAATTATCCAAGGATCTAATAATATGTTAAAGTTTCAAGTTAAACGTAAATATCGTTTATGTTTACTATGAACTAGCAGTGGACGATATTTCCAAATCTATACAGTCATATAGTCAAACGCTGAGCAATGCCTCATGTAAAGATAATTTAATGAATTGAGTTTTTTGCCCGGGCCGCTAGGCCGCCAACTTCACGCCGCCAGACCGCTAGGCCGCCAACTTCACAAACAGCAATATCTATAGTTTACAGTTTATTTATTGGCAAAACGACAAAGGAATATTGCCTATAGTAAAGGACCTGTGATGGTAAAACTGTATTAACTCCTCTTTAAAAACAACCAAATTTAACTCAAATACGTGTGACCAATAATTTAATAAAAATGTATTATGCTATCAAACATGCAAATGTACGATCACATGTAATTTAAATTGTATTTAAATTGGAATGATTAATTTAAGTACTTTGAGAACATTCATTCAAGGTGACATCGTTCTTTTGATAAAATTTGCATTGTAATGTTTAATTTGAATTTGGCAGTAAATCAATAATTTGATCACTGATTACATTTAACAAATACAAATGTATGGTAAGTTTATTTTAGATATTTAACGTAATGAACACAAATTTCTTGTCACGTTACAGATCCGCTTTTAGATAGCGAGGAATATAAACATCAACGAGAAGAACATCTGAAATATCCACAGCTTGTGTCTTTAATATTCGAATGTTGGAGCAAACATAGATTAAAAATCATGATAATTATACGTCTGCAATCATTGTACATGAGTACTGAAAATCCAAATATACGTTTGAAACAAAAAGGACAGACTGGAAAAAAACACATAGCAACTATCAGGTTAGCTAGATCCGATCTTAATGCTGCTTCTTAAGATGTCACTCAAATACACTGGTTAGTTGTTGAGTATTTTATTTATTGCCAAGAGAAATGTGTTTGTCCTTCTTTTATTTCAGTCTGTCTGTTTAACACATCAATAAATATGTTTAGAAGAGGGGTTATTTGTTTATTTGTAGGTAAGTTATTATTTAAGATCTTTATGTACGAGTACTTGTCGAAATACGAAACGTTCGTTAAATCGTATACTTACCCACTTGAAATATTTCACTTTCGGTATACATGTATTCTCCATTTTGTCTGTTCTATATCACGGTTATCGCGCTGAAATGAGCAATTCAGAATTTATTTCCATTCACTTAATCACAAACATAATAATTTATTATTATAGCGTTTGTATCTAATGCTTGATAATGATATCATATTGATAGGTCTGCATTTAGAACAATATATATACATTTTCACCACTTCGTCCTAGAGCTTAGCTAATTAAAGCTACAGTAATGTAGAATCTTGCTACAAAGATCATTTTGCTTATTTCAGTTATCTTTAGCACACTAGTACACGACAGTCACACGACCATTACCACCATAGAAAAACATGTTAGTGATGATGTTGTACTCAAATGCGATCTAAGCGGTACCTATCCGGCTTGGCAACAAGGCGACCATTATCTGACACTTATAGGATTTGAAAGATTTAGAGATGTAGTGGATAAAGATCGAGTATCCTACGATGAAAACAATCGAGATTTACATATCAAAGAGCTGAAAACATCCGATTCCGGTATATACAGGTGTAAAATGTCAAATGGAGATGGTTATACAGTACAACTGAACGTTACATGTAAGTAGCAATGTGCAGGTTTTTAGACATAATGGAAGAAAAGATTAACTGGACGGTGAACTTACAACGAATTATTGTATTTTTTTAAATCTCTGTACCTTGGTGTACCTAAAACAATACAGTATTTTCAGTACTTTGATTTAACAATGTAGTATATACACTGTGTTGCTTATTGTTTGGGGCTAAGGATTGCCTTTGTTAAAACTTGGTTATAGAAGTCGGCTGTTAAACGGATGAATAGTAGTGTACATGTATATAATTTATATCACGCAAGTCCTTTTTGCGTCATTTGTTTAAAAGAAATGTTGAACATACTAGCAAACTCTCACAAAAATGACACATTCGTATTTCAGCGTAAAAAAAGTTATAGCTATGCGTTGTTGGGCTGAATATGCTCTCGCTTGTATTTGTATTATTGTGAGGACATCAATTGATAACATGTTTATTATTCAGCATTTTATATCTCTATATATTCCCATCTTAAGTTGTCGGAAAGACACTTTATCGATTTGTCGGTGGATGTGCTATGTATAGTCGTCCGTTAATGGCTTCTTGCTGTATCATTATACCCTCACTAAAATAGTGAGGGCGTTATATTTATCTGTCTGTATGCCTGTCTGTCTGTCCCGAAAACGACTTATTCATATTTTCAGACATGGTGTTACATTTTTTGTATTTGATTTTTAATCAACTGTAGCTACTCATCAATTATGAAAGTTTCATGGAGTAAATATGTTCTCTCATCATAGGCTGTCGTGAAACATTTGATCGATCCGTCGGTGAGCATGTTGCGTTTAACTGTCCATTAACAAGAACTGCTGCAGAATGGTATGGACCAGATGATCAACTATTTCCAGATCACCATAAACTTCATATAACACATCTTAAGCATGATCATGCAGGCGTCTACAAATGTAAAGTACCATCAGCAGGAACTCATTCTTTCAGTCTCAACATTCAAAATAGTAAGTTTTCTTTATTTTTCTACAAAAAAAAAAATCCTAAGCGTACTAGTATATAAATCAACTTATTCAACACCGTTTTCTTTCATGCACAGTATATTTCCGAACAAAAATGGTACGTACATTATTGACGGCGCCGATCACGGCGCCGTCAGTATTGAATACTGTTAAAAAATTGCCCTGGTGTTGCGTAATCGATTTGGGAGAAGCTGGTATTATTAATCATTTTTTACTTTCGTTTTTAATCTTTTTTAAACAATCTGATATGTATTGTATGCATCCATTAAGTCAATAAAAAATGTCAAAATATTTAAAATGAAAGTTTTTTACCGTTACTACAAAGCTTTGAAAATGTTTTCTGTATATATAATAGCTTCTCTCAAAACGGTTAGGCTACGCTCTTTTTATACGTTAGTTTCTAAACCTTACTACCCCAACTTCGCAAAAGTACCGAAAACGTTTTCGCAGCTTGTTTATGCCTATCTGAAAGTCAGTTGTTAAAAGAACAATAGGGTAAATTAAAAAATCAACGACAATTGATCTTATTTACTTCGTACAAGCCTATATAATGGAAAAACTGTAGTGACAATGACCAAACTATGCAAATAAGTCTTGCCTTATGAAAAACCATATTTTGTATTACGTCTATATACAACGCATTGGCGTTTTAACGGATTGCGAATAAAAACGCAATGGAGATAAAACATACTGACGGTTTAAATCGTAATTGATATAATTCTTTGAGCAGTTATTATTGAATTTTGCTTCGTGAATTCAGTTTCTTTCTAGCTGCGTAAAACAGTAGAAATGTTGGTTGTTTTTTATCTCCATTTTCTTTTTTTTTGTTTTGTCTCCGTTTCGCGAAAAACTCGCTCCGCCAGCATTTTCCAGCCAGACACTATCAATCGACCAATGAAAATGTTACAATTAACCACGTGTTAAAGCGCGTCACTTTCCGCCATATTGGTTGACTGAACACGAAAGACAACAACGATAACTGTCGACAAACATGGTAAGAAGTATTTAACAGTAGGTAGTTTCCATCAATGTTGTCTAAATTTGCACCGTATAATGGAATGCAGTGTACTGCAATGTCACTATAGTCGCTCTTTCGGCATTTTTTCAATGCCAGCCTTGCAGTATTTTTAATTTCATAAGTCTTGATATGTCGCTTGTATGGAAGTATAGTTCAGTCCATCGGTGAACTTAGATACCTTGGACATAATGATTTGCCGAATGTTGCTACATTTAGGGGTCAGTTATATGATGTACAGTACACCTCAGCAGGGTTCTCAATAACTGCAGGCCAATTTAGCCGCTTAGAAACTTACTTCATGTTAGATTTTATCAGGAAAAATGAACACCCATGCAGGCATATTGTCATGTAGGAAGTTTTAATCTAGATGTCAATAAGACGTCAGTGACTTATTGCCTCATCAATAATTGGAGATTTAAGTTAGAAATGTGTTTGGGCCGGTTAGGAATCTCAAAAGTGTATAAAATATTGATAGAAAATGCCCGGACCCCTAAGCAGGTCTGTTAGTCTAGCTTTTGGGCCTGTTGGCCCCAAACTTATTGAGAACTGTGCTTCAGATATGTATTACGGCTATATAATATCAACAGACCTGTCGAGTTAAGTTAGGGCCAATTGCCATTTTTCGACGCAATTTCTCAAGTATGCCTACTCTCGCCTTACCAAATCTTGACTGTTGATGGTTTGACAATCGCTTTGTATATCGATCCTCAAACTAATCATTTCCTTTTATTTGATTCCCACGAAAGAAATAGACATGGGTTGCGCAGTGATGATGGTACTGCTGTGCTGATATGACACATTAGATGAGTTATTTGATTTTCTTTTTGTTCATTATACAGATCATTCTTATGAATTGACTCCAGGTTATTGGTCAAATATTTTGGAGCACGGTAATACTCAAAGAACTGCCTTTTCTTATTCATAGTCATTGTTTTATGATGTACATGAAGTACATAGCCAATTATTGAATGATTATGAGTATGTTGCACGTCCGCTTCATTCAAGTGAACGATTCTCTTTTGAAATTTGAATTGTCAGTTCCTAACAACATACAGTCCTATGATCAGGTTAATATGCAAACTGCAACACCTGCATTTTTGCCCAATCTTTGTTTCCAAACACAGAAATTACTGTCTAATTTGAGCTTAACACTTGCAACAATATTAAGATGTCAGCAGTTGATCAGCGTTTCAGTAATCAGTTAATATTAAAAAAGTATGTGTTAAGATGAAAAGGTAGATGAAAAAAATCATACTCATTTAAATTGAATATATATACAGTTACAACTCACCTTAAGACCTCTCAATAATGTGACTCACTCAAAATTACAGTCTGCAAAATAAGCACTTGACTAGTTGTCCCAGACAAGTAATTATTGATTTGGTCTATTAACTTTAATCAATAATTATGTTTGTAGTATAAAGGAAAACTATTCACTTTTGGTGATTTGGACAAGTAATTCCAACTGTTAGTAACTTGAGAACTACTTAATTTCCTATCCTTTAAACTTCATAGACTATATCTTGCAGAGCTTAAATTTATAATACTAATATTTTCAGTTCATTTCCAATGATGCTGTACCTGTGTTAATAGAAGATGAGGACGTTGACAACATTTTAAAAAAATGGTGATTTGCTGTGCAAATGAAAGACGAGGAGTTGGTGTATTCAATTGATTCACTGTATGAAGTTGCTTCATATACCGCTTGTAGTACAAAAGGTGTGGAATTTTTTGTCTATAGGCATACTACTTTTTGGATTAGACTTTATTTTCACTGTTTATTAGTTGTGGGTTTCATACAAACCCTGAAAAGTGCTTGAATTTCTATATTTCAGATTTGAATGCCAACTGGCTTACATTAAATTTATAATAGTCCAAAAAAACTGTTTAAATTTGGAAATGTTATGCTTGATAAGTGGTCGAGTTCATGAATAGAATCAATAATTGTTAAAATGTCATTATACGGATGTCTGTATGGGAAACATATGTTTTGGTCATAAACCACATAATAGTTCTGACTGATTTTCATATGTTGTCAAAGGGAAAGACATTGTGTATAGAATACACAGTCATGTGTTGTTTTGTGTTCCCGTTTATATATAAATAAGTGTTTTATTTATACATTTACAGCTTGTCGCAGAAGAAGTTAGTGGAAGGTGTATGTCCAACTTGCGAAGGAACAAAAGGATCAAGAACTTACAGATGCAAGTTGTCAGTCAATAGAGACAATTTCTCAAAGGATGTTACCTTAAGATGATTTAGTTAAATTATTTGGGAAGTTACCACAAGAAGAAGATGATAATCTATTGTTCAGCATGGTGGAGTCGTTGCCAGTAAATGTTACAGCAAAGTTTTCTGGGACAAACTTCTATAATATTGTGAAAAAATAAATCAATAAATATATACTCTTCAGAACATTCAAATTTACCATGCAGACATTTTTCTAATTTAACATATTTTTAGATGTTTGTTGCTTTAAAGGTATAATTACATTTTGGAAAGAAGCCTAAAACCAGAAATTAGCATTTTAGACAATAGTATGACTAAAGAATATAATAAAAATTATAGATTTTTGTGTGTTCACAGTACAATTTTTGCCTGTTAGAATTTTTAGTTATTTTTGAGTAAAAAAATACCCATGATTGTTTTTTTTTAAATGAAAATTAATTTTACCAAGAAATCAGGTAATACAACATGATGATTTTTTTATATATGTTTGTTATGCAAGTGATCAGTAAACTTAATAAGAAACATAAAAAAATTAAGGATTATTGCTTTGATAGTCAATTTCTTCAATTCATATTTATGAAACTTCTTACCAACAAATGATTATAGGAACACTGACCATGGCTATTTATTTCTAACCAAATGCCATTGTGCTACAATATTTATTGTATGGTAAAAAACAACACTCTGGTTTATTATACTGTAGGACTTTCATTGCTCTAGTTCATCTATAACAAAATGAAATATAAACTTTTCTGATACTTTTTCCTTCTGTATATTAACAGTCTTTCTGTCATTAAATTATGTTAAAGTTAGGTACTGGGCCATCTGGGGTAAAGATTCATTTGGAAAGTAATAGAAAACTTACCAGAGATCAGACTTTGAGCTTTATCTTGTCCATTGTTGTTGTTTACATATCTTAGTAAATATGTCTATGTATATATATATTGCTTGTGTTTTGTGTAGACCAGGCTACAGGACTTTCTTGGTAGAGATGTTGTTAATCATGTTTTCATTATTACTTGTATGATCTCATAAAAAAATCAATTTTTCAACTTTGACATGTTTCTTTTTATTCCCATTTAAACTCATAAAAATCATTTTTAATAATCCATGTGTCATTGATTATTTCCTCAAATGTATATCTGTATAAAGCTTTAAGGAAAGTGCAAAAAAGTTCTCTTACATTTTAGTTCTCATGTCACTACTGTTATCTTTACATTTCTTTGTAAATATGTATATTTTTGTGTGTGTACCAGACTACAGGACTGTCTTGGTATAAATGTTGCTAATTTATTTTTTGTAACTCTTATAATATCATAAGCAATTCAATCTTTCCTATTGCATTTTTCCATTTAAACTGTAAAAACTTAATTTTTATTAAACCATTGACCATTGATTATTTTCCCAAGTAGAGCTTGCAATCTTCACCAGATATTAGTGGCTGAATTAGGTCAGTATTTAATTTGGTCACCTGATAAAACATAGAAACTTTGTATAGGCAATTGAGATTTTTCCATTTGGATTGTTAGAGTAAATACTCATGACAGTGATATAGGGCCATCTTAAATCCCCCATTTTAGCTTGCTATGTACTTTGTGATAACCAATCTAAGAACATTATTATTATTATTATTAACACTATGTTTTCATTACACATACTTCATAATAATGTTTTGTTTTAATTGTCAAAACTAATTTTTAGTATTTTACTTGTGCCAGTTGTAAGTGTCGAAGGAATGCTGAATTAATGATACAAATTAGATATAACATAATTTTTGCAAATTCTAATATGTTTCTATTTCAATGTATTAAAAAATATTCATAGCAATCAATATTGTAAAATAAAACATTATATTAAGTATTGTGATGTATAAGTTTGCATTTTCACTATCATAAAAGCAACATTCAGGTATGCTATTTGCTCAAGCTTAAGTGCACATTTGCTCAACTGTGTTTAATATGAATTTATAGTATTGTTGTGACTGTACTGTTTCATGTACATGTTTCCTTTTTAAATCTTATTTAATGCACATTTCTTCTTAAAACTTTCAACTTTCGTGAATGTGCTGTTATACCTCCACAAAGTGCAATTAGTAACTATTTTTGTATCAGTTTAACTAATCTCTTTAACATTTGTTGTTGCATAAGGATGCATTTTTGATAATAAATTTATTTTAACTTGTTATACATACTTTTCTTTTTTTTCTTATATATGCCCAGTTCGAACATTTGGGAATATATTGCTTTGTACAAGTCAGTTGTTGTTGGGTAGGTTGAACAAATGGTTTTCCTTCAGACAACAAAACAGTCTCCTTACAATAAGTAACTTGTGCCAGTGGGGCATAAGATCTTCAAACTTTACATGAAAATTGGTTATCATCTGTGTATGACCTGTATTGATTGAGACCTTTAACATGAATGACTACTTGGCTGGCATTTTAGAAACATCTCTTTCATGAGAGGTTTTGTTTTTGCTCATTTGTCACATAGTAACATGATGCATATGTTTGAAACAACTTTCGTCATACTTGGGTAATCTAGTTACAAATATGACAAAATTTTGTAGAAAATTTGTCATGATGCTCATCAATAAAATCTAGGTCAGATTTTATAATGGGTCAGATAAGGCTAGAAGGCCAAATCAAAGTAAAAGCTTGTTCACACTAGACATCCACATTCTCAAAATTTATTATTTATTCTTACGTAAAATACCTTGTACTTGAAACAACATGTGCGCCGTCTTTGATGCTTTGCATCAAAATTAGTCTTGTACAGTCATTGACTAGAGAGCCATTAAATATGATGTGATATTCACCGGCAGAATGTCAATATGGTATTCTGCCGGTGGATATAACATTATATTTAATGGCTCTCTAGTCAACAACTGTTTTATTATATGAAAAGTTGATTTGAAACCATTGAGGAAAATATTCTGATTCATTTCGAAATTTAATGCATTACTTGATAAACAGAAATGTGTATCATATCAATTATGAAGAAATATGAATATATCACAAATAACGACTTATAATTCTGGTAGATGAATATTGACATGGTTGTATTTTTAGTGGAAATTCAGAAATTTTCCAGGGGTTGGGACAAAAAATGCGCGGGGTCGAAAGAAAATGCCCGGGGGTCTGGATAAAATTTGTTCGAAGGACCAGGACAAAAATTGCCAGGGGGTTGGGGGGAAATGCCCGGGGATTTGTAAGAAAAATTGGACAAAAACTGCTCAGGGGTCGGGGGAAATGCCCGGGGGTCAGGAAAATGGGGTGGGGACAAAGACTGCCCGGGTTATTTCCATCCCTCGACACGGAGGGACGATAGAACAAAATACGTAATGCGTCTATATTTTGTGGGATGAATATTTACCTGGTTCTTTTTTTAGAATTGGAAATTCCGAAATATCCATTAAATATCAAGTTTCACCGTTGTATATGACATTTATGTTAGATGATGGATCAGGCTTTAAGCCAATCAAAATGTGTTTATTTATAGATCATATAATAATGTATTTTATTGTTCAGTAAATAGTTCCGCTTCATTGACGGTGTATGCTGGAGATGAAGTATTACTCGAATGCAAATTACCGCTAACGTCTCCATATTGGTACAGTCCAGAATTTTCTGAGGTTCCTCTAATGCACGCTGGAAGTACCGAAATGAACCCCTATACAACACTTGTGAAGGAAGGAAGACTTTCACGTGACAAAAATGACAGAGATTTGGTTGTGCAGAATTTGAAGACGACTGATGCTGGGCGGTATAAATGTTTTATGTTTCGTGTTGGTACTCATTACATAAACCTGGAGGTTCGTGAACGTAAGTATATGGTTTAATACCAAAATGCTAGCGAAACCAGACAGTCTATATATTTGTTTGTTTATTAGAGTTTTACGTCCCTTTTCGTCAGTCAGAGTCCGTTAACAACTGCATACTTTCTCATATAAAGAGACATAGTACAGTATATATAGCTTTTTATGATATATTACATTAAAAGGAACGTATACTTTTCCGTGGTGCTAATTGTTATATAACCAGTAAACATTTCTGAATATACAATGTTTTTTATAATTATATATTGTGTAGTGTGGACATTAAGCATAATTTCCATAAAGTGACCTGTAATATTTTCATGAACTATATTTTTCAACATTTTAGGTCAGTTAGAGAATACACAGTCAACGCATATAGGTATAGTTCTTACACTGTTTTTTGTAGTATTTTTTTTCATAAAGTCGGACCCAGTTCTGTGTTCTGTTATATCATTTACATGGCCTGAACAATCTTTCCACATTAATTAATTCTTCAGTTCTGTTATAGGATTACGTGTTTCAAAATATTCGGCAGTTTGTTGTTTTGAATAACAAATTTTGTTTCACCAATCACATTTGTTATATATATATAAATAAACTGTATATTTATTTTGATTTAAAAGGTTCTGGTATGGAACGCACACACGTGACGACGATGCCATTTGTTGCAACGGCAGTGTACCTATTGGTGACAGCGTTGTTTACATAGTATATAAATAAACAAATATACAGGTGGTACCAGATAACGGTGTAGCTAAATTTAGAACAGATATAGAACAAAGAAAAAAACTCACTGACGTGAACCAAATATTGTATTTTATTTGTACATATCTCTTTTGCAAATGCCAACAGTCAAATGTTCCAAATCTGTACTAATGTAGTGCCCACAATCAATAAATACAATGTGGTCGGCCGCCATATTTCTTTCCTCGAATGATCTTAATAACAATGTACAAGTAGAAACCTTTGAAGGTCTAATGGCGTCATAATGTAGCAGTGATATTATTATGCTGGGTTAAACTACAAACAGTAATTTCAACAAAGAACTATTTTATAACGGAAGTGGCATAAAAACGAGCACCTGCATTCAAAAATGCAGACGGCAGTGAAAAAAAATTAGTTTTTCAGAGAGAAGCTATGTATTTTTATTGAATCATTTATATTTCATGTACTTTTAATTCGAACTAATTTTAATGCATACTTATCCTGAAAATGATGTTTTAACTCTGTTGACAATAGTATTTATGCATGATGAGTGTATATTACGGATATTATACGATACACCGTTATTTGGATAACACCGGTAATCAGGGTACTGACTATACATTACAAATACAAATATTTTATTGCTTGAAAACATGTTTCCGAAAATTAAGTACAAATAAACAAAAAAATGAAAATTGGTTCTCTATTAACCAGAGTTACAAAATCTACATATTCTTTCATTTCTAGGTGTATTATTATGTCTACCCTCAATGTATAAATCACGAGATGATGTATGAAGTCAAGAAAGTGCAATTCTATAATTATATTGTAACATGAGGCACCTCAGTTTCTTATTGACCTTATGTCAGATTTATCCAGTAATTATAATTCGTGCAATGATTCATAATGCAGGTACGAAAATCGTAAGTCCGTAAGTCATCGTTTCATTTTGAGTCGCGGAAATATGTGACATTTGTGTTCGTCGCTATTGTTTCATGTTTTGATGCATATTTTAGTCATAATTAAGTTCATTCAACTCATTATTAACTGAAACTTGCTTGTACCTCATTATTGTTCGTGTATTTAAGTGAAAAACTGCATTCCGCTAATTCCGTCTCAATGTTATGATGTCATTTCTGCACGCGCCAATGTTTAAGTTCGTTACGTATTGTGACCTTGTGTGAGATCATAATTAAAATATTTATCAAAGTACTGTATGGTAATATTTTAATTGATAAATGATGCTTTTCTGACTTTTTATGTTGAATGTTAATATTTTCATGTACCGTCTTAGAACTGTTTTTTTTGGACGGCGTAGGAAGCCTGTTTGCTCATCAGACGGAATGTTCCGCCTAAATATTCATTGGTTCTGAACCATACGGTGTTTCGATATTGTTATTTTATTGGATTAGCAATATCACCCCATTCTTTTTTAGATTATTTCACCTTGTTTATAGTATATAGCGCGGGCACATTTTAAATCAACGGCTTTTTGGAAACGGATCTCGAGGTTAACGGAACTCATAATCTTCTTTAATACGGGCTTTTGGAAAACTTGTCACCGTGTAAGAACGTTTACTTAGGAAACTTCTCGAAGGATCCATATATACAGTATAATGTAAATATTGTTTATTATTTTACTATATTTGTATTGTGCATACATGTACTCTTGAATTGTTTCATGAATTGTGTTAGATAAATATATTTAGTTGGAACTTAAATCTTGGATTGCGTGTGATATCTGCCTCCGTCCGTCGCTCTTCGGTAGCTATCAAGTACTAACGAAGGTGTAACATATTATACATTGTAATAATCTGTATCTGTTGACTTTAATAATCCGCACGTCTGAGGGACGGAAGTTCGCCGCTGGGGTGCGGTTGGCCCGTTACAATATCAAAGTATATTTCAAAATTGAACGAATGTTTTAAAAGACTATATGTATTCAGACGAGTAGAGTTGTTGATGGAAGAGTACCAGCTTTGATGATAGATATCTAATATTCTCTGTTTAATGGTATTGTAATTCACAGTCATTATATTAAACTGGTTTTCCCAAATGTATACGTTTAATCCTATTTGATTCAATATAGTCTTAATGTTACATGCCCAATCGTCCCAATTGTTACTTGAATCATCATCAACATCATTCTTTAACATATTGTATATTTTAAAAAGTATAGTATGGTGCCTTAGCTTTAATGGTTTTAACCAGTACTTGATCAATATTAGTTTCTATGAATAGACATTGGTATACGGCCCAGTTCGCCATGAAGAGCATTTAAGTTTGTTGACTGTTTTACACATAATATTCGTCTACAGAACTTTGAGTGTATTGTCATAAGATGTAGATGAACCCTTTTCAGAGAGCATCACTTTCGTTTAACTACGTTTAGTTTTAACTTCCATTCATTACAGTAATGTTCAATATCATTAAGAATAGATTGCAGTGATGCTGGACCCTGTGCAAAGACAACAGCATCATCAGCAAATAGTAACAAAAATAGCTATACATCATCAATATTTATCATACCATTAATATTAGTATTTATGATATTTAATATTTCATTACGAGAAAAGAGGCACACTATACTACTAGCCGGATCGCCCTGTTTCACTCCAATTTAAGAAGAGGTTAGGTCAGATTTCAAGGATTTATAACGAACAGACGCTTTTTAACACCATTGCACATAAAGTGCATTGAGAAATTTCGAGCTTATATTTTAAGTCAACAATTTTCTTTATAATAACACTCGGTCAATTCGGTCAAATATTTTCTCCAAGTCTAAAAATGCTGCAAGTAGTTTTGCTTTACTAGATAAAGTTTTTGTGATGATTGCGTGTAGTACAAAAATACAGTCGATAGTTGATTTATTTTTATTGGAAGCCATATTGATTATCAATAATTTTGACATGTTTATCTGCCCATTTAATAAGTCTATCAACTAAAAGTTTTGAATATATTTTCTCTTATTGAGAGTTATCCCTCGAAAATGTTTCGCTTCATGTGTCCCCCCTTTAAATATTGGCACAATTATATCATTTTCCCAACATTCCGGAAACACACCATTGTGCAACTATTATTCTAGCAACTATATAAATATGCTGAGATTATATCAAATGAGTTCTTAGATATTTCAGCAACTAAATGACCAGTACCAGGATATTTTGAATCATTTTGTGATAAAACAGCACTTTTGACTTCTTGTAATGTAAATTCTGCATCTAGGTCATGATCGTAGATCAGGTCACCCTGTGTTAAATGATCCGTATTATTTTGGGTGTTGTTTGGAACTGTTTCATATAAATCATTAAAATGCGAGAACATATCCTCTATTGTTATGTTACCGGGATCATTCGGTGTTCGTTGATATTGCGTTTTCACATTTTTCCAGAAAAACTCAGAATTAGATTTTTCTAACTGTGATATGTGTTTCCTTCACATTTTATAAACAATCGTTTATTTTTACGTGTAAATGCCCATTAGCTTTTTGAATTCAGTAATAAAGAAAAATTGATGAAAATGATAGTAAAATATGAAAAATATATTCTATTTGTTCTGAAACAATATACATAACGCCTCTTTAGCAAGATCTCGTAAAGTATTCTTACTTTTTGCAATATCATTGAAAGAAAATACTCATTATACTGTGCTACATTTCTTTTATGTACTTCGTGATTAAAAATGAAAAATTTTGGAATGTTTATAATGAAAGTAAAAGTCATCTACACAAAGGCCTGTATTCTTCATAATTATGGAAAGTCTTACCTTGATGACAATTAATATGGGTGCTCACAACAAAGACGAAAGTTCCTTTTTTGCCGAAGTATTGAGTCCAAGTGTTAATGGCCACTATACTGTTTAGCCTGGAGCCCTTACCTCAATATGTCCCTTATAAGGTTTCCTGTGGTTAGGTAGCCACTGTTGCTTGCAGTTGAGGACTCAATACTTTAATATTTGATTTTTGAATGACATATTAATTATCAGTTTAAAATATAGAGTTAATAAGTATTGTATAATAAGTATATTTTGCAAAATTTATGATACTTGATTTGTTTATGTACATGTATATTGACATGATTTGTATATATATAATTATGATTGAAGACGATTAAATAAATAAAAGAAGAAGTCTGTTGTTACCCAAAAGGCTTCTACCAAAACATATTTAATTTGTTATTTTGTGTTATTCCTTCGGAAATGGGTGAAATGTGTTTGTTGGTAGTGAGTACTATAATAGCACCCCGTTGAAGTTAATGCTAATGTAACATTCACTGGCGGAGTAACAAAAGCCGCAGTTTATAGCTATCGGAGGTGTTGTTCATAAGGGAACGACAGTTTAGCTCGACCATGAGTTTTGAGCCGTGACGGAAGAATACACTGATTCAACTGGATTTGCCGGATATTCGGACCATATGTTATTGAATATAATTTAGCACAATGTCTTAGTAAGTGTCGCTAGCGTAGATCTAGGCTAGAACGTACATATTACCCATGGGCCAACAGGCATGAGTTCAATTCATGATTGTACCATACTATTTTTCGGACATATTATATATTTTTGAAAAGTACATGTATGTTTAAACATAATTGTTAAACTTAATGTACATAATTATAAACATGTTTTATATCACTGTACATTTTATTTTTATTGTTTCTGTTGTTTTTTCGTTGATTTTTTTCTTTTTTATCTTTTTTGCTTTGTCTAAATAAATACAATGTAATTTCACATTGCACAATACAGTTCATTTCACAGATCTTCTGCTTCACTATCTGTGTCTCTCGATGACCCTCCAGCTGTATCTGTCTCTGAGTCAGATAGGGAGTCTGACTCCAAGTCGAGCTCAATGATGATAGGTTCAGGAAGCTCGTCAACAGCAATATCTTTGTTCAATAGCTCGTACATGTTCAGTACACGGGAACCAGTCTGTGGCTGAAACTGCTTGTAACCCCTCCGTGCTAACAAATCAATAGTGAAACATATTTTTTTTACAATATCAAGCAAATGATATGGGATTTGTTAAAATGAATCTAGGGTGGACCTTTTCACTTTCACGATTCACGACGGGTCGTTTTAATACTTCAGTTGATATTAGCGAAAATACCAACAAAGAGAGGAAAACACTCATGTATTTTGACTTAAATGCTATGTGACCGAACCGGTTTGTCCACTGACCACACCGTCAGTGCTATTCATACAGTCATGTCTGTTCAAACAATGGAGAAATTTGCTTACGTTTATTTTTGTCTTCGATTCCTTCTAATTATGCAGTTTTTGTTTTGGTGGCATAAAGTCTGACCACTTTTAATAAAAAAAACCTCAATTTTTGCAATTTATTCCGTAATAATGATGGCGCAAAAAATCCATGCCATCAATACAAGGGACATAACTTATATATGTATCGATTCTAAAGTGTTAATTCTCGGTTTGTTTTGTACAATCATTTATTATCCCCCGCCGAAAGGTGTAGGGACATTAAAATGGTAGGAGTCCGTCCGTGCGTACCGGCGTCCGTCACACTTTCGTCTTTACAATTTCCATGCAATTTTTACCAAACTTTCACAGAAGGATTATCATCAAGTGTTGCAGCGTATATTTTCAGGGTTAAGTGATTTGTTTAAGTTTTAGTTTAAACATATTTATTCGAAGTCATCAAACATTCACAAGTACATGATAAAACAAAACATATATATATTATATAAGGAAAGGATTAGAACGAAAGACAAAGTATTATAGAATTCTTCTCCTTGGGCGGATAGTAGTAAATTTACATTGAGCTTGCTCTATTGTGATGAAGACATTAACATAGGAATAAACAAGGCAAACATACAAACAAACAATATGATGAGTGTGAGTTCAAAAATGTATATGTGTATGTGCAAAAGAGAAATATGCCTACATATAATGGGAGGGGGAGAGAGAGAGACATACAGACAGGACATAGAGAGGGAGAGAGAAGGGGGGGGGGCAGGGCTCATAAATAAGATATAGGTAATATCCTGGGTCAACGGAATTAGGTTACTAACAAGAGTTGATATTACTAAGCTCAGATAAATCTTTTAGTGTCAGATATGAAGTTCTGGACATGACTGAAAATGGTGTTATTTTCCTGATCTGAAAGCGTTGGGTCACCAAATAATAGGAGGTCCAGGCTAATGTTATAATTTCGGAGGTTATTAAGCATATTATTACGCCATGTGCCATAACAGCTACATGTACACTCAAAGAAGTAATGATAATTTGACTCAATTTGTCCACATCGACACAACGGTGAGGGACAGGTGTTCTTCAGAAACAAGTGGTAATTAAGAGCACTGCACTTTGTGCGGAGGCGTGTATGCAGCACTTGGAGCTTTCTAGATCCTACATAATAATACATTGGAGTTCGTTTTTTTACTTACATCGAGATATGTTTTACATGTACTAAGTGTCGGTGAGCAGCGGATACTAGACGGAATACGATTCCAGTCACGAACAACTGAAGGTAGGAAGGAATTAAAATAAAGCATAGTTCTAGCTGGTACTAGGTGTATGTTACTACAGTTTCTTAAGTTACAATTCGAATTAGTAGAACAAGGTATTAGAGAAGAGAGGTATTCGGGTGTCTGGTTACTATGCATTTTGTAAAATATAGACAGTCTTTGTTTGTATCTTCTTTCAGAAAGTGTTTCCCAACTAATTTCTCTGTAAAGTTCCTCCAATGAAATAAGTTTAGTTGACCCGATGCTATGCGAGCACATTCGTTCTGGATTTTATCGAGTTGGTCAAGTTCATATTTGGTACAATTGCTCCAAACAACATCAGAATATTCGAGAATAGGTCTTATAAAGGCGGTGTATATAATTTCAAGGGATTTGCGGTCGATGGAAAACTTAAGTTTTCGCATGATGCCAACTCGTTTCCATGCTCTGTCTGTTACATACTTAAGATGAGAGTGCCAATTACAATCATTGGACAGAACGACACCAAGATGTTTGTGCTCTGCAACCTCACGTATGCATTGCTGAAACAACTGCAAGGGTGGATGGGGAAGGCGATTGCGTTTTCTTGATACAAGGAGAGACTCCGATATTGAAGGATTAAAAGTGACGAGCCACTTCTCAGCCCAGTTTGAAATACACATGTAGTTTGGATATCTGACTGAAGAATGTTGGCAGCTACATCAGGTTGCTCGACTATGACATATAGACTTGTGTCATCGGCGAAAAGATTTATGCGAGATCTAAGGGTTTAGCGATTGAATGATTTTGGGGGAGTTATTGCCCTTTGTTGAATTTCACATTTAAATGACTCTGTGTGCAACTACTCATACATTTCCAATGCAATTTTCACCAAACTTTCACAAATGATCATCATCAAGTGCTGCGATTGAATTATCTTTTTAAGAAATTATTGCCCATTGTTTGTCTAGTACATTTCAATACACATTTTGCCACACTTTATCAAAACGGTTTTCACTACATTTCCTCTTTTTGATAAAAATCTGACTGTATTATTTCGACAAAAAATGCACCTGTGGCGGGGGATACACTGTGACAGCTTCTTGTCAAAGTCCCATAAGCATATAAATTTATCGGTCCTAATAGTTTCTGTTTGTTCTATAACAGAGGAATCCGGTGTGTTTTCCTCCCGTGCATACTTTATAGCAAGAAAAAATGTTTCCAAAACCACTATCGTATTTTTTTCAATATCATTGAAAAAAAACTATTTATAGAACAGCTGTGTTTTCCCGCAGTCATATTATGCACACGGCATTAAATGACGTCACGCGCTCTATATATTTCGAGCGAAATGAGTGTTTTTAGAAGAAAAATGGCTTGTTTCGTCGGTAATTATTATCTTGGGATAATTTCAGCAATTGTTCGTTTTTTGCATATATTTTTATAGCAAAAAGCTTATGGGACTTTAAGAAAGTATCATTGACATTCAGTGACCCGATAGGGGACAAGTATAGAAGTTGCTGCTGTTCGCAGCAAAAAGATAGCGTTGCCCAAAAAGGGAATCGATGCCGAACGGAAGTAGTGAAATTCCGAAACAGATTAGGAAGTGTTTTCTTATAAAAGAAAAAGGTATCTTCTGTGCGAGGACAATTTTAATCGCAAGGACATGATTTATAATATATTATAATTATTATTTGCATAGGACCGTTATGCGATGCTATGTATTAAATATATATGCAAGTTGGTCTTGTAGTTCCTGCCACGAAGATTTTTCGAAGATGTCATTTTAAGCATGTTACATAGCTCCTGCGACTTGTTTATGCATCATACTTGAACCAGCTATATATATATATATATAATTTGTAGAGGTCCACACAAGGAACAATATATATATATATATATATATATATATATATATATATACTTGTGAAGTTGGGTCATAATTCGCACACTAGTTGGGAGTTTTTCATTGTAAATTGACACAAGTGTATGTCTCCGAAATGTAGCTTTGAAATTAATTTGGCATACACATGTAATTGAATATGCCTTTGCCAAAGAGCAAATACTGAAACAGAGTGTGAACTGAAGCAAAACCATAAAGTTATAATTTTCTCCTCGAAACTTTTCTGTATTAGAAAGCAAATTTATTGAATGTAATAGAAAGCTACATGACTTTGACCTTAAATATTAGCAATATTGTTTTATTCTACATAAAGCATCACCGTATGAATAGCATCAACGTTGAAAACGAGAATTAGTCTGGACAAACTTTAACTTCAACAATGACCTTTAAGGTCCCACAACTCTTCCAGAAATAATCCGAGCGTAAAATCCTGTGTGTTGACTTAATGTATAAGAAATCTAGGACCTACAAGTACAAATGTTGCTGCGGAGGCAGCAATTGGAAAGCACCGCGCAAAAAAATGCGTGTCAGCCTTTGAAATGAGTAAACACTGGCCATTTACTATTTGGGTGTTTGACTTTAAATCAAATGTTTTAAGATCATGTTGTGCGGAATGCACTGTCCATGACTGACCAGTAAATATGTTTACCTTTGAAATATGTTGAATAAAAAGATTAATTAACATATTTAGCAATAATTCAGTATGCGGGAATAATTTGTGTCAGTAAGTTATATGTGTCGTGATAATAACACGTAGTCGTATTTACAAGCGGTGTAGTAAGAATAACACGTCGTTTTATTTACAAACGGTGTCATCAGAACAGCACGTCGTTTTATTTATAAGCGGTGTCGTAAGAATAACACGTCGTTTTGTTTACAAGCGTTGTCGAAAAAATAACACGTCGTTTTATTTGCAAACGGTGTTGTAAGAATAACACGTTGTTTTATTTACAAACGGTGTCGTGAGAATAACACGTCGTTTTATTTAGAAGCGGTGTCGTAAGAATAACACGTCGTTTTGTTTACATTCGGTGTCGTGACAATAACACGTCGTTTTATTTACAAGCGGTGTCAAGAGAATAGCACGTCGTTTTATTTACAAACGGTGTCGTAAGAATAAAACGTCCTTTTATTTACAACGGTGTCATAAGAATAGCACGTAGTCGTATTTATAAATGGTGTCGTAAGAATAGCATTACGTTTTATTTACAAGCGGCTTCGTCAGAATAGCACGTCGTTTGATTTACAAACGGTGTCGTGAAAATTGCACGGCACAAACGAAAAAACAAAGGCGTATGTGCGACTCTACCAAGAGAATTGCTATACACCAGATCATGAAATGATAAATAGAAACATAATTTTAACACCTTTTGTACCACTGTGCTAATGCTTGTAAACAACGTTTGAATATGTATATCTTATACTAAAGTATGTCTAATAAATCTATTTCAGTATTAACAGTAATGTATTTTCATGGGCTGGTTGGTGGTAAATTATACTTAGTGTCTTTTTATTTGAGTAAGAAAATACTGAACAATTTAATAGATATTTACCTAAAATTAAAAACACGCTTTAATTTACGTCCATATTGTAATATTTGTGCCCCGGGGATTAAAGCAAACTGTAGAAAACCTTATAAGGTAAAACTTTTTCACACCTTCACACCATAACTAACATAACAAAAACGCTGTTTTTGCTGCATTTTATTATTATTTGTTGAATTATTCATTTTTAAACAATATGTATTCAATTATTGCAGCACTTGCAATCAAGAGAATGTCGATATTTACTTACCTGTGGACAAATCAGTCTGGTTCATTCTCTATATTCATTGTATACATCAACAAAAATGTATTCAGTGTACATATATACCTATTTTATACGCATTACAAGTTAAAAGAATTTAAAGGATATTCAAGACATTAAGATAGTCTGTAATGTGGATGGAAGGATACCAACATTCATGCAGTCAGTATCATACAACATAATAATGTGAAGTAATAATCAATGATATAATATCTTCAATGGTGAGTTAAATTTCTTAAACATCAGAAAAAAGAAAAGTGTTAAAAAATTCAATAAAGACTTAACATAATGACTTCAACACACGCAATGATATATATCAATACGACTATAAGCAATGTCAAAGCATTGCTAATCTTATAAAAACAGAGCATGTAGATGATAACATCTACGCAGACATGAAACTTATAAAATATTTATGTGGATCAAGTATTTTACAACAGTCAAAGGCAACATAATGAAATCTGTATTATAAGATAATACTTAAACAAACACTACACAATATGCATAAACATGTATTATCAATGAAAGTCATTTATGAAATAGCATTCATATTTCTGAGTTCAAAGTAACGTCTGTATGTTCATATTTCTGAGCTTATACTCACGTCTGTTCGTTTATATTTCTGTGTGTTCATATTTCTTAGTTAATATTTCTGAGTCAATACTTACGTCTTTACCTTCATATTTCTGAGTCGCCCAGAGGGGGCAAAGTGACAATGAATGTAACAAAATAATATAATGGTTAGTTCAGGGGTGTAGGGGAAAAGGTGGCTAGGAGGGTAAAAATTGCCAAGACTGTTTGATTTAATAATATTTGATGACAAAGAGAAAAAGTGGCCAGGAGGGGAAAAACTGGCCAACAATGTATGGTGTATTTACATCGGAAGACATTTTGTAGGGGAAACGTGGCCAAGGGGGTAAAAATAACAGGCAAATAACATTCGAACTGATTCATTTTACAAAATCATATCTCATATACAATTTACCAAAAAAGGATCAACACTTTTTAAAGTCCCAGAAGCTTATAAATGTATTGGTCCTAATAGTGTGTTTTCCTCCCGTGCATACTTTATAGCAAGAAAAAATGTTTCCGAAACCACTATCGTATTTTTTTCAATATCATTGAAATAAATACTATTTATAGAACACCTTTGTTTTCCCGACTGCTATGCACACGTAGTAAAGTGACGTCACGCGCTCTACATATTTCATGTTTACAAAAGCAAAAATCACAGTGAAATGAGTGTTTTCAGACGAAAAAGGGCTCGTTTCGTCGGTAATAATTATCTTGAGATAATATCAGCAATTAAAATGTTTTTGCATATATTTTTCTACAGCAAAAGGCTAATGGGGCTTTAAGTAAAATGAATCTGAACTCAATAATATATTTTTCCATAATATATTAATCCTATTAATCAAGTATATCAACTGTTATTGTGCAGAATTGAACGGACACTAAACTATCATAATATATCACACAGACACTTTGGGCATACATAAACAGAACAGAACATATACTTTATTAAGACTTAAGCATTACAGCCCATCGTCAAATAAACATAAACATACACTTACATGCGTGAACTATAAGCAACATTTTACAAACATTGAAAATAACATAAAATGTAACAGAACAGAACAAAATCATCAATTTACCAATACAGTACAGTTATTATCTAGCTTAATTTGTAAATATGAGAATTTTGTTAATTAAGTAAAAATGATTGTCAGAAATCAAAAGTAAGAAAAGAATAGCCTACGTACATACAGCTCTTAATATTAAGTTTACATTTATTCGTTTCTTTTAGTACTTTTGTAAATTTAAACATACTGTGTCGCATTGTATATACTCTTGGAATGTAAGTACATCGTATTAATAGTTACAAGAATAAAACTGCATAGCTAAGCTTTGTGACAAACATTTCTGTGCACTGAAATTTCCTCAGCAGTTTTAAAGATGAAGGCTGTGTGTTGACTTTATGTATACAAAATTAAAGGGCCACAACTTCGTTAAAAATCACTCAACAGTAAAACGTTTGATATAGGTGCAACTTCACTTAGTAAAGATCATTCCTATAAATTTTCATACGAATCCCATCAGTAGTATAGCCGAACTTTACTGAAAATAACTTTGTCCTCTGTACGTGCTATCTATTTATCGTTCCCTTTGTTTACATTGAAAAGTGTTCACATCAGCGATTTTAATAGGCCTGCATATTATATCATCGTAACATATCAATATTTTGAGGGGTTTATGAAAGTTTAGATAACATTGATGGAGACACATACCTAGAAAAAAAATCAATTTTACTTCATAACGCGTAGATAAGCTGACCAATTTGGTCGATGATATAACAGAGTGAACAAGGGCATGTACGAAAGAAATATTTTTTAAAACGAAATTAAGACTGAAGTGCAGCTATTAAGGATTTCGGTCTGTAACAGCTTTCATTACTTTTATTCCTTTTTAGAAACTGTAAGACATTTATTTTAAATTTTAGCAAATTTCACCGTCCCATTATATTTTTTTATATATTTGAAGTGCCACACCCCCTCTTATCATTGTTGCCCAAATTTGAAAAAACAGGGCATTATTTAGAAAAAAAATGGGCATAAAATTAGTTTTTGTAGAATAGTGTTTTGTGTTGGTTTACATTTTGGACCCATTCATTTAACAAAATGACCTTTAGCAACAAATGAACATTGCTTTTAACATTTTTTTTTCATCTAAAATAAACGCATGTGCATAAAACAGATTCCCGTTTTCACAGAAGCAAAAAATGCACATTTGTTCAAACAACTATAACCAGTGCCACTGTGTGGGGGCATTCTATAAGACTTAGATAAAAAAATTCTTCAAAGATATATAAACAAGATGTGAAAATATAAAACACTTTCACCAGATAGATTTTCGGCTATAACAGTTTGAATGTGATCAGGTTTTCTAAATTGCTTTAAACTAGCTTGTATGTTTACTCATTTTTTTTAAACACAAGCATGCTTCCGCTTTGATATCTTAGCTAATTAAGTGAGAAAAAAATGTTCTATCAAGAAAAAAAATATAAAAAGTAATATGCTCCGACCGGGGATTGAACCCAGGACCTCTCAATTCATCAGCGAGCATCTTACCACTGCACCCACTGGCAATCAATGACGTCATCTGGAAAAGACAAAAGTCTAATAAATGATTCTAAATTTAGAATTTCCATTAGAGTTTGAAATCAAACAGTACATAAAGTTCAGCAATATCAATAAATTCATAACACGAGATGGCATTACGTGTCTATAATCCAATAATTTCACGTCTACATTGTATCACTTTGTTACACAAATCTATTCACTACCACCAACAGTGTTCACTACTACCTCACCAGTGACTTTCAGTTACATGACCACAAACATGCGTTTCGTTATTTAATCAAAGCTCTGAAGGCACTGCTGTTGTTCGGAACAAAGTTGAATTTCTTTGTAGGATGAGGTATTGGGCTGAGTTTTTGAAACTACACGATAGTTCACCTTTGTCACACCCTATAGGGATCCTTTCGAATATAGCTCCCCGAGGTAGCTCTATTCAGTGAATGACACACTTTAAATACACTTTTGTCAATACGATGATATACATGTCAACGAAAACCAGTTACTTTACTGAGAGTCAGCAAATTTTGGCCAAATTGTTAAGCAGGGATTATTTAATTTCCTTGAATTAATGTACGGACAGAAGACAACTGTCAGACAAACAAATAGACAGTATGACGTTCTCACAAGGTTTTGTGAGGTTATCTATTTGACTTTTTTGTTAATCTAAACCACACCACACTTCTTATTTCCAGAATACAACTTTTAACCGCATATTGGCTGGATGAACCGAACAGCCACAAACTTATCACATGTACATGACAGACAGACGGTTGAACGGACGGACAGTCTCATTACTACATCGCTAATGCATTGGAAATCGACATATCGCGCCGTCAAGTAAATAACAAATTTATGATCGTTTAATATTTAATTAATTTTATCTTGTATCTGATAATAAGGGATCTCTATCCGACTTAAAGCAACAACTACTCCGAATACAGCCTCTTGTTTAGTACGGGAGCTCTATCCGACTTAGAGCGACAACTACTCCGAATACAGCCTCTTGTTTAGTACGGGAGCTCTATCCGACTTACAGCAACAACTACTCCGAATACAGCCTCTTGTTTAGTACGGGAGCTCTATCCGACTTACAGCAACAACTACTCCGAATACAGCCTCTTGTTTAGTACGGGAGCTCTATTCGGCGAAAAGAGCTCCACGGGGAGCAGTTTACGGAAACGTTTACGAATACAGCTCCCCGAGGATCTATATTTGAAAGGATCCCTATATGGTGTGACACAGCATCCACTTCACGGAAGAGAAATCACTCCAGATGTGTCTCCTCGTGAAAGAAAACGCATGAGTTGATATATTTAGGCTATTTGTAAAAGTTCTAGCAACGTCATTTTGGGGTAATTCTTGTCGAAAATTGCACGCAAAATGACGAGAAAAATATCCTAGATCACATCGCATTCTTCGATTTTTGATCATTAAAAACGGATACTTTTATAAAATGTGCTTACCTGTGTTTTGCTCGAGGGCTCTATAACGGACGTGTCAATAGCTCGTATTTAACAGATCACAAAAATGTGAAAGAGCCACCGTTTAGTAGGGGTGTAACGGGAAGAGCCCTTACTAAGTTTTTAGAACTTGTGGCACGACCCCTTTGTACAAATTGTAATATTTACTCAATGTTATGTTATGTGAAAGTTAAAAGCAATACAATATGTTTAAACGAACTAAGACTCCACAAGTTTATGGAGACACCAAACAATAAAGACATTTACTGTAAGAACAATAATTCGATTGCAGCATTTTATTACAAATATAGATGAATAAGTATAAAAACGTGTAAAAATAAAATTTCAATGTATACAGTAAATATATTTTGACTAAGAAATGGAAAATGCAATAATTTATTACGAATGTCAAATATCTCAGATATTTTAAGGCAGATCAAATGAAAAAATGATATTTCATAAAACACTGAAGTAATAAAGTTCATAAACCGTAAGATGACAGTGTTATGACATCATACGTGACGTGATGTGACGTTACAGTGATCGAACACAAGCAAAAAGTGCTGGTTTTCGGACTAGTTCGGATATCTAAATAGTTCGGTAACTAGAGTAGTACTCGGATGACATCATTAAGTTGTTTATACGCGTCCTGTATAAAATGCATCACATGATTGATTCTAGCGGATCTGTTTAATCTATGAAATCTTCTCGGGAGTCTCCTGACGCAATCATTCTGAGACAGTCCTCTCTCTAACTGGGCTGGATTCAACAAACAGCTGATTTTCATCAAATTATCTTGTAGGTTTTGGTTCAAACAATCTTTCACAACAACGTCCCGTTTAATCTCTTCAATCTCTAATGCAAATCCAGTCACGTTTTCATACAATCCTTGAAACTGAAAAAGAGAACGATGAAATGTATTTTGTTGTCGTTACTGTTGTTGTTGTCGTTGTTTCTTCTATTGTTCTTGTTGTTACTGTTGTTGTTGTCGTTATTGTTGTTGTTACTGTTTTTTTACTACAACTACTGTTGTTGTTGTTAATGTTGTTTTTTTACTACAACTACTGTTGTTGTTGTTAATGTTGTTTTTTTACTACACCTACTGTTGTTGTTGTTAATGTTGTTTTTTTACTACAACTACTGTTGTTGTTGTTAATGTTGTTTTTTTACTACAACTACTGTTGTTGTTGTTAATGTTGTTTTTTACTACACCTACTGTTGTTTTTGTTGTTGTTGTTACTATTGTTGTTGCTGTTGGGTTTTTACTTGGCACCAATAGCCACGATCGTATGACGACTTTTTCAGCTTTTAACATTAAAGGAAGATACAATGTACCTGTATTCTGTTAGTCAGTATCTGGACAGTCCCGTCGTACTGCAATTTCTCGGACTCGGATGGGATTTAGATTCACAGTGGTGTATGACTTGTGATTAGAAGTCAAAAACTCAAACCACTCGATTTTACTATATTCAGACAAAACTAAGAAGAACACATTACAAAATACAAAGTATGATTTACTTCATGCAGTCTTTCATACTTTGATTTAATTAACTTATGATATAAACCGAAGAGTCATTATTAAGCTTTAATAAAAAAAAATACATTTTGTATTTATAACCGAAGTATTGTCCTATAAATAAACACGCAGATTTACCTATTTATTAATGAATCGATTAATTATAGTAAGAAAATTGACCCGTATTTAGTTAAGACAAAAACCCAAACAGTTTATTTATCAAATTACCAGCACGTTGTTTAACGATTAAACAGTAGCCTATAGTCAAGTAAGGTATTTCTAATGTAAGGCTGGGATTTTCAAAAAATGACAAAAGGATAAGGTTAGAGATGGACGTTTGTACTGGTATAGTTAATTAAGAGAACATAAAATTAAATGTTCCACTTATTTTCCACTAACAGGTGTATGAATTCACTGCTGAGTTACGATGCAAAGTAAAACGACGCCTTTTAATGAACTTATTCTAAGTGCAGTTTAACTCCGCTGATCCGCGAAAGATATAAATTTGTTCGGATAAGAAACATTGGTGTTCTGATACAAAATAAACATGATGAATACTCACCGTTACATGGTCGTTCGCATGGCGACTGTTATATACATGTGTAATATATGGGACCATTCCGTGTCGATTTTCCTAAAACATAAATTTATTTTTATTAATCACCATTGCAATTTTATCATTTTTATTAAGCGATTAATATTTTTACTACTTTTTTGCTATAATGATTAATTTCAATATCATAACATTTATTTCAATAAATAAATGCAAACCAATTTAAGAGTCATTGGAATTTTTGGGGTAAATTTCACTTTCTTTGTTGTCATAATATATAGTAACTGCATGATTAATTTATAAACCTTGATTTTAGTTGTCTTATTATCAAAAAGATAAAGGCAAGTTCATCCATGAATTAAGGTACAAATCAGAAACAAATACAAGTAAAAAGGTAAAGGTTTTGTTTATTATAGTGTTACCCCCATTGAAAGGTCCAGCCAAGTTGGCTCACGAGACACCAGATACAAGTAGTTAAAACCGCGAGTCTTTTTTTATAGAAAAAATTGGATTATGGTTACTTTTTTAAAATATCAACTTACCATGCATTGACCAAACGAGCACACATAGGGCAGTGTGTCTTCAACCAGGCCACGTAGCATCTCCTTGCACGGTTCACACGTGTCAAGTCGTCCCCTCCTTCCGTCGCATTGTGACGCAAGCAAACCAAAAACTACACGAAAGAAATAAAGAGCTACGTAAGAAAACGATGTAGAAAAGAAAACAGCGAATAAAATGTCATTTTTTTGCATAAAAAGAATATTTTAGCTGCGATTTGAACCCATTTGCAATGGTCTGAATTAGAACTGAAGCACCATTTCAGCCTGATGTGCTTTTTGCGCTTGCAAATAAAATCATACTGAATAATTCTCGTGAAACAATCCGTTAAATGATCTACTGAAATTGTTAAAAAAAATCAACGTTCACGCCATGAAATTCAGGAAAATGCAAACATTATTCATGACATTTTTTGGCTAGGTTAATTGCAATACATAATATTATTTTTAGTTAGGTACTTAACAAAAAATACAAATTGTTTAAAACTTTACCAGCTACTATGGCAATAAAGCGTATATTCATTTTGTACGATGATTTTTAAATTCTGCTTCAATAAGTCAAGTCGTTTGTCGAACTTTGGAGCAAGTATTTGGAGAGACCATTGATGTGCATATTTATACACGAAGGCACACTCATGTTGTCTGTAGTTTCCCCCAACTGTAGGCGAGTTCAGTTTCAGTATCATGTTTGTTTTCCATAAACCAGACAGAGTACAATTAAGTTCATCAAATCTCATTAGAAGGCCATGATACATTTTTAAGGTGTGAGTATTAGATCGACAGAATTCCAAATGAGTTTGATACTATAAAACTCTGTGAGCCAATCAAAATCGCGCTTTCAAATGATTCAACAAAATTGGAGTGATTCCGATTGTCTTTGAAAAACAGTGCGTGCTTAAAGACTTAACAGGTTCACGGAGATGTCAATTAAACAGTGTATACGATAACCTTTGTGGTGTTCACGCTATCTGTGCATTAAAAGACAATAGGGTATCATGATATCATAATGGTAGCATGTTCAATGAAGATCTTAACTTTGAACGGAAACCTAGCTATCGTCCCATTAGTCTGTATTAACTTAAAGCTAGATTTATCAACGCAAACATGGCTTTTTTAAACAGCTGAGCGTTTTATTTATAACATGGGTAAAATCCAAAACTTGTCCGTATTCAAGGTACCCACGGATCTTTGAAACAGAAATTTTCAAAATGGCGATTTTAATTGGAAAACCTTATCTATGGAAAGGGGCCGAACACAAAGAAAAATCATCTGCAAATATACATGCAATTTATTATGCAGAAATTATCAAAATAGCTTTTTAAAAGGGGACGATTCAAAATTTAAAAAATCTTCACTCGCAAATAACTAAACCTGAATCACCGTCCACCTGTAAAAAAGGACAACCTGAAAAAAATGACAGCCCCTTTGTACTTATTCATCGAAAGGCAGGAGAAATGTAACCTTTAAATAAAGTTCAACGTGTATAAAAGTCATTTTCCCTCTAATAGAAAGCCTTAGTTCTTTGGATTGATTATATGATTTGGCTGACTGAAGTTTGTTTTTTAATTTATGCGATATGGAACTTTACAAGCCTTGTATATTTCATCCATTATTTACCTATACTGGTTAGAACTCATACAGTTCATGAAACCTAGTTCGTTAAACCTGCTGTCGTATATAATTGAAATGTCGTTGAAAATCGGCGTGATGGTAGAGTTTCTGACTAGTAAACTAAATAATGCTGGCTTGAGACACGGTCGGGGACAATCGTAACAACTCGGGCATTTCCGTCACTGAGAAATACGCCTTGTATATAAGTGTAGGTTTACACATTTTGGTCATGTGGTTTCCGGTCAGTGATATTTTAACACTAGGCATTCGTTTTAAAAACTCATTCTCAGACTGGCATATTTCTAAACGGGTTTGTCGTTCGCGATTTATAAAATGAGCATCAGGTTCCTATTGAAGAAAACAATGTTGTTTCCATCGTTGGATTCCCCGGGTCTGTCATGATGGAAAGTAGCACATGAACAAAAACAACAACACTATGTCCAAGGCATTTTCTTTAGACTAACGCCAAGGGGTTCCGATTGGGACCGGGGCATATTTGCAAGAGAAGATAACTCTGTCATGAATTTAGAGACATTTTTATTAGTTACTTTGTGAACACAATGATAAAATGGTAAAATAAGATTTTAATAACCTGTCAACACGCTTGTATACATGTAAAATAATGCATTTTTTGTAACATGATATTTAATTTCATTACGTGATAATATAATATTTCATAATCCAGTAAGTCACTTGTGCGGCTCAAGAAATGAGAAAAGTAAGTCGCCCAAGTTGTTTTTTTGTCCTGAATTAACTCCCTTGGTGTAATGACGTCATCATCAAGTTTTTAATCAAGCGTTTGATGTTTTACTCTTGATAGAATATGTCTAATGTAATGAATGAAAAAAAAACATGCAATGACAAACAATAATTATTCACGCGTTACGTTAGTAATAAAATACGAAAATATGATAAGTAAAATTTATTTACTTAATGTTCGTGAATGAGTATTTTGATAATTGCCAATCATGATTGGTTTATACTAGTACAATCTTATTTAAACTGCAACCAACCGAATGAGTAACTGGTTTAAAAAATCCCCCAGTAAATTTTTAATATCTTTGCACTAAAACGTACATACATATAAATTATTGAATAAAAATTATGAAACAAAACTGGAATTCATGAGTAAGTTAAATATGTGTACAAATATTTCTATAAAGATAATGTATATAAATACTATAAGGAAATTGCAGGATCCATAATGAAAGTAATAAAAGTACGTTGTATTTGAACAATGACTGTACGAGGGCTGTCTAAGAAGTTTGTGGACTTTTAGTATCGCTACAATTATTTCATCATCTAATCATTAAAACTCTTTTAGATTCTTACATTGTCAAATGTTATTCTTTTTGAAAAGCTTTTTGTAAATAATCTCTCATAAGACCAAATCCATCACCATAGCAACCAGGACTCGCAAGACAGTTTACAACTGATTATACAGTCAACCCTCTGAATAAGGGCCACCCGTCGGAAAGGAATGTGGCCTTTATTGACAGGTGGCCTTTATTCGGAGGTCATTTCGCTCTATAATCAATGATAGTTTTAAAACGGTGCCCTTTATTCACAAGGTGGTCTTTATTTGAAAGTGACCGTTTATAAAGGGGTTAACTGTATTGTTTGGTGATTTTTGTAAATGGAATTGAAACAATTAACCAAATATTTGTGAACACCTTCAAAGTTGATAAATGTTTTGATATTATTTCTTAGAATTTTTATTTGCAATATTATGATCATACATATACACGTTATTAGTCATATAAGACATTGCTTCAGTGTTGATACTTGTGTTTTCTAAATCAACGTAAACGTATAGCGCAAGTCCTGAAAACTTCTTAGACATCCCTTTATAGAGTAAATCAACATGGTATGAATTAAATATTAAAAGTTTTAACAGAGTTTTAAAAAATATATCTTAAGTGACTATATTTCACAGAACACATTATAAAAAGCATTTAATGCCCTGCAGGTCACATTATGAATATATATTATATCAAATAAGCATACATCAGATGTACAGCACATATAAAATATATGGATAAAATACAGTTGAGCCCCTCTCATACAGATCCCCCATATCTTGACCCCCCCCCCCCCCGCCTAAATCCTAAATCGAAAAAAATTACATTATTCCGTACAGATTAATTAGTATGATATCAAATGTTTATTAAACGTATTTTTTATATTTGATTAAAATATTGTAAAACTTACTGAACCAGAAACCTTGTTAATACAGACATTAAAAATTTTCTCCAAGACTGAACAAATTCAGAATAGGCAGGTTTCACTGTATTATCCCAACTTCAGTCAATCTTGAGTTAAGTCATCTGTGAAGAGAGATCACTCTTGATTAACAAACACAATTGAAGAAAAACAAATTTCTTGGTGAGTATTGTACATAAAGGTAAAATTCTTCATTTTCTTTGTTGCCCTTTGTTCACAGGTTTTCCAGTACTTTGATTGTGTTAATATTGCATGTATTTCTACATTGAACTTAATGCCAAGTACTATAATGCCTCATATATATATAACGAGCTTACATATAATGATAAAAAATGTACATTTTTAAATGAAATAAAACATAGTAAATAAAACATATCAATCTCATTAAAAGAATATTATGCGTAGAAATAATATACATGTATAATAAAATAAAAATCTTATATATTTCTCCTAAAACATTTATTCTGAGAATATCCGGAAATGAGCGAATTTTAAAAGAAATTGACGTAAATTAACGGGTAATTGACGGAAATTAGCGAACATTGCCGAAAATTTACGAAGATTTCCGTAATTAGGCTGAAAACAAAGAACATTTCCGGGGAATATCGTAAAATAACTAAACGTGACAAATTTCTAATTTGGTTTGCATGACGTCAATAAAATGCACAACTTTAAACTAACTGGCATTTGAACTTGAACACACATTTGTAAGAGAGGGTTCCGATAAAATTACTAAAAGGCTACATTTTCAAGTAATTCTGCACCGCATCCCCCATATTGGACAAAACAACACATTATGTCAGTAAAGTTTGTTGCTTACGATAAAATGATATACGCGTAAGTTTATTTGTATAAATACTTTTATAAGACTGAGTTTTTCTTCATTTCTAGATAAAGTGGAAAATAATGGCCCACCAAAAATGTTAAACCACGACTAACATATCACGACACTGGTTACGTACAGAAAGCAATGTAGTAAATAAAACAACGTGTCAGGGCTAATGATATGAACTGATATAGCACTGGCTTGAGTTTCTTTTCTCCGCCTTGCAAATTGCACCTGTGTCCTAACGTCGACACAACATAGGTCAAAAACAATTCTGCTACTGATATCTTTGTTTGTTCACAATACGCACCAAATCAATGCTTAGTCTATCGCTTGTGTCGAAACGGCGACACAAAGCGGAATATCAATTACAATTTCGAATCAAATTCCACAATTTGTTCACAATAGGTGAACAATCAAGTCTTCGAATTCAGCCGCAATTTAAGTCCTCACAAACGGTATAAAGATAACACATCTGTCTAAAATATCACTAATTGTACATAATTCACACTTAATCTGCAATTTGCGTCTATGTCCAAAACGGCGACACAAAATGAAATGTCAATAAAATTCCGTAGCGAATATCACTAACTTTTCACAATAGGCACCAAATGAATGCTTCAAATTCTGCCGTAATCCGAAATTCGTCGCAAACTACAAAAATAACAATGTTGAAGCAAATACCAACACTTAGTCTTGTACATTGCTTCAAACTGCCTAGTGTTCAAAAGTCAGCACAAACAGAATATACGAAAAAATCTGAAGCAAATATGACTGCGCATTGTATGGCACGCAAATAAATCCAAACTTGTAAGAACCAAAATATTTTTGAATCACTGTCCGAGATCACATAAATAAATGTCTTTGGTAGTAAAGATGTTATACTAGTAATTTACATCACAACGCGGTATGTGTAGCTAGGCCAACAGTTAACATTCTACATTTTCGTATACTCATGCCCAACGTCATCTGAAAAAAAGAGAATTGTGGTTAATACTAGTTAGATGATTATCACATACAAAAAGCAAAATAATGTAATGGCAAGGGAGGTAATTAGAACAATAAAAGAAAAAAAATTATCAGTGATTATCTACCCTAACAGTACATAAATCATGGCCAATAGGCTACATATGGGAAGATCCACTGACCTTCCGCAGTCTAGCTGGACAGCTTCCTAATATGTTACATTTGGTCCTGTATATAGGAGTTGAACTCACCGCCGTCTGGGACTAGATTACTACCCATAGACTGTTGCCATTCTAGCACGAATGTCACAAACCGTTAACAAAAATATTTTTCCAAGTCTAAGACCAAACCATGTCTTTGAGCTGTTATTGCTCTAGATGCTCACCAGACGTGAAAGGTGTGGGCCAAAACTGACCTTGCCTGATAATAATTTGAAGAATCACCACAATTTCACCCGCCGCCGTGGTCGAGTGGTTAAGGTAGCTGACTTCAAATTACTGTAACCTCTCATTGATAGAGGGTCGTGGATTCGAGCCCCGCTACAAACCATGGCTCTTGATGTGAGAAAGTAGACAGTCGCTTACGGAAGATAAGAGACTAGTACTGGTTCTTCCCAGGAACGATGCTTAGGTGAACTGTCCGCCTCATATGACTTTGACTGTTGAAAACGGGCGTAAAACTCAAGAGTTTTATTTGCAAGGGTCAAAATGCCTTATTAAGGGTCAAATAAGGACTCTGACTGTTTGTTATCACTTACTTTGTTTCTGAAGTATATGGTAGGTGTGATAATCATTCGCTGACGAGTCTGAATCATAGGCTGGGTTGAAATAATTTGGTTTTCCATCTTGGTTAGTGGTAGGTTCAAGATAGGCAGCCCCTCCAGCCTCATTCTGATCCCTAAAAGGGACATCGGGTCTCTTGATGCTCGGTAATGACCTGCAGCGATTGTAAATATAATATAATTAGTAATACGGCTTCTTACTCACCCAATATAGTGTGTCACAGGGTCCATTAGAAATCAAACTACTTAATGTACTGACTTTTACTGCAACTGGTGGACAGGAAACTAGTTTAACAATTACATGACAGATGTAGAAAAATGTAGTGTTTTGATCCGCATCAAAATTCATTAAAATTCCAAAATTTTGGAATGTTTTTATTGCAAGACTGGTAAGACATCTTTCTAGGTAAAATAAGATCTACTTTAATTTTAAAATCCTAAAAGCTAATGCGGCCTTAAATTAACATAGTCATGTGATATAACTCATACGTAATGTAACACAAAGTTTATACACAATCATTGTGAGATGCAGTTTTAACTTCAAATAAGTTGATATCAAAGAACTAACCTGACATCGTTGTCATTTATATAATCGTAAACCTCATCGTCCCGCTTGGAATCTTGTCTTCTAGGTGGATATTGTGAGGCAGCAGATGTCTGTGGTGCCGTACGAAGGTTGTTACTTCCAAGACCGTTCAGCTGAAAAGCAAAGCAAATCAGACGTGAAAAGGTTTCTGCTTTTTCAACCCTATCTGTTCCTTTCTTACAATCCTATCTGTTCCTTTCTTACAATCCTATCTGTTCCTTTCTTACAACCCTATCTGTTCCTTTCTTACAATCCTATCTGTTCCTTTCTTACAACCCTATCTGTTCCTTTCTTACAATCATATCTGCTCCTTTCTTACAATCATATCTGTTCCTTTCTTACAATCCTATCTGTTCCTTACTTACAATCCTATCTGTTCCTTTCTTACAATCCTATCTGTTCCTTTCTTACAATCCTATCTGTTCCTTTCTTACAATCCTATCTGTTCCTTACTTACAATCCTATCTGTTCCTTTCTTACAATCCTATCTGTTCCTTTCTTACAATCCTATCTGTTCCTTTCTTACAATCCTATCTGTTCCTTTTTTACAATCCTATCTGTTCCTTTCTTACAACCCTATCTGTTCCTTTCTTACAATCCTATCTGTTCCTTTTTTACAATCCTATCTTTTCCTTTCTTACAACCCTATCTGTTCCTTTCTTACAACCCTATCTGTTCCTTTCTTACAATCTTATCTGTTCCTTTCTTACAATCCTAGTTCCCATTAAACAATGCTATTCTCATTTCGGTACTTACAGTTAGATTTGATGCCTTCTCTCGTCTTGGTTTATTTGCGCCCTTCAATCTACGTGCTCGTAAACAGTAACAGCTAATGATAATAATGACTGCAACGAGCAACACCCCGCCAACAGCACCTGCTATAATAGGCACCGTCGAGTCTGAAAGTCATAATTAAAATATTAGATTAAAACATACTCCTTAAGGGAGGGGGAGGATATATAGGTATGGGTCATTTGGCAATATTGTCAAAGGTATTTACAAAAGCCACTAAAAGGGCGACATATTGGCCATCAACTAGCCTATTTTAGGGGGTAATATTGTAGATCATAATCATTAAATGTGCCGATGGTACTCAGATGGATGCTTTTAGGAAACAGTGTAAAATAATCACCTTGTTAAAAAGTTAAATGAATGTATTTATTTTTTATTCAAGATTTTTAATTTTCACTGATAGTCATTTGACTTTGGAAATCTCCAGTCAACATTGGGATTCGAACTTCCGCTCCGACATCTTAACCACTCGGCTGCGATTGCGGTATGTAAAATTGCTGTCTCAAACAATTGCAGGACACGTTTTGAAACAATTTGAACATTTTGCGGACTACCTTTACCATTTATGGTGAGTCACAAAGTGTTAATTGCAATTTCTTAAAGATGTTTAGGCGTTGGTAAGTAAATTGGAGTTTATTGGAAATAATTGGTATGTGTAAACACTAATATAAAGAATAGTTAGAACTACAGTATTGTTAGGTAACAACGATTACAAGTAATGTTTCAACAATCATGCAAAAATGATAGAGTCCAACAGATTTCAAGAACCATTGTTTGTTTGTCAATTGTAAGAACTTCATTGACTCAAAATGTGATCATATTATTTCTGGTTAACATATTCAAACAAAGGATTTAGAATTACATCTCCGTTCTATGACAGGAAAAGAACTTGTCTGTCTACTCTACACATGGACTTGGTGAACTTCTAGTAACAATCTCTGTACATCGAAGATCAATAAATGTAATCTGTTACCATGGCGATTGGTGCTTGCTATACTTGGTTTCTTGTTGTCACATACACAGAGCATTTCGCTTGAAAAGTAGCACATACTATGATACCAACCCCTTGGTCTTTGACCAAATCAGCTTTCGTTCCTTTTTGTTGGTTTTTGGCGTCGCATTAAAAAACATGGTCATTTTGGCGACTTTTTCTGCGCTGGTGATAGACCCCCAGCGAACATTAATGTAGAAAATCCGACCTTCCTCGAGCTTACTGGATAACTTTCTAGTGGTAATTATCCTATGTAATTCGAACTCCCAGTGAGGAGGAGCGGGTATTGTTTTATGCAAGTTAATGATTGAATGTTATATTTATTTAAACGCCTGCATGATAATGTTGCATTTTAGTTAGCATGCAAAACAAAGGGAACTTTCCATCACCATAACTAAATGAATTATACCAGAGATAGCACCAATAACATTGTTGGACTGTGTCGATGTTTGAAATACAGTCGTTTTCTCAGTGGAAAATATTGTGAAAGTTGCTGTTGTGACATCGTCATCTTTGTCATCGTCATCAACATCATCTATTTTGGTTGTGGATTTTGATGATGTTCTTGTAAATATCGTGGTTGAAGTCGCTAAGTGTTATAATATTTTGCAAGATGTAGACGTACAGTGAAACACGGTGATAGTAAAATCGGATATAGAGACAAATTGATTACAGATATTCATTATTTATATTATTTAGTTTATTTTTTAGAATGTAAGTATATAAAAGAAAGAAAGAAAAGAAGTAATGAAAGAAAAGAAAAGAATGAATGAATCAATGAATCAATAATTCAATGAATCAATCAATCAATTAATCCATTTATTAAGGAGGGAGGGTGGCCGGGAACGAAGGAAGGAATGAAGGAATATTTCATTAGTTAATACGACTGTTTCCAACAGTTATTTACGGATAGCTAGTACCTCTAATTATTTTATCAGTGTTCTTGTTCAGCAAGTCACTGCCAACTTATCCACATAAATCCATCCAATCAGTGGTAGGCGATGAATGGCCTTAGACAAATACCTTCGCACCCAGTGTTCAAACTCATGGGTTTAGGATCCATTAACCTAATACAAAAATGTAGTGTTCATATGGTGCTTTTAGGGCAGTGGACAAATCTAATGTGTAAAAGTACCTGCCATCTCACTTTAATGATAATTATTACATGTACACTTCATTGGATTTGATTCTATAGATACAAGGAAAGAAAGATATTGGAAAATCATATAGAATACTTACTGCTGCCAGTTTGTTCACTAGGTTTTTGGGTTGGATTAGGGTCCGTTGTTGTTGACGAGGGAGTCGAACTTGTACTAGAATAGTCTGTAGTATGTATGTAGTCCCAGCATGTTCTACAACACTCCTTCAATCTGTTTGGTGTATAGCTACCACAATTAGTGACACTGCAGTATTCATAGCTGTCCCCGAACTCACAGCCTGAAATAAAGTTAATTAGATTCTTTAAATTAAATTACTTATATTATATTCTTTACATATTTTTTGCTGTTTTTTTTACATTGCGTCTACTTTCAATATTGTTTCAGTTACACATCGGCGAGCAGTTAACTACCCATAGGGCAGGCTATTTTGTTAAAGCATTTTACATTGAATTATTCCCTATTAGTAAAAAATGTTATATAAGTACTGCCCAGATTGTATATGATATTCAACAATACACAAACTGCCAAATTGGTAATCCGCCAATAGCCCATCAGGTATTGAGAAATATAATATACAACCAATCATAATTAAGAAAAGAGATTTTCAACCAATCACAAAATTTGAAAGAAATAGACAATCAACCAATGAAATTGCAAGCATTCAAATGTTTGACCAATCAGAATTCAAGAAAGAAAAAATCTACAAAACTCACCTGGATAGTCCTCGTTTACTAAACCTGGACAGGACTGGCAGCAAACGTTGTATACTGTTCTGTTATAACAGGATGTTGGGGCTTGTGGTATACTGTCACACTGAACATTTCTGTCGCCATATTCACATCCTGGCAATTGAGTTCAAATGTTTTAATGAACGGTATAAAGCATTATAATCATTACAATTATTATGTTGTAAATGAAATATTTGGGTAACCTTTGACATTTTTGTACAATCCACAGAAAAAATAACAGAAGTAAACAGCCACACAGATAATCGAGAAAACTAAAGATTGAAATAGTATTCACAAATAATCAAGACCTTGAGTTGCATAGAAAAACACTTCCTCAATGTATTATATATATATTTCAAAATGAAAAAAAAATAGTCATAACTCATCATAAATGTATCAATATTCCTTCAAATAATAAGTCCAGTGATTTCAAAAAATCGTTCAAACTATTACTTTCAATATGGAAAAAAATCAGTGGAATGTAATGCCTACCCTACAGACGGGGCGTTTATTACAAAATATGCGGTATCTACCTTTGTTATTTGTCTTGATATAAAAACAGCTTTCGCAACATTGTTCTTGAAGCGTGAAGTCATAGCATTCTGAAGGATGATGTTGTGAATTGGTGCATGTTGCGATCTTGTCACCATAGCGACACGTGTCTGTAAAATAACAAACAAGAATGTCATAACTGTCACAAAATTTGCCTGTCAAAATTATCATTCGAAGATTTGATGCGAAATATTCAACTTAGCGAGTGGGCAAGGTCCATATCAACATTTTGAACCATGCCCAATTAGGACAGAGCATGATTCGAGAAAGCCATAAGAGATTTTGTGGGTTATCCCTATTGACTGAGATTGTTATGCGCATTAACCTATTGGTGAATGACTATTTCCTTATACAGTGCAGCCTCTCCACATTGCATTGTTGTTGAGTGGTTGTTTCTCTAGAGAGGTTAAATTAATAGCTGAATTGTGCAGTGGGACAAAACGCATGCTGTTGGTTGTTGCTCAAGAGAGGGCTGCTCTGTAGAGGTTGCACTTTATTCATATTTCACTATATCGATAACAATGAAATGGGGAGCGAAGTGACCGGGAAATCTAAGCTCTTCACATCATGGGAAAGGAATATAAATAAGCATTGCTGGTATTCCAATCCATAAAACATCTATCGTATTGTATATGGTGATACATGTTTGCAATTATAGTGCAACCTCTCCAAAGCAACACTCACAAAACTATGATGTTGTTGGAGGGAAAAATTGCTCAAGAGAGGGCTGTTCAGAAGAGGTTGCACTATATTGTCAAATATGTTTAAACTAAGTTCTTCAAAGTATTTGATCGTTTGCAACATCCAATTTCACTATAACCATGCTCTACTGTATAAAAGCAGTCGCTTCCTTAACTTACATGGTAGGTCATTCCGCTTGTAGTCGTCACAAGATTGACAACAGTCATAAGCCACAGTGCCATCATAACAACTATTTGGTGCAATGGTATAGCAATCTGATATGCGGTCTCCATATTTACAATAACCTGCAATGTAAGATAAAAGCCAACATTAGACATAAGATAAAAAGTTCCTGGTTTCCACAAACCCGACAGATCTTACATGTTTTCTGTCGGTCCTATATACATCCAAACCTGTAAACAAAGGCCACACTTCGGACACACAAAGTGTGACCTTTATTGCCAGGACTGGTGCCTAATATTCGGAGGTAATTTCATTCTTAATAATCAATTAAACTTTTTAAAAGAATAGAATTCATTCACAAGGTTGCCTTTATACGAATGTGGCCACTAACACGGATTTGATTTTTACATGTTATTTTATTTCACCTGACCCCTTTTATTTCGTTTTTTATTTTCAATTCGACTAAAAAATTGATACTGTAAAAAGCGCCAATTCAGTTTCAATATTGAGAAGGTATTATCATTATTCACTTAAAATGTAGGTAATCTATTGAAAATACAGCGCAACCTCCCTACAACAACCACCAGTGGGAAGGATAAAAATAGCTGTTGTATGGAGGTGGCTGTTGTTGAATGAAAATAAAAATAAAACGTCAAATTGGGTTGCAAGTATACTGGCTGTAACATGGAGGTGGTTGTTGTTCTGAGGTGACCTCCATGGAGGTCACACTGTAGGCACAAAAAAATAAGTGACCGTTATGAAGAAGTGATCTTAGTATGGAGATGGTTGCGAAGTGGGGATCTACTGTACTTACTTAAATTATTATCTGGGAGAAGTAAATTCTTGCACGTTTCACAACATTCATTTTCACGTGTATAACATTCCCATGCTAGTATGGTGGCACATGTACTACTTGTATCTCCGTATAAGCAATCTGAAAAAAAGTGCCGATAATGATAAGATTTATAATCAAGTAAAATTATTCCAGCCAAACAAAATCCGTATAGATTTATGATTGATCAATCAAACCTTGATATTATAAATAACTTTGTTAAATATTTGATTGCCCAATCAAAATCAACATAAAATTTGAACTAACCAATTAAAATCAATATATTATATATTGATTGACCAATCAGATATTAAAATTATAATCATATCTTACTAGTTTAAATATATGAAAAGGCGTTCGGGAAAAACTGTTCTAAATACGAATAGGGATACAAATGCTGGTTCGCCTGTATCTCCTATCCCCTGTCTCTGGGGCGCCCCCTAAATGACCATAGCTGTAGAATGGGCCATTGAATATCATATACAGACAAAGATAGAGAGGGATTCATTGATATTACAATAAGATACTGTATTTTCATTTATTTTTGTTGGGCTAAATTTTCGTGGTTTTTACTAGAATTGCTATTTCGTGAGGACATAAATTCGTGGATTTTGATTCTTGAAAAAATGCATTTTCTCTGCATTTTAATTCGGGGCGGTTTGATTTCGTAGATGAGCCGAACCATGAAATCCGCGAAATTAAATCTCCAACGATAATTAATGATTCCACAGTATTATACACGTATTCACTCACTAGGATCGTTGTTGTTGTTTGAAAACTGCCAACACGTCTCACAACAGTCAAAAGCTGTTGAAGGGGTGTAACAATCTTGTGAGGTGACGGCAGAACAATCTTTCCTATCTCCGTACTTGCAATTTGCTGAAATAGTTAATGTTGTCATAGCGAATGATTTTACATAAAAAATAATTTACTTAGAGATATTTTAATTCACATGAAATGGGTACAATTTAACAAAGTAAAGCTTGATTTTTAATACTTTCATCAATAAATAAAATATTAAGCACTATTCAGCACACAGTTTAATCTCAATATGACCTTCAGGAAAACCGCACACCTCAAAAAATACAATATATATATCTAAGTATTTAAAAGAAACGAGTTATCAAGTTGAAGCATAAAGAAAATATTACTAATAAGTAAAACAAATGGTTGTAATAATACTATGGTCATATAATTTAAGACGTTTTACAAAACATATCAACTTTAAGTAAAGACACCCAGTATTTAATGTCTGACACTCACGTAATTCTTCATAATGCCTTGACACAAGTCTTGGACAAGTTTCACAGCATGAGGGTTCCATTTTATAGCAGTCTTTAGCTTCTATATTGTTACATGCATCCATTTTATCTCCAAACTCACAACCTAGAAAGTAAAATTTCAGTCAATGTTCGGCAAACTTCGTGAAACTTCGGTAATTATCCGCTGATTCCGACGAAAACATTTTTAATGCTATCTGTGCATCCTAAACCCAGATCTTTGTTCGCAATAAATTAAATTTCAATTCTAGAAATTACAGTTTTCAATAAAAAAAGTCTAGTATTAAATGAGTTGAATTATCAGTTAAAGTTTATTGTATAATAAGGCCACCGGTCCATACACAAATATACAATAGCATACACATACATGCACAAAGTGAAACTAACTAACATTGAATTATCAACAATAGAGAATTAAATGTCCAAGTTATCGTAAATTGTATTTGTATTAATTCATCTAATACAAAAAGAATGTATTTAGCTTGTTTGATTTACCTGCATTGTCTTTATTTTCCATATTAAGACAAAATTTGCAACATTCCCTCCTCTCTTGTGGATCATAACATATGTTAACTGACTCAGTATAACAATCAAACCTCCGATCACCATACCTGCAACCTGTTAATGTAAGTAACACTGTGAATAGTTTCAAAACACTTTTCTACCTAACTTAATATTTTGGTCCAGTAACCTTACACATCACATTATAATTATTGATATTTTACTACATTGTATATCTACATGTATTTCATTAAATAACTGCAATCGGTAGAGTTATACAACCAATGGTACTATTTTTCAACGCGAATGTATTGATAAGAGGCGTCATGTTTTTGTTAATACAAAACTGCGTGTATCACTATAGAACCTCTCGGTTCGCTTTCGCTTCTAAAAATCGTTACTTCACTATATGACATTGCTCACTTTATTCGAGGTTATGTTTGCTGTAACCCGGTTGTGCTGTTTTAGTTAAAAGCGAAGATTGGCGAATAAAATTTACGATTTTCATACAGAAAGAAAAGTGTTCCTTATGCCTAAACGACTCAGATGACGAATCCATTTCTCCTCGTTCGTAATGTTGTGTAATGCACGTCAAGTTTGATCTCCTGCGACAGTTAACACCATCAAAAACTCACAGAAGCTTTCAACACAAAGGGCAACGAATCAGAGTTTAGCACAAAACAGGCTAGCCAATTAGAATTAAGTAATATAAAATATAGACTGGCCAATTACAGTTCAGTTCAAAATAGTCTAGCCAATTGGAAACGCGTTCAACAAAGGTTGGCCAATCAGAATTCAGTACATAACAGGATGGCCAACTAAAATTAAGTTATACATAGACACTAGACATACCCATTAGAAATGAGCTCTCATGATACAGTGTAAAGACTGTTAATGTTATTAATTGATAAATCACCAACATACCATCTCCCAGTTCCTGGCTTTGGTCAAACCATGTACATATGTCACAACAAGTGGACGCTAAATCTGGATCATAGCAATTCCAGGGATCGACGTCGTAACACAGCGTACTGTCCTTATCTCCATACCTACAATCTGAAAAAACATCAATCAACTAAATAATATATATATATATATATATGTATACGTAAGTGTATCAATCAATCAATCAATCAATCAATCAATCAATCAATCAATCAATCAACCAATCAACCAACCAACCAACCAACCAACCAAGCATTGTATCAACCAATAAATCAATCAATCAATTATTGTATCAATCAATAAATATATTAGTGAGCATTGCCAAACACTTCCAGAAACGAAAATCACTAATTAAAACCCTACCCAACTAACAGAAGCCGAAATAAAATGGGGAACAGAACACAAACCCTGGATGGAATGGTCAGCAGCAAGCTGTGAGGGGATTTAAACTTTATAATGTTAATGTATGTAACTTACTGTATGGTAAACTGGAAATTTCGTTGTAGTGACAGGTCTCACAACAATTCTTTTCTACTGACGCCTGGTAGCATTCTGAACTGTTAATGTAACAATTGTTTGGTGTGCGGTCCCCGTATTTACAGTCCTCTACAACATACATAATACACAGTTAATATGGTAATAACTCGAACCTTCGCAAAGTCGAAGTTAAAATAACTTTGAATTAGTACATTCCTAAATTTGTATTGGAATACTAATGGTGAATTTGATTTGAGCAATGAGGTAAAATGTTGATAGTAAGAATGTGTCACCAATGGAACAATGCGATGAGTTTGGAAGCAAGCATAGTGTTCTCGATCGATCTGAAATTACCTTTGGAAAACAAATGCACCAAAACCTCAATGTTAAAATCATCTCTGAGACTACAACCCGGTCTTATTATCGATGTGGTCTCATTATCAATTTGAAATACAAGCATAGCGGAAATATACTATATGTAGTATGTTGAAAACCAATCCAAATTTAGAGTTCAGTATAAAAGGGTACGTGATTTCAGGATAGAAATGAGTGCCGCCAAGGGAGGTAATGGTATACTTGATAATTTTACATTAATAGATAGCTGTAGTGATGCATTGTATGAACAAATAACAATGAGCAATGTATTATGGTCAAATAAATGCGGAGTTTATTTAAAACAGCAAAATGCCATTCTTGACAATTGTCAATTTTACAAACAATTAGTAAAAATATGTTTTTAACTCTAAATAAATAATCATTTTTTAGATAAATGCTCTCAAAATACTTCTTGAATTGCCTTATTCGTTTATGTTTATAGATCTCTGGTAATGCCATTAATGCAAATAAGTTCATGACTTAACTGTTTGCCACGTGACAATGACCAGTTGTAGCGAAAAGAATTGCAATTAAGGAAAAGTATTGGAAAATAAATTGCAAATTAATAATACTGCGTAATAATGATGCTAACGTTTCTAATTTACACATTTGTCAATAAAATTAAGGAATTTGTCGGAAAAGGGGGAGGAATACATTCACGTCTACAACATTGGTAGGTTCACATAAAAACTAAAGCACATGTAGTTATTTTTACTAAAATATACCAAATAACAATACTACACAGTACAGTATAGTAGGTTTTTGATGCAACTGACTAAAATTAGTTATTTTAATTGCATGTAAAGCCAAAAGCTTTGAATAGAGGCTCCAAAGGGAGTAATAAATATTGTTTTGATGCACAATGTTCATTCTGAATTTTTTAGGTAGAGGCTACCAAAGGGACAGATCAAATATGACTTTGTCGCAGATTTTCAATCAGTGCGTATAAACGTCAATAATGACCATATTTGTCTTTCCCAAGAGAAGCCTTGTTGACAGAGTTAACTGTATAAAACGCTCCTCGTAGTGCTACGAACCGCAATGGAAACACACTGGCTGATTTTTTGGTAAGTACAGAACATAACATAATTAAAAAACTTATTCACTTTTCTATTAGTTGATTAATATATACATTGTAGAACAAAAATTCAAGCAAAAAGTAACAGATTTATTATTATTTTGTCTTTGAGACATTTGAGAAACTGTATCATTGATACGCCAAATAATACATTACAAAATTTGTAACGTATGTATTTTTAAGTGTTAAGAAAATTACAACGATTTAGAGCATTTCTTTTGCGATTCATGGTGACTGTCATCTCAATTTTTATCTCATTAGATATGTTATTACCTGAAAAGTCTTCAAATTGTTAAAGTAACACAACTAAACATGACAACAACTAAAATCACGTGACTTGTTATGACGTCACAAACTAGTAACAAGGGGAAGGAAGGAGGTAGAAAGCTACGGTAAATATTTGACGTGATGTTAGCTGAAACATAAACAAGAGGGAAATAAAACAAAATTAAAACAATCATGTGAACATGCACTACTCCAATATCCGGGTAATTCAAAAACCATATCGAGACTGCTTGTAGTGTAGCTCGCATATAAGCAGTTTACTAGTTAAAAAAGTAATGTTGCCGTAAAATGAATTTTCCGCATCTAACCGTAACGCCGGAGTGGGATACAGTTTGTTTGAAATATCACTGGCTACATTCAATAACAAATGGTCAGGATACAAGAATATCGGTTTATAATGATCAAATTATGGATAGTCCATTTAAATCCCCTTTCACCAAAATGTTCCGAATGGTGCATTACGAAAGTACGCTTGCTAAAAGCGAAAGCCAATAGTAATAAAACTGTTGCCTGTACCAATCGCTTTTATTAGAATTATGACGAAATTCTATATAATGGTATACGGTAAAGCTTTAGCAACATTTTGCAAAACATCCCTCGATAAAATCGAATAACCGGACTATTTCAAGCGTGGATGGATATTGGAATTGAGTTATTATTACAAACAAAAACGTCAAACGATAGGAAAAATAAACACAAAGACACCTGCGTCACTGTGTTGAAAATATGAGCATGTTTCGCAGCAAGCCCTTTGAATCTGGCCGGCATAACAGTCATGTGGCATGTAAACATCATAAAAACACGAAAATCTCCTGTCCCCGTATTCGCAGCCAACATCTATATGTAAATAGCATAAACAATTGAAGACAAAGAATATCTACTACACTGTAAAAAGTCTTTTGCGTCAACGAGGTGTCCACAAAGAGCTAATCTCCAGACTGACATATGGTAATCATGGTACAGAAAAACTAGGTTACAGTGAACTCGGTTATAGCGATAAAAAATCGGATAATATGAAGTATTTCTTTTCTCTGCTTTCTCTTTATTTCAATTTATTAAATATAGTAAACTATGGATACTTATAATAAAGTAATAAAGTGATTGATACGTTTCCAGGTATTCACTATAACCGTACTCTACTGTAAGGAAAACCTTTAAAAAGTTACTTTAAATATTTCGTGTTATTCAATATCCATACGTATTAATTATGTTAATTCCTTATAAAATATTTGAATATGATATGTATAACCCAAGCACATTCAAGGAATGGTGTAGAACATTTCTTCTGCGTCAACCATTATGTTTGGAAACTACATGTTTATGCTAGACAATGTATTTATACAGAAAAACAATATTGCAGTGAAGAAATAACAGAAGATAGTCTATATAATAAAAATGAGAATTGAGGAACCGAAATATTATAGATACGAGTGCAAGTAATGAAAATAAAAGAAAGAAAAGAAAGGAAATGTGTATATAAAAACTATATATTAAGAATCCAGTAGAGGCTAACTATAGCTCAATGTCGGCATGTGTTCCGGGTCCGCCATGACCTTTAATGCTTGTCCATTATTTTGTGATGAAGGGTGAACTTTTCAATGATTTTTATTTGAAATGTTCAAATTCTATTTTTCAAGTAAAGCTAAATGTGTGTGCATGTTGAATTGTACCCTTTTGTTCAAATATGGGACAAACACAAAGTCTTAATATTCATAAAGTCATGGCGAAATTTCGGCGGGCATCCAAAGTCACAACGCAGTCATTAAAATTCGAAAATATTTCCAAGGAAAATGACATCATAAACTACGAGCATTCCACATTTTTTGGCAGAATCTACGTAATCTCCCGCTTGAAGCCGTAAAATGACGTCATACAAATGATTTCTAAGTATTACACGTAGAAAATACGTCACAGGCTCTAATCATGACGTCATTTAAATGAACTGGCGTACATAAAAAAGAATTTCGTACCATTTAGATGCGGATTTTGCATATAGAAACTTAGACACGTATAGCAGCAATCTCGTCTAGTGTTTCCATTGTAACAGTCACGTGGGTCAATACTGTAACACTTGTTTGGTTCCCGTTCCGGACAGTCTGTAAAATGAGAACAGAACATGTATATAGCTGGGTTTATTATGTTCATATGTATTCTGTAACATTAATTGTATATATTATCATATTGTGGAATCATTAATTTTCGTTGGGGATTTAATTTCGTAGATTTCGTGGGTCGGCTCATCAACGAAATCAAATCCGAACGAAGTTAAATACAGAGATAAGGCTTTTTCAAAAGTCAAAATCAACGAATAGATGACGAATAGATTACGAAAATAGCCATTTTAGTAAAAAAAGGAAAATTGAACCCAACGAAAATTAATGAAAATACAGTAAGTAAAGCTTTTTATGTTTCATATCTAGACATGTATTATCAAGTATACATGCTTTTCATTGTACATTTATTTTATAATATATTAATATTGTACCGCCAATGTAGATAATCTAATCTATTTGGTGATGACTACTGTTTTTTTAACCGGATTTTATCAATCTAATTCAGGACAGGTACAGAAGCAGGTATTACTGATTTCGTAAACTGATACTGATAAAAATACACATGAGTACTAGCGTAATACTATATTTAATAGAATGACAAAAGGTTAAGGTGGGAGTTAATCTCTAACCTTAGATTTTGTCTGACATCGGGGAGGGGCTGGAATTAGTTATAGCCTCTTATAATTACCATTACATTCGAAAATATTGGGGACTAAGCCCCTAGCTCCCGGTACCTACGGCCTTGTTAACAGTTTGAATTTAATTTATATATTAAAGGAAGCTTACTGTTTTCTTGCAAGAAGCGACAAGTCTCACAACATTCAGTATTTGTTTCGGCGTAGTCACAATCACTTGTGGTAACGTTACTACAGTTACTTCTATCACCATAAGCACAGTCTGAAATAAAATTGTTATGATATAAACTACAATAGAGCTTCGCTTAATGAACACTTTTACACCCAGACTACAGTGCAACCTCTTCAAAGCATCACCCATTGGGAGTAGTAAAATTATGTTGTTGTTGTTGTTGTTGCTGTTGCTGTTGTTGTTGTTGTTGTCGTTGAGAGGCTTTGATTTAGAGAGTTTAAATTGGTAGCTAAAACGTTCAGTGGGAAAATGTTCTGCTGTTGTGAAGGGAGGTTGTTGGTCAAGAGAGGGCCGTTATGGAGAGGTTTACTGAACTTATTTATGGGCGTGGTTTCTTTGATTATTTTCTCACTGGGAATTAACGTCGCATCAACAGCCATGGGGGTCATTTAGCAACTTTCCAGTTTTAATGGCGGAGGAAGATCTCCGGTATACACATGGATATAACCACCGACCTTCCATGAGCCAGCTCGGCATGAGCTTCCTCACAACGCTGTACTGGATGGGATTCGAACTTAATATTTAAAGGTTGATTTGCATTATCATTTTTTTTAAATATATATACATGTATATTACTTTTTATCGTCATGACAACATACCCGGATGTAAACTGTCAGCAAGATCGACGCATGTTTCACAGCACGTGTCTAAAGTATCCAACTGGTAACATTTGTTTCTCTCAATACTGTCACAAAACGACTGTCTATCACCATAAGCACAATCTGAAATAATACAATACAGTTAGGCGAGCAGTGGATGACCTTCACCCGGGTGTAATCACGTGATTAGATTCAACCCTTAAACCAAATGTTTTTTTATACAATTAGCTGTTGTAAAAGAGGTTTTATTTACCTAATCATATACAGTACATTCTCTCCAGAGCGGCCCTCTGTAGAGCAACAACCTCTCTATAACAACACCTTCAAAATTTCCCTAAGCTGATAGTTACTATAAATTTAATCTCTGTATAGCAACAACCTCAGTAGTATAAGGCGATACCCTGGTACCAATGCCTTCTGGTACCAATGCCTTCTGGTACCCATACCTCCTGGTACCATATAGAATATAGAGTAAATAGATTAAGGTCGGTACCAGAAGTTTTACAAAATTGTGACAAATGGGGACAAATTGTGACAAATGAGGACAAATTGTGACAAATTGGAAATCAATATTTTCAAAATAATTTTAGGAATGTTCTGTGTGTGTATAGACTTAGACAATGAGAGAATTTTCTTTCGAAAAGACATGGTGGCCCTGAAAAGGGCCGTTGGTGGTCCTGAAAAGGACCGTTGATAGTTGTCTATGCTGACTGATCTGGTTGGGTACATAGTTCGCATTGGCAGTCTGGTGGGGGATAGCAGAGCCTGCATGTTGGATCCCCACAGGACCATTCCTGTTCTGGTGGTTGTTCCGTATACTCAACTTGAGCGGTAGAGCGCCAATGCTCTTCTTCTTGTTGTTGTTCCCGTTGTCTATTCGCCGTTCGTTCCCGAGCATCTCGCTGCCTTTCTCTGACTTGATCTCGAAATTGCTCTCGCATTTGAGACAGTTCTTCTCTATGATGAAATCGATTGGTTTCAATGGTATTCAAAGTCTCACCAATAGTTTGAAGATCACGTTCCCTTTTTCTAACAATGCTAGCCGCTAAGCGACTGATTGAACGCCATACCCTGCTCTGTTTTTCAGTCAGTTGTTTTGCTGTTTTGAGTTCATTGAATAAAGCCTCCATCTTGAGCGTTTGAGTTCTCAGAATGAAATGAGGCATTGTAAGTATTGTATGGCCCACTCTCGTGGTTGGATGACGTCATATTGCTTGGATGACGTCACCCTAGGGTTGGATGGCGTCACGCGCCGATGCATGTGCGGAGCTTGATTTTTATGAACTTAGAAAAAAGACAACAGACACCTAGTTTCAGTTTTTCTAAACTTTTATTTTTGTAACAAGTAACAAGAAACTACATGAAACATTTTATGAAACAGTAACATTGTTTACATTTAATGATCACCATAAAGAGTTGTATTTCTATGTATGATACTATGATACAAACGTCTGTGACCTTCTGGTCTAGAGTTACGTTGAGCAAAACACTTTTGTCCACATTTATTCACATATTGAGCATGCATGTAATAAGTACCATAATATTGTTGAAACCAATGCGTCACATAAGTGTCATTTTTTCCATACATGTCCGGTTTGAATCGGGTTAACAGTATCTGGTTCAAGTCACATTCACGTGAGATAAAATCCAAAGCGAATAGACAATACACACCACACACCGGTAACATATCGCCTTGTATTCTCATGGCATTCCACAGATAAGTTTTGTTGGCATGTTTTTTCACAAAGGATAGAATCTCTTCGAAAGGAGGTAATCCGTAGGAATCAAAATACACTGCTTTATTGTCTTTTAAATAAAGAGCCACCCAGTGTTCTCCAGGTTGATTCCCGTTATGGGTATTCACAATATAGGCTTTCACGTCATGCGGTTTCTCTGAAGGTAATTGATCTTTAGCACAAACACGTGCACGTAGTGGTTTTAATAACGGTGAATGATCTAATAGGTATTGTAGTTCATTCGTCTCCATAATGCCAATTTCTGTTGACACGTTCAGCCCAAACACTGATCCACTGATCAATGAACTGATTCTGAGTGAGTTCTTCTTTAAATTGAATCCATAATCGACACGCGTCTCCTTTTTCACTATCGGTCAAGGTCACTAATTCAGGATACCACTTTTCCATGACCTTGAACACGTCCAAACGTTGAATCGCTTTTTGAATGTAAAGTTCTGTCCACTCTTCCGTATTCGTGTATAAGCAGAGTACATGTTGTACTTGACTAGGATGATTCACTCGACAACCATAACAGTCTTTATGCACTTGATTATAAATTAAAGATTGGAGTGCTTCTGTGACGTGATGATTCAAGCACTCTTGTAAAAAGTCCGTCTTTGAACTTGTACAACAAGGATACGCCAATAACTTCATTTCGTAATCTTGTCCTTTTTCCAGGTGTTCAATATCCATGTCTTCCATCTTAATAATCTAATAATCTAGAAGTACTTCTCTGAATTGATTGATTTCAATTTGATTGTCGTATTCCGCAAATACAATCACGTTGATGGCTTGTGCAAGTGCTGTTCCAAAGTGAAATTCCAATCTCAGATTGCCCGTTTTTATAGGATGGAGTTGACCTTCCTCGCAACCTTGATCTGCTGTCAAGTCCAACCCCCAGAGTGTGTATCCGTTCCGATAATCATTCATGCTCAATCCAAATGAACGATTGAGACCAAGAGCTCCTGTCGCTTGATAGAGTGACATGTAGGATCTTAGAACTTCTCCCGTTTCAAAATTGGGTTGAAACGCTTTGTTATGAATACTTTTTCCGTCAATGCTGACTTCTAGATGATTCAGTGTAAAATGACGGAACTCAAAGGGGTTGGTAGCCATGTCTCCATTCATGTCTCCATTTCTTACCATACCGATGATAAGACGTTTTGGCAATTGACCTTGAAATAAATGATCTTCAATCTTGGATCGTTGACCGTTAGGAATCGTAAATGTTTTTACTTCAGTTCGTCGGATGGGGATTTTCATGTTATGTTGAGCAATCTGTTGATTGAGTTGATTGGCTACCACTGGCAGTAAATCTACTGTTCTTACATTAAATCCTGCTTCTAGAAACTTGATTTTAGCCGGTGAAGTACTCATGAGACAGAATTGAGGTGACGCTTTGTTTAGTCTTAAGCGTATTTCCATACCATTGGGTAAATATTTATCTTGCATCATCAGATCCAAATGAAGCCGTCCACATAGTTCCACCACACAACTTTGATGGACACGAGCACGTCTCTTACCATAGCCCTTGTTATTCCCGTCATGTACTTTTTCGAGCATATGACCAGCGGTGTCTTCAGCCCATAACTCTAGCGCCTGAAGCTGAGTGTCTTTACAGCTTGAGGTGAAGGAGAGTAAATTTTCTATGTATGCCCGATAGCCATACGTGTCCGCATTGCTGGTGATCAGTTTATTATTCAGATACACATCAATGCTTGAGAACATGCTGTGAAAGAAATTGTTGACGGTAGCAATTTCACTGTCGGCCGCTAGGTCTGTACCATCTGACTGTATAATTTTGAGTTTTAGGTACAGGTAAGATTGATTCAGATCTGTCCATTTTTCTGTCTGTGCAGGAATCACAAATTCAATCGGAGCATTATTGTCCAGGGCAGAAATGGGATAATGCTCAGTCCATTGACCTTCTTGCATGGCTGTCATGGTAGGTGGCACAACAGACACATCCAACTCTGTCTTACTACATTCACAGGAACCGTGTTGCATCATGATTAATCGAAAATATCAAGAGGTCTGGCCTGCTTAACTCGGCGATGATGAAGTTTCGAATGAGGTCTTTTCTTGACTGGTTTGCTCTTTATACGTCTTTTAGGGCTGGCCACGGCACGTAGTAAGGATTCACCCACATCTTTTAATACAGAGGCTCCACGTTTTCGTATTACTTGTTTAACGTTTGATCCTGTCAAGATATCTTTCATAGCGGCTTTTCCTTGCTGGAGTCCTTCTTTTTTCAAGGTGTGAACTCCAGATTTCACAAATGGATTTAGTAAAGGCATAATTCTTTTCATGGCTTTCTTAAACATGGATCCAAGTCCGTGTCCATATTGTCGAGGTTGACCTTGGTAAGTAGGTATCATTGTCTTTGACGTAGGTGTAGTTTCACCATAGACTTCCCATGAATAAACTGAATAGACTGGCCAGTGTCACCCCTTATATGGATAGTGATGGTGTCAAAGTCGGCTTTAGCCAGTGGTACATAGTGTAAATTCAAGAACTCGAAATGAATATGAGGGTTAGTTCCTGCTTTCGTTCTCGGATCAAATGGAGCTACACGTAAGATGGGGGCTTCTATGTTTCCCAAATAGGTATAAGACGCAAGGTCGGAATAAACAAACAAATGATTATGACCCATGTTAATATCTACGCCATGAGGAAACGGTTCCGGAGTGTCTTTAAAAAAGATGGTCGAAGAACTATCAGGGGCTCCACCCAGTTTAATAAACATGTGAGGATGAAACTGAATGCCTAGTTGATCCGAACTGTCCAGTTTTGCGCGTTTACTTTGTCCTGAAAAACCCATGGTAAATCGAAGGCCTTTCTGTCTAAATATTTTACCTAATTGATCTTTCACGGTAAAGTCAATCGTCTCGATCAAATGTTGGGGTGTGACATAAGTTCCTATAGGAATACAAAGTCGTACACCTTTTTCTTCTTTATTGGGGAGAGTACAATAGGTCTCAAAGTTTTCTAAGGCCTTACCCAGGACAGGATCATGTGTGACAATGTAGAAATGTCGCTCTTCTTCAGTGACATTAATGACCTGACTAGGAACAATCATTTCCACTAAGGCAATTTCCCAATCTTGTTTATTGAGATGGATGGGTTTTGCCAGTTTGGTACGAAAACAACATTGCGTATTGTCTTGGAATAAATCCATAGAGCTATCACTCATGAGTGTTATGTAAAACGAACTCATGTTGATTTAGGTTTATTGAATTTCAAGGAGGGATTCGGTAGAATATAACCTAGAGAACTACTTAAAAGCAGAAGCCACAATTCCCGATCGGGTCGTTGAAAACACAAATTAAATAGCGATACGGTAATAATAATAAATACCACTACAATTTGTGACAAAAAAGTGACCTTATTTTTGGGTTCACACAATTTGGTTTGCTCTGAGGCAGTCACTACCACACTGGCCGTATCGGTTTGAGACATGATGTATTTATTAACAAACTTCAAACGAGATGGGATTCGGGAATCCAACTGTCAAATTTCGAAGGATAACCTTTCCAATGTACTTTAATTTCTCGTCTTCCGTCTACCTTACTCTGGCGATGTGCGAGCACTGATTCAATTTCATAGATAGCATCATCTTTTATAACCTGTACTTCAGAGAAATAAAACGAACCTAATATGGGTTCTCCGTCTAAATCAGTCAATTTCACAGTAGCAGGAGAGGTCTTTTTGACTTGGATCACTTTAAACAGTTCAGTGGTCCAGTTGGGTAGATAACCTTTATCAAATGTACGTTTTGTTTTATTGATACGAACAATATCTCCCACATGAAGGGTCGTCGACGCTTTTTTTCTTGATTTTCCATACAAGGTCAAGGTCACTTGAGATTCGTTATTCTCATTTACGGATACGGGTGCCATTTGTATACTACGATGAACACGATGATTATAGGCATGCACGAGATCAGGCAATACCTGAATATACCTTCGTGTTTTATGATGCGTAAAGTATTTCCACATGCGTGATTTTAAGGTTCGTTGAAAACGTTCCACTATACTAGCCTTAGTTTCTGGGTTTTCAGTCGTAAAATAATGAATCCCTACTTTGTCTAAAAACTGTTGAAACCTTTGATTCTTGAATTCTGTTCCTTTATCGGTTTGCAACGCTTTAGGTTGTCTCGTTTTAAGAATAGAGCGAAACGCTTCCACCAATGTGAGCCCCGTTTTATCCTTGAGGGGAACGACCCAAGCATATTTTGAAAACACGTCAATGACACACAACAAATATCGATAAGGGGTGTTGTACTGAGCCAAGGATTGCATGTCTGCCAAATCAGCTTGCCATTGATGATCAATACCACCCACAATCGTTTTCCGTCTCGAGAATACCCTACGGATAGGTTTGTGCAGGGTATAGGTCTTTTGCCCCTTCAACCAGGATCGCACTTGACTTGGCGTAATGGATTTCAGTTGAGTTCGAGCTGCTGTAGTAAGACGTTCTACCCCACCAAAACCAGCCGGATGGTGGGGATCATAATAAATCTGATGTAACAGACTGTCTACCTTTTTGTTCATGTTGTCTAGTAGGCTTCCCACTTAGGTTCTGCTTTCATCTGTTTGACAGGTTTACTTATAGGTTCTACTTTCATCCGTGGAGGTGAACGAGACTCAACAAAACTATCAAATTCATCATCTTCCTCCGAATCGTCTGCTTTTTGCATCCATGACCATCTCCGTTTATTTCCTATCACTTCTTGTGGTACATTGACATCTCTTAGTCCACTAGAAAACTGTTCCCATCCTCTAGGCTCCGACCCTTTTCTATGACGTATGACATCATTGACCAAATCAATAATGTTGGATCCTTGTATTGGTTTTCCATGATATTCCAACATCCCATGATCATTCCATGACATGTGGGGATGATTTTGTAGAAAGTGTAATAAAAGCTGAGTTTTTCGACGCATGGTAGTAGGAACACTTTCAAGAATCCGATCCGTCAATGTAGCAGGAGCCGCTTGTGCCCCTTGTGCACCTTGAGCAGCTGGAACAACCGGTGCAGCCGTAGCAACTGGTGCAGCCAGAGTAGCCGGTTCACGTGCTTTTTGATGTGACAGTTGAAACTTTTGCAAGACTTGCCCATAGTGTTGTGCTTTTTCTGATTCAGACAACGATTCATTTTGTAATACGTCTCCCATTTGTTTCTGTAAATCGGATGTTTGACTGACTTGCGGGGGAGGAGGTAAACGTGGTCGTTGTTCTGTTTTCCATCGATTCATCTCTTCTAGCATTTTGAATGGGACGATAGCCATTTTCTTCATAGCTTTTTCACCAGTGTGGCAACACCTCCACTGAGTGCTCCTGCAGCAACAGCTTTAGCAATGATTGGAGCAAGAGCTAGTAATGGAAATAATCCTCCTTTTTGATTCAACACACGTTTCTTTTTTTGAATGGATACTCTTTTATCTGCTAAAGTGCGGAGATGTTGACGCTTGGACTTCAACCTTTGCTTTTGAGAGGGGGATAAGGCAACATTGCCTTTTAAAACATTCTGACAGCATTCTGCCACACATTGAATCATTTCTTTAGATGCTCCATGTATCATCTTTCTTCTTAACCCATCTGGGGCTTGAGTTAAACCCAAAACCAGATGTCCGTATTTATGCAGGAGTGGTCGCTTTGGTGCCATTATGTCAAATAATACCTGTTTTTACTTCTTCACAGCTTTTATACTAAAGCATCAAAGGCTTGTCTTGAAGCTGGATTCATAGGGCCCTGTCTCATCAGGTGAATACGATGTCTCAAAAGGGGTTTCAAGACAGCCTGTCTTGATAAGGTAGACAAGGATAGGGGTGAAAAACGGCACAATGGAGTGTCTGGTGAACTTCTTGAACTGGGAGATGATCTCAAACTTCTAGAACTGTGAGATGATCTACTGGATGAACTCCTAGATGAATTTCTTGAAGAACTCAAACTACTTGGCCCACTGCTTGAAGAACTACTTGGTGAACTTCTAGAATAACTTAAACTGCTTGGCCCACTGCTTGAATAACTCAAACTGCTTGGCGAACTTCTAGATAAACTTCTAGATGAACTTTTAGGTGTGCTAAAACTGTTTGATCCACTTCTAGAAGAATTTCTTAAGCTTTTAGATGAATTTCTAGATGAGCTAAAGCTCAAACTACTCACAGGACTGATAGGAGACCATTGTAACTTACTGATTGGAGTTACAGCCATAGAGGGTGTTGAAGTGGTTTGCTTTCGACGACGGAGAGTAATAAAACGTTCATTGATCTTGGCAGGCGATTTTCTAGCTTTTTTAGCTGGAGCTTTTCTAGGTTTTCTAGCAGGCGATTTTCTAGCTTTTTTAGCTGGAGCTTTTCTAGGTTTTCTAGCAGGCGCTTTTCTTTTAGCTGGAGATTTTACAAATTTACGAATCGTCTTTTGACCATTCCATCGGAGTAAACTTCGTATCATGACTCCACCAAGAAATCCACCTCCTCCTGGTTTCAATATGAGTTGACGTTTAGTATCCATGTCCACTTGATCATCTCCCAGCTGCTCTAATTCATGCTGATGTTTTTGCATAAAGTTTTGTGTTTGTTTAGGTAGCACAATTTTCTTTATAAAAATCACCTTTGCTGCTAAGGTGAACCACTTGAGCATTTCTTTTAATCCAGACCTTAGCATTTGCTCCCGTACAGTAGGGTCTCGTTCCTGACCCAAATGTTCTAACGATTGAGCTATGGCTGTGGCTGACATGATGACTGAATGATCTTATATGAGTAAACGATGTTTATATATACACAACTGGCCCACGTTTTCCTCCAGTGATCCAGTGATGAAAAATATCTGTTCTTAACCGATAACTGTCTGGTGTTTGATGGTGAAAGTCAATCACTAAATACCCATGAGGTGTAGAGATAGCATCTTGATAAGCGGGTAACAAGTGTGGCAATTGAATTTGATTCGCCAACACTTTGATTTGTCCTTTATCTCTTGTGTTTTGAAATAAGATCATGTAATGTGCATTTAAACTCAGGGTACGACTGGCTTTCGATTGTTGAAACATGTTTTGTGTAATGTAGATCACACTAGCATTACGATGGTGACCTTTTCGTGTAAACCATAATTTGATTTTCTCTTCATCTTTATCACCAAGCATGTCATCAAATATAATTAAATGAGGAATGGATGTATCCTCTACTATCTCTTCATCCTCGTCAGGTATCCCCTGTATGAACCGAATACTAGGTTCTTGTTCTTGTAATTGTGCATAGGCTACTTGCCATTCTTTGTAACACCATACAATACGCTCTGGTACTACTTGAAACAAATCTGATTTGTATTCCAACACCTTTTTTACAAATTGTGTTTTACCAGAGCCACTAGGGCCTGAGATAAACATATTGCAAGGATGCTTAAAAAGTAAACTGGACTCCATGACGTGAAAATCACAACTAACACTATTGGAAGAAAAACATTTTATTTATTTGTGTAACAAGTTTATGTATGAGTACAAGAATAATCACAACAAGAACAACACATGTCATGTAATGGTAACAACAGTTTGTCAGAAAATTCAAACACACATTCTGAATGTCCAAATTGACTCAGAAATGTTAACACAGAGTCATTGTTCACCACCTGTTTGAACCAATCCGTTTCACTCAAGTCCATGGGTACTGATTGGTACGAATTCATCACATGAAGTCCATGTTTCATTTCTTCAAACATGTCTGGTGTACTCAACTGTTGTCGAATCCATTCCAGAGAATGATGACCTTCAGGTATCTTCATACGATAAGCAAATACCAATGCTTTTCTCAACAGGGTATGGTTCATAATATCAAACTGTTCCATTCTTGAATCGTGTGAATCACTCTATCGTTACATACATAAGTATTCCAATCGTCTCGATGGATAGCTTTCAAGTCTAAGTGTGCACTGATCATAGCATCACGAATCATCTGTCTAAATAGTTCAAACGTGTGAGGGTTCAGAATCCACGCGCGAATGTCCTTGACCTTGACAAGGTCATCTTGTACAATACTGTATAACGTATCCGTATACAGCTCAAAATCCAAAATGTAATATAAACTTATAAATCGTCTAGATGGTTTAACCATAATTGAATATTTCCTGAACAAATCACTATTCTAGGTCGATTCGCATGAACGGCTTCAATCTCGTCTTTGACTTCTCTTAAGCGATGCCTTAATTTATAGAACACGGCACGATACTGTAGAATATGAATAACATGAGTGAACGGTACCTGTCTCTTAAATACCATGATACCACGTATTTTAAACTGTGAATACGGACGCCATCCGGGGTGAGATCTCCCATTGTCCTCTTCAGCCATACTGAACCATATCACATTGGGGGTAGAACGAAAATTGTTAGCTAAGGCAGATACGTCGCTCAAATTAGCATCGTGGATTAAAAAATCCCATGTCGTAGATAACATACGATCTAAGCTTTGTTGTACCACATTCAGTTTTCGTAGAATCGGTAATTTTTGGTTGAATGACAAGTCCTGGCGATCACCTACATCCTTCAACAGTCTCTCTATCCGTCGATGATTTGTATGTTGTAAGCTATGTATAGCATTATGAGTAGCCCATGTGTGCACTAACTCCATCTTCCATGTTTTAGCGTTAGCCCATATGACATAACGATAAATTTTAAGTCTCAGCTCTATCGGTAGTAAGGGTATCCAATCCATGTCTTTATGAATAATGAATTTTAGATGACTTGCTCTAGGCCTCTAGCTCAAAGGTCAAGGTCAGTCATGTAGATAACCATAAGGCACAGTCATATGATTCTCGACCACAATACGTTTGGTATATACCGAACGAAATGTTTTGACTTGTTTCTCACTGGTCACGGTTCTGTCCTTATGACGTTTAATCCGAGAAGCATATTCAACTACGGTCGAATAATTATGTCTGTCTTTCACACAATCCACCATCGTATTGAAATTCACTTGTTGAGTGGCATTGTAGTCTAACGTAATGCCTTTCACTTTGCATTTTTGATGGAGTTCACCGTTTTCAATGTATTCATAGCCATAGTTCTTTGGACCTAAAGCGACATATCTCACAATACGACCCTTTGGTACCTCATCTGTCCATTTTCCCAATCGACTGGAGATAATAGGAACATTATAGCCATCAGGGTCATGAATGTACATACAACTGTCTGTGTCAAAATACAGTACTCTCTTTCCTAGAGGTTCAAGCACTTTGTACAGTTCTAATCGAGCATAAGCCGTCACAAATGAAGCCACCACAGGATTGGCTGATGAATGAGGGTCTGCTTTGTCCGATTCATCAGTATAATTCATTAACATGAATTCATCATGATCAAAACACTCTGCATATTTCACAGACTTTTTAGGATCGTTCAGTATTCCGTAGAACTGGTCCAATCGATGAACATACTCTGTTTTAGGCAAGAGGTTAGTTTGAGCATTTTTACCCCAGAGACAATTCAGCATGGTTTTGGCAAAAGCTCGTTTTCCTGGATTTTTCTCCACCTGTTGCAAACGAATTCCTTCTGCTTCAAAATAATCCTGTTTAAATTTATCTTGAGCCTCTTCCGTATCCACCCCTGGAGGATATCCACTAGCCTCTTGTTTCATTTTCAAGTATTTATCAATGTATTGCCGATAGACGTCCGTACTCCATTCATCCCAGTGCCATACATGATACACTTTTGATACTTGATAGCCTAAAGCAATAGCTTTAGCCAATTCAACATGAGTCCATGTGCCATACAAGAACCGTTCATACGGGGAATGTGTACAATAATCCATCTCCTTATCAGCACAGGTACGGCATAGCGTAAACACCATTTTACTATTACAGTGTATGGGTAAGACAGGCATCCATAAATCTTGCGGGGGTAGAACACGACATTTAATCAGTCCTTTGTATTTCTCAATATGCTGTTGATCAATTTGTTCTTGACTCATGATCACTGGATGACCTATCGGATAAGCCCTGTACTTGTTCACATACGGATAGAGAGAACAAATATCCACATATTTGATTTCTTGGTCGTTGTCTACTTCATGATACAGTCGGACGGCATTCGTACGACCTCCGAACAAAGCTTCCCTGGGTTGAATCGGGCCTTGACCATGATAGAATCGTTCCACTCTTGTCTTATAGGCAGGATCCTTTTGACAACGCTGATCAAATTCACATTCCCACATGACCACAACAGGATACCCCTGTTCTTTCAAAGACTCCAGTCGCTTATACGTATCGTGATAGGCCTGTTGCATGGTTCTCAAAGTATACGGATTGATGGTACTTCGGTTAGGAAAACAGGTGGGGCATCCATGGTACCAACATCCCATGAATTCATACACGGTGTTGGTCTCTTGACAATAGCCATCCACGTAATAAGGTCCAATTTTGACTTCGCCTTTGTTATTCAAGGCATGCCGAATATGTATCTCTTCGGTGACAGCCATCATTTGTAGCCAACGTATGCCTTTCATGGAATACCGGGTTTTATTGGGATACCCGGCATCCGAAATCACGGCTAAACTATGAGGTTGCATGGAATTTTTGCGCCAGGCTTTGTTACACACTTGAGCTAACGTTGTAGCTTCAGTAAATGGATCTATTTGATCACTGTCCAATAATTGTTGACGAAATTCTCCACACCCGCGTCTTAAAATGTCCACATCCGATTGACAGTATTTCTCCATTTCCTTTTGAAAATCAAATACGTCACCTTTTCTTTCATTGTACCAGGTTAAAAACTCTTCACGTCGCTCTGGTTTCATACTATCCGGTTTGTAAAAGTGTAGCGGCAAATAAGGTCCCACATAATCTTGATACGCCAAGGTGTTTGCATAGAATGGAAACCATCCTTTGGCTAACTCGGTCAGTCCAAATGTATTGGGAAAATAGGAGAGGCATACTCAGGAAACTGAGGGAGTCAATCATGCGTATTCCATGCACTCTCAATTGAATGATTTTACTACCATTCATAATCAACTGGGGTTTCGCCGTCCCCTGAGTGACCACATATCTAAGAATAAACTGAGCGTCATAGCCTTGAGCATTGTGGGCTATCACTGTCGATCCTCGATGGGTAGGGAGGAATAGCCAAGTACAGAATTGTTGTAACGTATTTTCACCACGGAATGTCATTTGTCTGGCTTCATTCACCTCTTCACAATACTCACATGGAGCTTTCACTGACTTACACATACAGTCACCACAAGCACGTTGAGCCACACAAAAATTAGGGATATGTTCTCCAGAATCAAAACGACATTCAAAATCAAAAAAGATGAATGGTACTTCTGGTTGTTTTCTATTGGGTGGTTCATACGTTGGAATGTAACAGTCATGATCTGGTCCTACTATGGCTTTACAACACCTACATTTCTTTGTCCCTGGGCAAACGTGATTCCGTTTCGTTTCAATCACCTTTTGTCCACATTTCTTACAATTCCATACGGATTCACAAATGGTTTTACGTTGTTTTCCCGTTTTTGTTTTATGATTGTCAAAACATGCCTGACTCTGGAATAGGCGACGACAATCCGGACATCTTATAGATTGTCCTGCTGGGCACAGGGTGTGAGCATAACACTGACAAATATGGCTACACTGGTGTCCTTCACGGTGATCATAACCGACATCACACCATTCACAATAATAACCCCGTCCGAGAAATCCGGTAATGGATACGATACAGTCATAATGATTATCATGGTGAAAGATATGAATCACACGACTTTTTTCAGTCAGAGCAGGTGGTTTGAATAACAATTCACTTCCATAATGTTGTGGATGAATTTTAATCACATAGCTGGGATAGAGATAGTCCTGTAGTTTTTGGTATTCTTCTATACCACACGACTGATCCGATGAAATACCCACTTGCTTTAATAATGCTTCAGCTTCGTATTTTTGAAGCTTTTTCTTAGACTGGCGTATAAGATTCCATCGTTTTTTCCATTGCGGGGTTTGATTTTCATCCACTTTGCACTGTCCCACTACAATCGATCTAGCTAAACACATAGAGTCCTTACTATTGTCAATACACACAACACTTGTCTTTGACTTTCGCATACTGAATAAGTTTGGTGCTTTAAACGTTTTCTTTCCGGATCCCTGTGGCATAGCAATATGCGTAATTTCCATCTGTGCCGCCCCATCATGAATTTTAAATTGACGGTTACTTTGTGCCACACGTTCAATTTCATCCAACACCGTATCTCCACTAATAAGAGATGCCCTATTAAACGGAACATGTATTCCAAAGTCCAAATCAGGATGTAAAATAGATACTCGAACTCGATCATTCGATCTCACTTCACATCTCTTGTAGAGCTGATCCATCATATCATTAAACAACCTGTTTGTAAATTCAAACGATTGATTATACGGCTGAAATGTCACATCATAAACTCTAGATTGAGTCTTGAATTTCCTTGACTTTCTTTCCATGCGTGACTGTATGTCATAATAGTCGCGCACAGGCTCAAACTTGCTTCGTTTAGTTGGAGGTTCATCCTCACCACTAGTACTGTCGGTATCTGACATGATTATGATCTTAAAACTTCTCCGCCGTTTTTTATACTTGTATCAAGTTCAAGGTCATAACGCGTGACACTCTATAAAAGACGTACGCTCCGTCCGTTTTTTATCATTTCAACATGAGCGATCCTAAAATGAACCAAGTTGAAGAGAACCGAGATCAAACTTTGATGTATTCATTAAAGAAGAAAATTAAAGAGCTTAACAACTTAGCGGATCAGCTCTGTGGACAGAAAAATGTAACATGGGATCATATCAAGTGTTATCGTTGTGGAAAGAAAGGACATTATTCTACAAGCTGTACGGAACCCTTCAACAATGAATGCTTTTATTGTCATGAACAAGGACATTTCATCGCAGACTGTCCTAAGAAACAAGGTGAACAGGTCGATCTACAGGACGCAGAACAGAGTAAGAAAAAACGTAAATACAAAAAGAATCCAACAAAAACTGTGAGTGACTTTGTGTAATCCAGACAATGTGTTGGACAATGTGTTGGACAATTGTGTATAGACTTAAATTGGAGACTAAGTGAGTTGTATTGTGTTGTACTTTGTTGTACTTTATAAATGTTTTCAAAAATAAAATGATAAACAATGTAATATGCTTTTGTCTTTGCTTGAGAAACAAAACGAATCTAACACATATGGTGGCCCTAATAAGGGCCGTTGGGTAATTCATTGCATTTCTGCAAGAAATAGGTATCGCCAATAGTTGGCTCTCAAATCCTCATCATAAAAGATGGCAAGGTCAGGGTATAAATTACCCATCTTGATATCCATCTTGACAACACAAGTATCTTGAAATTCAGACAAGTCTGGGTACAAATTACCCATCTTGACCACCCAAACATCTTCTTGTAACTCATCAGGTTCATCAGAAGAACTTTTCAAGCAGTTGCCCATGTTGAATCATGAAACATAAATGAGCTATGGAACACGAAAAAAACACTGACCTAGAACAGACCAATGAAATGCCAGTAAAATAGACCAATGAAATACCGTTAAAATGGACCAATCAGAGTCCTTGTATCATAGTCAGTGAGTGACCTTACCTTGATCTAATTTCATTCTGTATCAAGATGTCACAGCGTACAGTCAATATTATCAAAAGAAAATATGCTGCCTTAGGGCGGTATATTGAACAACTAGAAATGCAGTTAGAAGAGCTGCGGTTGGAGGTCAAGACCCTGAGAGAGGGAAAGCAGTTTGCAGAGGAGGTGGAGGTCTGCTCTGGGGAAGAGGACTGGGGGGATCCAACATGCAGGCTCTGCTATCCCCCACCAGACTGCCAATGCGAACTATGTACCCAACCAGATCAGTCAGCATAGACAACTATCAACGGTCCTTTTCAGGACCACCAACGGCCCTTTTCAGGGCCACCATGTCTTTTCGAAAGAAAATTCTCTCATTGTCTAAGTCTATACACACACAGAACATTCCTAAAATTATTTTGAAAATATTGATTTCCAATTTGTCACAATTTGTCCTCATTTGTCACAATTTGTCCCCATTTGTCACAATTTTGTAAAACTTCTGGTACCGACCTTAATCTATTTACTCTATATTCTATATGGTACCAGGAGGTATGGGTACCAGAAGGCATTGGTACCAGAAGGCATTGGTACCAGGGTATCGCCTTATACTACTAACCTCTAAACAACGGCAAATATTTGCAGCTCCCACTTGGTGTTGCTCTACAGAGGTTGTACTGTAATATATACCAACTGATTTCCTTTTACTACTCGTACATGTACGAGTAAGTCGTAATTTCCACAGTTTCAAAATCCTTCTCACTGATTGGATGAGGAAAGTGGGACGAGCACTATGATTGGAGGGGAACTTCAACAAACAAGAGAGCGGACAACATTTATTGACGTCGCCCGTCTGCCGCAAGTAAGAAACATCACATCAAGACGTGCGAATAAAAAAGTTCTACCGTGTTTATCTTACCTGGATTCTGATTATTCCGGAGTAATGAACAAGTACCACAGCAGTCCGAAGCATTGATTGAATCATAACAGTCACTGATAACAAGTGTTTCACACCATAATGGACGTTTATCTCCATAGAGACAGTCTGTAACGTGAAAACACAAATTACTAATTAAGAAACTATCATACTGGCAAAATGTTAAGATTATTCAAAAACATGAAAGTCGACTCAGCTAAAATGTAATAATTTTAGTTTATTTTTAATAGATACAGTAAAACACGGTTATGGTGAGCCAAGATGATACTGTGAAGTATTTCGTCTTTTTGAAAACACGTCTTTCCTGATTTATTTGGTTTGGATATACAAATGCATTTAATTCTAAATGTAATGAAGCAATTGTTCTACTGCATGTTTACGAAGTTCGATTGGTATTCTTTTATTTAAGAAAAGTACTCTTGGATCAACCCATATATGATTACAGGGTAAACCCCTTAAAACCAAAAGTCCAGTTTTCTGAGAATCCGGTTTTCACAGCTTTTGAAAAAAAATCCGAAAAAATGGGAAAATTGTCCGATTTTCAGTTAACTTCATGGGGTTTTACTGTATGTGTATTTACCTGGCTGATCACCGTCTGAGTTCCAGAAGCACATATCACAACACTTTTCGTCGTTTTGATAACATTGGTGTGGCTCAATCTGGTTACAAAAATATGGGTCCTTGTCTCCGTACAGACAGTCTGTGAAAATAGAAGTACTGTAATAGTTTAAACTTATAACTCTTATTAATGTGGACCTGATACATACGTTCTGTTACGACAGACAAAGATGCTTAGAGCAATGTTGGATTATGTATTTTCTGAACAATCGAGTCAAGGTAAAAAACTTGATTTTGAAATCGAAAGTATTAATATCTCTGTCAGATATGATATTTTCATTCTAATATTAAATAAATGCATATCCCCCACCCCCTAAAAAAGCACTAGAAATATAAATACCATCCTGATTCTTGGTGTTTTCTTTGAACTTAATAATATATAATTCTACCTAAATATCCGAGGATACTCGAATTTCATTGTATAAACAAAGACTGGGTAAAAGTTCTGAGATGACTTGTTGAGTCGAGAATTTAGTTCTTGTCTTTTTGTAGAATTATGTTCTGAAAGAACCCCGGCATGTGGTCTTGTGATTTACAAAGAATATTGATACAGAAGATTACATCGAGATTTTCGTTTATGATTACGAATGAAAAAAAAATTGGTCATTATCGTTGAAGATTAGCATCCGAGGATACTCGAATATTATCCTATATACAAAGAGCGAATTGCAATTTTCGCAGCGGTGTGCTGACTAAGAGAAGCGAACAAACGCTCTATCTAAAATTTGTAATAAATTTCTTCTTACCGTCGATCTTTGTCTGTGATGAAGCCATCTCGTGACATGTTTCACAGCAGTTATTTTCGATAGTCTGGTTGTAACATCTGTCAGGGGTCAGACTGGTACACTGCCAAGGACGGAAGTTTCCAAAGGGACACCCTAAAACAAAGGGACAACTTCAAAATCAGAATATGAAATTATAACAATTAGTTTTTTTGTAGTTTTTAATATGTTGTTTAACGGCCCAATGGACAGCTGTGGTAATTTCAGAGCCACTCCAGAGCGAGAGAGAGGGGGGGAGAGAGGGGGGGGGGGAGAGGGGGGGGGAGAGAGAAAGAAAGAGGGATGAAATAACATACAGGAGAACCGGACATTTATATCGGATTGCCTGCTCTTCTCGAATAATTTTTCCTGGTTCTTCATCATGCCCAGTGTAAAAAACAGAATCACACTTCGCCCTTTTTCTTATGATTTTCTTAACACAGTCCTTGGCTCGGTAGTTGAGATGGGGACACCGAAAAGCGTCCCTGAGAAAGGCCGGGCCGAGAATAATGTTTAGTTATCCGTGGTCGTTAAGTGGTGTTTACTGTATTGTGAAGATATGGTTGCTGATTGGAGATATTCACCTTCTATGGAGTATCGTTGGTCATTGCAAGCGCTGCAGCACTTTGAAAATGTCGTCTGATTGTAGCAAGCGTCTATTTGATCACGAGCGACATCTGTGCACGTCATCCAATCATACATAACAACTCCTGGCTCATCGTTCAGTGGACATGTATACGCTAAATATAGAAAAATAGGCTTATTAGAACAGACAATACATTTGTTTTTGTACTTCTGATGTTCAGATAATAATAAACAAGAAGTGTTTGTGAAACACGAATGTCCCCTTGTGACCTTGACCTACGACCTACTGACCTCAATATTAAAAGGGGTCATCTAACCACATTCTATCTGCAAGTTACTACCAAGCTACTCAACATAATATAGAGGTGGAGGACAATTTAACGTAGGATGTAACATCATCAGTCAAATTTGTCACAGACAGTGTGAGCCCTCACCTCACCCGGGGTTCGAACTTACAACCTCTAGATCAGTAGACCAACGCTCTAGATAACCAATGAGCAAACAGACAATGATTTAGAGTGATCTAACTATTTGAAACATTGACAATATTATAACACAGACGAGTCATAAAGTTAATGTACTCTTATAAAAGCCGGTGTAAATATTTGAAGAATACTCAATGAAGAGTCTTGGCGAAGATATTCAAGTATCAGCTAACAAGAGCAGACAACAATGTAGACAGAATAGTCCCTAATAAACGCGCCAGTACGCTTAATTTTACCGCTACTCTTTTTCCAAATTGTCGGGTTATTGCTAAACGGTTGAAAGTCGCATTGTAAGTACATGTAATAAAACTATACCAGTGAAGCCCTACTTAAAAAACTGATGGTTTTCAGTTAAGCAACTGACTGATTAAAAACGTCGCCGACCCAAAAACGTTTTTTTCCGATTTTGACCAAATTTTGTTTCCCTTCTTTGTTTTCAGTACAGTCACGTGATGCTAACAAAAATACCTTCCTACTACTTACCCAATGTTAAGAATTATAGAGTAAGCGCAACTCAACAGTTTTAAAAGATGGCCTGAGTCACGATTTACTTTCTGCCTTTTTTTTGCCTTAAATTCTACTTAATCGCTCTCTAAAAAAAAACATCTGAGTGTTAACCGAGAAGGGGTGTTTATTAGGTAATTATCGGTATGACATCTTATTAATCAAATTTATGTTAGTCTTTTGTATCAATATTGAAAAGTTTAATCGACCATTTTCTGATATGCTGTAAACATAGACTAGTTTATGAGTTACATTATAATATCGTTGAATAAGCATATTTTGTGTTGACAGTAAGCATGTTTATGTCGCGTAGACCGTCTTTAAATAAAGCAATAATTTGTGTACATTTGTAAATTAAATGAGGTCGACAGTTTTAAGTAATATTGAGAACGATTTGCATGTGTCAGTCTGAGCCATGTGACATTTCTAATCACTAGTGTAGTTTTCTAAAATTAATCAGGAGTTAACTCCCTTCTATCAAGATTAGTGTCAATCTTAAGTGAGAACTTTTTCATAATCGACAAACTGTTTGATTTGAGAATACCTATAATCTCAAATGTCAACATGTAACCAATGCGCATTTATCAAAATATAATTAGAGATTTAATCAAGATAGTGTCACCTATGTCTATAAACAAGAGAGCCCTGTGGTTGGAATGGTATGTATTATGAGCTCCCCGTCAATGTGAGTTGGACCCCCCCCCCCCCCCGGAACTAGAAACAAATTCACACAGGAAGAAGCTGCCCAGTTAGTTTATAGAAGATATGTGGTTATACCCAAGAGTATGCCTGGGGTCGCAACGTAAAGTGTTGCCATATCCAAACATTTATGAGTGAGCTTGATATATTTTATAATTGTTTATTTTCATTGTATCTGTATTATATTTATTTATCATTTCGCCGACCGCGAAGTCTGCTAAGGATAAAACGAACAAAATTGTGTCCACAAAGTATACAGGGTCAACATTACGATTTTAATTCTACTGACACTGGAGAAATCGAAGTTTTAACTTTAAATACACACAAATACAATGTTCAACAGACCGCAAAATCTTCAATGATAACTTATCGACAATTCACTGTATCCATGTCAAATAAATATACCTTTATACATGTACTTGCTTTTAAAGGTACAGAATCTGTTTCAAGCATGCAACTAACCTAGCCAAGACAGTATTTATAAATTAGAAAATTGTGCTTTTAGTATACATTAACGTTTTAAATGTGAATTTAAATTCCAGCAATTATTAGGATAAAATTGTGTTAACCAAAATCAGCGTGATTTTTAAGTTTAACAATAATTATGTGTATTTTAAAACAGTTTGCCTTTTCAGGATGACCGTGACCTACTGACCTGAAAATGAACAGGTCCTGTAATTAGGATGTAATTAGGAACCAACATATGAAGTTTGATGATTGTAGGTGGAAGCGTTTTGATTTTATATGCAAGGTTAAAGTGTGGTGCAAACAAACATGACAATTAACCTGTACAGGTCCCTTGCATTTTCAGGTCAGTAGGTCAAAGGTCACGGGAGTATTGTGTTTTAAAAATCACATCTTGTTCTGATGCGAAAATTCGAAGTTGTATCTAACTAGATCTACCATAATTATTGTTTAAGTACATCTTGGCTCAATGTTTTAAAACTTACAGTCATTATAAATACATGTAGTATCAAAATGAAATACTGAATACAATTGCTCGAAAGCCGCCCTCTCTAGAGCAACAATCTCCCTTCAACAATAGTATGATTTTCCCACTGCGCACATTTTAACTACTAATTTAACCTCCATAGAGCAACAGCCTCTCAACAACAACATACTTTTTCTTCTCCCTAAGGGTGTTGATCCAGAGACGTTCCACTGTACGTAATTATAATAAATATGTATATAGATAAATATGTAAACATACGTGTTTCCCAGTCCAAGCTACACGTCCCAGTCGGCGCCAAGTTTGATGAAAATTCGAACTGCACATCAAACTGACATTGACCATTGGAATTGGCATTTATTCTTTTCACATTATTAAGATACCACACAAAACTCGCTGAAGGCTGTGCCGATGTGAATTTATCACTCTGAAAAAAGAAATTACAATAGATAGCAATGATATTCGATTGTGTCAATACATTGTTCCCATATCTACAATATATTCCTCCCTTGGTTGGCAAATTCAGCAAGCAATGATAGAAGATATTTATATTTTTGTTTTGATAATTTTAAATGTAGGATATTGTTTAATAACCAATTTTCTGATTTTTTTATTAAGCGCATAAGAAAGATGGCCGCCAAGGAATGTAAATATTGTAGATGTAAAACTATGTATAAAGTGCAATCTACCCTAACATGCCACAGTATAACCTTAATGCTAAAATAAAAGGTGTTTTTAAAGAATGGGTCTCATAGTCAAGTCGAAATATTGAAAATATTTTGATAACAGGTACGAAAATAAATTGTTGTTGAAATAAGATTTTCTTAGTATCGTGGCAACGTGGTCGCTAAGTAAGGTTGTACCTGCCGCGACGCGATCGAGATTCGAACCCTGATTGCCGGGTAACAAGTTCACAGCACTATACACAGGACCACAGCCGCGACCATAGGTTTCTGTTCTACGAAATTAGTGAAAAAAAATCATGAAGAAATTATTACCTGAAAATCAGTGCATATTTGGTCTAGCACTATGGTGACCTTGAATTGTCCTGAATTATAACTTCCGCTGCATGGCAACGAGCACCTTGCTTGATATAAAGATCCTGATTGGTTCATTCTTGTTAGGTCGCTAGGAGTAAGGAGTTCAACTGTAAAATATGAAAGGAAGAATATTAATACAAAGGAACGGTATTTAAGAATTGGCCAATATCTCCAGTTTGACTGTTTTGAATGTTAGTTAAAACGATAAGCAATACAGCCAAACGTGTGATAAAGACCATCGAAAGGACATGTAAGACATATAGTATACATAAATATCAGCGGTAAAAGTGGTCTTTGTTCACATGGTGGCTTGTATCTGCAGGCGTTAATAAAACACATGTTAGCTCGTGTAAGTACAGTCACACCTGTGTCAGCGGCCACCTCCGAATAAAGACATCTCTGTACAGAACGGCCATTCTTTCCAAAATCGCCATTTCATTCCAAACAAAACGACTTTCGAATACAGGTCACCTACTTGTCAATTAAGGCCACATTATGTCTTTCAAAAGGGTGGCCGTTGTTCACAAATTTGACTCGTATTTAGTATCATTTAGAGTACTTGTGATTCACTCCCTTTGAATGAAATTTATGAAAACTTTTCTTGAACATTTCATGAATAGTTCATGAAGTATGCGTAACTAGTTGACAGGGGCAACATAATTAGTGGTCTCCATTTTTTGAACGCGGAACAATAAATAAAAAACGTTCATGGGAACAAAACAATACCGCATGAATAGTTAAGTATTTCGAGGTCATACTTATAAATATATTTATAACAAACAACATATCCTACACTTGTAAACACCGAACTCAAAGGCTTTGTACTTGGTCTTAATCAGGAAAAGACTTATTGATCCAAATAGTTTCCGTTCAGTGCACTTAAAAGTAAAGCTGATTTTATCGAACAATTCAGTTGTGAAGAAAGTTCATTATAAAATCGTTATTTTGTTATTCAATACCACAGTGATTACGTATATTCTATTTTTTTGGCACTGATATGTTAACTGTTTCTAAACACACGTGGTAATTGCGAATGTCAACAACAGACACACTTTGAGGTCAATAACAAACGTGATTGGAACTATGTGTATTTTGAAAAAGTTATTTAATAATGACTACAGTCAAATCTGTGTTAGCGGACACCTCCGAATAAAGGCCATCGTGTGAATATATATTAGTTTTTTAAAAACTGTCATTTGTTTATAAGAACAAAACGATCTCCGAATATCCGGCCACTTGTCAATAAAAGTCGCTTTGTGCTTTGTTTATTGTCACAGTCCATTAAAAACAAATCAAAATGATATCTAAGTTAACATCTTTGTTGTGAATGAAGATATACGACGTTACTTCCCGTCTGACTACTTTACGAGTTTACTAAAAATGCACATAATTGCCTAGATATGCTAACGGGAGAATCTCTGAATCATGTTTGTGTCAGACACATGCTCGTATCGATCATTGTGATTAAGTGAATCCCCCCCCCCCCATTCTTTTTTTTTGATAATGGAAACCTTATTTAGCGAACATTCGAGTTTTTCAATCAAGTTTTACTACATAATCATAGAACAGAACAAAACATTTTATCACATGACTTGAGCCATATACAAATATACATATTAATTAACATGCGAGATTTGAGTATAAAAAAGTATTAAAAAGTATTTTAAAACAACATAAATACGTAAAGGATAAAACAAAGTGTAGGAGAAACCAACTAGCTAAATTGACAATTAATAAATGTAAGCAATATAAATATCACATAAAAAAGAACTTTAGAAGTACATGTATATTATAGCTGTGGAAAAAAAATTAAGACCTTTTACTTTTAACAGTTTTAACCGGAAAGTAAATCACACACTTTTTCTGTACGTGTATGTATATATAAGGGGTAGCAATATTTTTAATGTTCAAAATTAATATCTTCGCTATGACATTTTTATGAACCCATCACTCGCACTTAATCTAAATTCATGTATTATTATTCATACGCACGTTTTATAGGCTAGTTAAATATTTGAGACGATTTTAATGACACTTAATGATAACATTAAAAAATAACTTTATGATTCATTCATCTATGACCATCTAGTGAGGATCTTAATAAATATGAGTAGACACAGTCACATTCAATCGTTTTCATTAATATGTTGTTTACCGACCCATTCGATAGTTAAAGGTCATTCCAGGGCCGTCCCAAAGAGAGGGGAGATAAGATACAGGAGAACTGGGCATATGTAAATACTCTTATTTTCAATAGTTTTCCTGGTTATTTAGCATGCTCGGCTGAAACGAAGCACCAATACACACCTCATCCGTTTTTCTAAACACAGTAAGTACCTGGCTTTGTAGCTGGGATGGGGGACACTGAAAAAGCGTCCCTGGTATATCTGTAGGGTTATTTTCCATACTCTAAAAATACCATACAATGTGACATTTTTTATTGCACGGAACCAGAAGGACAGGTACGGGTTAAAAAAATTACTTAAGGTGTGAAGTTTACATACAAAAACACACCATAAGTCTCTTAAGTATTCATTCTTTATTGCCAGATTCGTTCGAAATACTTAATATTACTCATTTCCGAATGTCATAATTATTAAGATAGTTTAAACCACTGACGTACCAATGTCTTTGTGGACAATTTTTCAGATCTATTATTCACTTCTTTTCATGGAGGGGGGGGGGGGGGTTACGTCAAATGTATAATAAAATGAAACTTGAAACTTGGGTTTTGTAACAGCCTGACGCATCAGTTATACTGTAAGCTATTTAAATACCCGGCGTATTCAGTTGCCGTATAAATAACACACAAGCCCCGATTTACGCCTTCGAACCTATGAATCGTAAGTATAAATACCCAATGAATGTATATATATTATTTTAAACTTTCTCAACTGTCTACAAAATTGTAAAAGTAATTTGATATGCTTTGTTAAATACAAGTGGGTATACCTATAGATATTTAAGATATGTATAATATGTTAAAATCACAACCGCATTTCTTAACACGAAAATGACGAAAATAGAATATTTTGAATGATATATCTGTCTATATACATGTACTGATATTGTGAGAAAACGAACAAACACAACTGAAATATCCCGAAATGTCAATGGCAGACAGTGCAGCTCAACGTTTCAACTACATTTATATCAAGTTTCATACGGTTGGAATCAACGTCAGACCGATAGCCAGCGCCATCTAGCGACATACCCTACATTAACAATGGAAAAAGAACCCAAGCGCACATCGGGGTAATACCATTAACCTTCAGTAAGGGTCCAGTTGGGGTTTGAACTAATAGTGGTGTGGGGTTAGTAATTGCTAGTCACAGACCACAGCCACTCAACCACAGAGTCAAACTAACTTATATGTATAATAAATCTCTGAATAAAGGCCAACCTGCATTCCATTGGCTGGTTTTGTTAACAGATATACATGTATAATGTGCATTCAAATTATATCTATAAATACACACGATTGTATTGTAGTTAACCTCTTTTATTTGTGGAACAATACAACAAAAATAACATTACAGTGCAACCTCTCTAAAGCAACACCCGTTGGGAGTAGCATAATCATATAGTTGTTGTTGAGAGGTTGTTGCTCTAGAGAGGTTAAATTAATAGTTAGATCGCGCAGTTAGAAACAACCATGCTATTGTTGAAGGGAGGTTGTTGTAAAAGAAAGGGCCGTTCTTGAGAGGTTGTACGGTACTTCGTGGTGTAGCCTATCACCCAAAATCGTATTATTTCAAGTGCACTGAGCGTGAAGTTTTTAATTATTTCAAATAAATGTTTTAGTTACTGGGTTGAAAAGTTCAGAACTACCTGCACATTGCGCAATAACTGCACGTGGCAGCTTTAGTTCTCACCTACTGGCGTTGAACCCATATTTATGAACTTCCATTGTTTAATATGTAACGGAACTCAGTTATAAATAATTGGACTTAAGGACTCTTGTACCTTGATTAGGTTAAACTATGATTTTCTAGACGAATTTATTCATGGGTACAAGTTTTTTCTAGTTGTTTGTGGGTATATAGTATAGTGTCTATTACTAGTTTGGGTAATCCTGGCCATTTGATTGGCTAATGGTGATGACTGAATCTATTAATAGTTGATAGGTAAGTAAATCATGCAGGCATTGCTCTGTGGTGTTGACCTAGATACGATGCTATTTGAAGTTCAATTTTGTTTGTATCATAACAGATTATGGTGAATTTGTTAGCATTTTGGGTATATTCTATTTGATTGATGTAGGGTATGATATTACCTTGTGCTTGTGAACTATATACACGAATTTATTCATTTGTCAAATACTCACGATTGGCAATATTATGTGTATTACTCATATCATGTAAATTAGTTTGTTTTACTCTCCATAATGGAGGATTGAATAAAATATACAGTCAATATCCTTTATGAAAAAAGCAACTTCATACAAAAAAACATAAGCCAATATGCTTCTTGTAATTCTTCTACCTATAACGTTTTATTACAGTTGTTCTTGTTATAGCTGCTTGGACTAAAACAGGGCATTAGATAGAAAATCTTTTCTTGTCAGATAATATTTGATAAATAATTGGACCAAATGACTCCTCTTAGATTAAGGCACAGGGCTCTCATTTGACCCCCAAAATGGCATTTTGACTCTTGAAATTAACAAAATAAAGCTTGAGACTCTCTAGAATGTGTACCAAAGGATCGCATTTACTACAAGTATTACATTATTAGGAATCATCTCGACATCAAAATTATTATATCAGCTAAGCCTAAGTGTCATTTTTGACACTCAACCTCTGACGTCTAGCGAGAACCCTGAACGGTTAAAACTATGATTTTGCTAAAATATCTTGGCTGATATTCACTCTAAATACAATGTATGAGTAATGTTTGAGGAATCATGACGTTCGTCGCCAAGTCATTTCGAAATTGCTGACGTTGAAGGGTCGGTCCCAAAAAATATGTAGAGTACTCACAGCTGCGAGGGAGCTAGTGATTTACTAATCGGGTCATATAGCCACACGGCCATGGAGGTCCTACGGTTGTATCAGGGCTCTCCTTCGAACCTTAAAATGGCATTTTGACTCTTGAAATTTGCAAATTAAGGTTTTTGATTCTTGAGAGTTGGAACCAAACGGTCAAATTTACTACATGCATTACATTAGTAGGACATTTTGTTGACTCTTAATATTTCTATCAGCTAAAGGTCATTTTGACCCCTTACTTTTGAAGTCTATGGAGCTACCTATACTGTATACGTGTTTACATGTTTGTCAATGACATTGGATTTTGTACAAGTCCGTGATAAAAAAAAATGTTTGTTCCCGTTCTTCTGACAATAATACAATAGACGACTCGACCTTGTATAATTGTGTCTAAAACTAAATCGTTATAAATTTTAACTTTACAGAACAATGGAATCAATTGTTAGATCGAGATACTAAGTATAGCTTTACCACTCACCTGATATAGACTGTGTCATTAAGATCAAAATCACCGCAATAATAGGAGTCCGTAAATCCATGTTTGCGATAGAATAATATAATTGTGTAAGTTTGTTATAAAATACAAATCATCTAGTACAGTACGTCGGTGTGATTCATTAAAAATCTTATTTATAAAAGAAAAACAGTATTAAAACTGTTAAATGACATATCACATCACTGTTGAATCATTTCCATGTTGTGGAGTTAAACTTCAAAAAAATAAAATACCGTTCTCTTTAAATATTTTAATCCATCTTATCACACATACACGGCAATAAAGTAAAACTCCTTTTCGCGTATTTATTGAGATCACAGTTTGAGAATTTCGTGTTAAAACATCCAGTGTCCCTTAATCGTGTAGTTTTTATGTGAAACTCCTTATATAATCAAAAGTGTAGAATTTCCGCTGATCTTAATCCGAAGTCAAAACAAATTAGGTCATTCAAAAAGCGACATATGTACACATGTAAGTGTCTCGGGTTAAATGTACATATATATAACATCTTTATCAATACATTAATGTACATGACAATTGTTTCAAATACATTCCTTGCAGCTATATCCCTCTTTGATCGGATCTTTTGATATGGTTGTGTTAAATGTAGAAATTTATATCCGGCGGGGGTCAACCGATACAAGATGATTTCGATTGATATAAACGGATGGTTGATTTTCCGAGGTTTACATATTGTAGTAAAATCATAAAGAAATAATGTGATGAAAAACCACACATCGGTACATAAATGGGACTAAATCATGAAAAGCATGAGAAAACGTGTTAGTTTGAAAATTGGGTACAATACATTGAATCGATTTGGTTAGTCATATATATTAGTCAATACTTCAGCATTAATAAAACATGATTTCATCTAAAAATAGAAAGTCAATATTGGATATTTTACGCTCGACTGAGCTGACCCACCCTGATATATACATTAAAGGTATAAACACGTATGTGGACGCAAAAACAGTTAGTCATTCACGATTCTGTTCTGTTCTATTCTTCTTATTATTATTATATGAATTATTTATTTCAGTATAAAAAAACATATAAAACATGGTACATATATCACAGACATTAGATTGCCAAAAATGAAAACACTTAGAAATATCAAATGAATAAAAGTCTAAAAATAGTGTAATTAATAAAAATATCATCATTTTTTCTCTAAAAAAATCAAATTTAATAAATAGATTCTGCTAACATTTTTTTCAAATTAAGTTGATTTAACCATACCTAGAGTATTTGTATATTAATTACAACGTTCAACCCTTTTTAAATAAATTTTTTTTAAATACATTAAAAACAACATTAGCAAAACACTCCTCCCTACTTCAATCCGTGAGTGGAATGCTCTTCCTCTTGAAACAAGGAATTTACAATCACTTTCAGCTTTTAATAAGCATTTGAACAGAAACATGACCAGATTACCATCATACTATTTCTCGGGTCCAAGAAAACTTCAAGTTCTACACACCCGTCTGAGAACCAAATGCAGTTCACTTAATTATCACTTGTACCTATGTAATATTTCCCAGTCAGCACTCTGTACATGTGGGAAAATTGAATCCAATTATCATTTCTTCTTTGAGTGTCGATTTCTTCAAGAACCCCGTGATACTCTTTTTAACCATTTAGATAACTATGTAATCTGTTTAGATGTTCTTCTTTTTGGTGATTCAACCCTCTCAGATCAAGAAAATACATTCATTTTTAATCAGGTCCAAGTCTACATACGTGACAGCAATAGATTCACATGAAAAGTACTATGCATAATGCTTGAGAAGCCTCTTTCTTCTTCATTTCTACACACACCCTTCTCTCTCTCTCTTGATTTATACAGTAATATTCCTTTCCCGCTGTGTTACTGTCTAAGTTTTTTCATACTGTTTTTTTAATTATTTTTACTTTTTGATCACAAGACCCATATCCCTATCTCTGTATGATTTAATCTTAAATCTATTTTATACATACCAATAGTTAAATTGTTGAATAGTTCTTGAAATATAACTGGAAGTCTATCCAAGGAGAAGAATTTAATAAGACGTTGTCTTCCATTCCAATCCTTTCCAAAATTGATGTTAAATTTTGTATATTTACATATATGTACAATGTATTACAGACGGGAATAAATATGTTTAAACTAAAACACTGACATAAAATTACACACGTACGATAGGTTGTGCTAAATTGTTTTTTTATTTCTTTTTAAGCTGAACGATATTTCAGCTGTCTATAGCTGTCATTCGCTCGGCGCGCATGATTTTTTATGCGGACTAAAGTTTTATGTTTTTCTGCATCAACCATGCAACTGTTAAGCTAGTTCGCTTTCCATGACGCAGTACAAGTTTATGTATATTCAGTATCCATGAGTACTTTCAGTACTCTGATTTGAAACTACATGTAGTACGTTGATAAACGCTGTACAGACAGAATAGTATGTTTAGTTCGTTTCTAAATGTTGCATAGTGCCTTGTATGTTCATGAGTCGCCGTAAAATTGTTGAATTTTCAATTGTTCGAGCGAAAGTATTGCAAAACTGCGATAGCTGAAAAAACATTTCTTACAGCGCGGAAATTCTCCCATAATTCTCCCGCCTTGTACCGTTTGTCCGAATACTTGGACATAAACTCTACCAATCGGAACTCCTCGGTGTTTGTCTTACAAAATCGTATTTCTCAGTTACGGAAATACCCGAGTAGTTACGATTGAAACTATACCATTCGACTAAACTGATTCCCTTTGACTCTATGTGTACAACGTCCTTGATTCACGGGAACCAGTTTACTTCGACACGATCGTTGATTCCCGTTGACTTTGGTGCACTGAAACATTATAGTTTAAAAAATATCAGATAAACTTTAACCAAGCCAGGGACAATAAAAAAAATAAGTAGAACAATGGTCTTGATCGGTTATTCATTTAAACTCCAATGTCAGAAAGACAAGCTAATTGGAGACCTAGATTTGTTTTGTGTAGTTACGAAATAAAATTGGTAAGACATTGACCTCAGTCTTATATCAGCGCACAGATTTTTTAGCAGTGACAAATATTACCCAAATAATGCCACCATGTCTGGCTTTAAATGTAATATGAATGCCAAAACATTTAACTTGATAATCACAACAAAACAAAACAGAACAGTACGGTGAGGTGCGGTGCGGTGCATCGCGGTGAAATGCGGTGCGGTGCAGACCAGAGCAGGACAGGGCCACCTGACATGGGAGTAAACAAAATCAGTCGTAAATATAACAAAATAGAGGGTAGAAGAAATCATATTGCTAATTATTGTGTTATGAATAAGCTAGATAATGTGCAGACATATAGAAATTATAATAGTAACACATTCTAAAAGAAGTAAAATCATGTATGAAGATCTTAACAACAAGACTTCTCTTACATATTTTGCTAAATTAGACCAAAGACCTATAGATACATACATACATGTATCAGTCTTTGATTAGATAAAATGATTTTGTTATCATAATTTAAAAGTTCAATGAGGGACTTTTTCCGATTTTTTTTTGTGGGTGGGGTCTTAGTGGAAAGCATTTTTTGATAATAGTATTGATAAATACTTATTAATGAAAACTATGTTTGTCCCCCGGCTATTTTTCACATTTTTATCACACATGTGTAATTAATACAATTATAAATTCTAATCGCTCGTGTTTTGTTATCGCTTTATCAAAAAATAAATAATTAGACATTTTAATTCTTTAAAAGCAATAAAATTACGCGGCGATCCGCTGAGGTAAATGAAGACAGCGTTAGGTCTAACGATCTCGCAAGGGTGAGATCGAATCCTGGACTCGGCATATGTTATATATATATAATATATTTTTATTTAAAAGTATGTGATAACGCTGGTTAGTACATCGTGTGTATGAATTACGTACTCTTGTTCTTACTATTTATTTTGAGTGAATATTAACTTTGTAACGCTTATATATTGAACTGGCTTATATATATGTACAGAGACCTAGACACGCCATCTATGTCTCTGATATTTATAATCTACTCGGCCATCAGTAGAACCCCTGAAAACCGGACTCCCTGAAAACCGGACTCCTTGAAAACCGGACTCCCTGAAAACCGGACTCCCTGAAAACCGGACTCCTTGAAAACCGGACTCGCTGAAAACCGGACTCCCTGAAACCGGACTCCTTGAAAACCGGACTCCCTGAAAAACGGACTCCCTGAAAACCGGACTCCCTGAAAAAATCGAAATTCTCTGAAATCGGACAATTTTTCATGTGTCCCTTCCCCAAAATTCACCATTGCTAAGTTTTCTGAAAACCGGAATTTTCAAAAACCCGGACTTTTAGCTTAGTCCGGAAGGGTCCGGTTTTTAGATGGTTTATTGCGTGTACTGTATGCATCCATGAAAGCTTTTCGGCCTCTTGGAAATAAAATGTTTATTTTTTCTTGTTGTGTTCATTTTGACACTATAAAGCTTTTCGTCTATCACCACAATTTCGAGGCATTCATAGAGAAGTTGCCAATTACTAGGCAGTGGCAAAGACTTATATAAGTCCTGAACAGTGGTAAGTAAATGTACTAACTAAATGTAAATACATGAAAAACAGTTAAAATAAACGTCTTTAAACATATTAATGAAAATATTTGTTAATTTTTGTGTTTTTTTTTTAAACCGGCATAAAATCCCCAATAAAGAAATTACTGTAGTACAATTTATAGGGCTGTGACCGGGTATGTACCTTTAGTTCTTTTAAAGCGAGAAATCGATTGAGTGCGTCAATGTTACAACCAATTTAAAAGGTATCCAACCTTTGTATTATTTACAATAAAATTCGCATTCCTAAATAATTAATAAGATATTTACTGCAGTACAAGAATGTATGACAAACAATATGTTTATGCTAGCGTAAACGGGTTTTACTCTGTAAATATAAACATATTTTGTGTCATAACAAACCGAGAATATGTATGAACAAATCAAATTATTTAAGCAGTTGGTAAAATTTAGAAAAAAATATTGTGATTAATTTTTGAAATCATAACAAGCGATTAGGACTGATTTTATTTGCCCTCTTTACATTGGGATAATCCCGTACTGATGTGCGAGCATATCTGTGTACGCTTAGGGTCTTCCCCGACTGTAATTTAAGCAAAGTATCCTAGTAGCTGTTTGTACGTCTTCAGACACCATATCAGAAGCTATCATAATGGTTGTAGAGTCCGATCCAGGAAGCATATCTGAGCGCTTATAACTGCATAAAAATATTTGTTACCAAACAACGACGTGTTCTATGGGGGGGGGGGGGGGTATATCAATTTCTGACCAAACTTCGAAGAGGTAATTCTGTGTCATCAAAACGTATACACGTTACCGAAAACTTGATACATTTAATTTGAATTTATTGAATGAATAACATGATCAATGACCAACGGGTGAGCTTTTGTCCGGATGAGCTTTTGTATGAAATGCAAAACAAACGGGAGAGCGATTGTCCGGGATAGTACAACAAAGGGGGAGCTTTTGTCTGCCCCTATCAAAATGAACGGGGGAGCTTTTGTCCGCCCCTATCAAAATGAACTGGGGAGCTTTTGTCCGCCCCTATCAAAATGAACGGGGGAGCTTTTGTCCGCCCCTATCAAAATGAACGGGGGAGCTTTTGTCCGCCCCTATCAAAATGAACGGGGGAGCTTTTGTCCGCCCCTATCAAAATGAACTGAGGAGCTTTTGTCCACCCCTATCAAAATGAACTGGGGAGCTTTTGTCCGGTGGAGCTTTTGTCCTACATTAATTTCGAATATCTGTGTACGCTTAGGGTCTTCCCCCAACGTAAAAGCAATTTTATGGTCTTCAAAATCCAAATAAGAATCAATTGTGCATGAAAGCTAGACGGTTTCTCGCTCTGTGATTGAAATATTTGTTTACAAAGCTCACTGTTGATCCCTTAATGAGATATTTCTTTATATATTGGCATTGATTCTAACATTCATAGCCAACGCTAAACTACATTAACAGGAATCGGCTGTATATCAAATACGACAAAAACAGAAAAAAAATCTAATTTTATTTTGATCAACACGTGAAACATAGCAAATATACGTATTTAATACAACATTCATGTAAACATAGGACCCTGAGGGTATAAAACTTGAGTTCTGCCACCGAGCTCAAATCTCGTATCTTGTCTGTTTTATGTTTCCAAGTTAATTATGATCAGACAACACTTATAGTGTTGATACACTAGTCTGGCAGCATAACTAATCTGAACATGCATTTCAATATTATAAATCTGCTTCATATTTTCCACCATAGTACTTCCAGAATGGATCTGAGATTTGAGCTCAGAGACTGATCTCAAGTTGTATAACCTCTGGACCCGAGCACACGCTCTACAAAGGTCTGAAATGGACCTTCACGGTTTGATAACAAGGGTCCGTTTTAAACAAACTCTTGTAAAAAAAGACAAAGACCACGCAGTACAGATAAGCCCTATATGTGTCAATATCACTAGACAATTATACGTTTTCTTTTATAAAAGAAAATTAGATGTTCGATAAAAATACACAATAAAAAGACGAGTAATAGCGCGACAAAATAAAGCCTGTTAATTAATTAAAGCTTAAGAACATAGACAAGCTAACAGTTACCGGACATACCTTAATTCTTGGCAAACAAAAAAGTCCACTAGTGGTTTTCAATCAGGCAAGTTCACAAAAAAGTCAAATAGACAGTTGCACAATTAAGTTTACAAAGATTTCTTATTATTATTCAACCTGTAGTTTACAAAGAACGTTTAATGTGAATAGATAAGACAAATTTATAAAAAAAACTTGATGTTAATTAAGTTGGCAAGTTTACCAAGAAAGTTTGATATTAAATACCCAGGCAAGTTGACAGAGGAATCTTAATTTTAACCAATCTGAGAATTTCGGAAAGTGACGTAATTAAATTCCATTCTAATCGTCACAGCAACACAACAGAACTACCATCAGCACGGCTACAACTGCAAGAAGAATGGCAGCACAAATACATATTGCGAAGCCGACGTTCAGATCTGACGAGCTCACACTGACATCTTCTGCGAATATGATAGCGCCGATCGTCAAGAACACAGCTGAAACAAAAAAGATTGTTGAAAAGACAGACGAATGGACGGACAGGCGTAATAAATCGATAAAATAAAAAATGAGAACACAAACACTTAAGTCCTATTATTTCTCTATTAATAACTTTACATCTTTACAGGGTATCGTTATTGACTGTACACGCAAATATTGACGAGGATATCTTTGAAATACAGAAGAACGACCGGTATCTAACTTCTGTCGGCACAGAGCAACAAAATACCACGTTGTTGACGTATATATGTCGTAACTAAAGCCATAAAACTCACATTGTTTGTGCCACATAGCACAGTCCGTATGCGTATTGCTTAACTTACGCCAGTAGTCAACCTCCAAGTACTTGTGTATATTGACTAACTTAAGCCAGAATACGAAACCTGAGGTACTTGTGTAAACTTAAGCAAGAAGACACAACCTGCGTACTTGTGAGTTCTGCCTAACCCAAGCTTATTCACATACAATGTATTCGTATGTAGAAGACGAACAGAATTCTGAAACACTGATTTGGATAACAGTAAGATGGGTGATCCAGAAACAACCGGACTGCCTCTGTATTTTTTTTCATACGTGGTATCACATCCATAAAATTCTGTTATAGACTCAGTCCGGTTATTTCTGGATCACCCACCGTATACAACTATACAATGGAAAGCCGTTGAATAGGTGCACAGCCTTTATAAAACAAGATTAATTTAAAAATTCTCAAACTCACCTGCTGCAATACACAAAACAATGATTACGATGCTGACAAGCTTACTCTCCTTAAAGCAACATCCCTTAAGGAATACCATGACAACGACACCCGCACATGCTGCCGCTCCAAAAAACATCATTGCACGTACCGCCTCCAGAGAGGAATCATCTGAAACAATAGAGAAACGTTTAATACGACGAACGATCAATACCGTCTATAATACTGATCATCATCATCATCATCATCATCATCATCATCATCATCATCAACATCATCATCATCAACATCATCATCAACATCATCATCATCATCATCATCATCATCAACAACATCATCATCAACAACATCATCATCAACAACATCATCATCATTATCATCATCAACAACATCAACATCATCATCATCATCATCATCATCATCAACAACAACATCATCATCATCATCAACAACATCATCATCATCATTATCATCATTATCATTATCATCATAATCATCATCATCATCATCATCATCAACAACATCATCATCATCATCATCATCATCATCATCATCATCATCATCATCATCAACAACATCATCATCAACAACATCATCATCGTCATCATCATCATCATCAACAACATCATCATCATCATCATCATCATCAACAACATCATCATCAACAACATCATCATCAACAACATCATCATCATCATTATCATCATTATCATTATCAACAACATTTTCATCATCATCATCAACAACATCATCATCAACAACATCATCATCATCATCATTATCATCATCAACAACAACATCATCATCATCATCATCAACAACATCATCATTATCATCATCAACAACATCATCATCAACATCATCATCATCAACATCATCATCATCATCATCATCATCATCATCATCATCATCATCATCATCAACAACATCATCATCAACAACATCATCATCATCATTATCATCATCATCATCATCAACAACAACAACATCATCATCATCATCATCGAGAGAGAGAGAGAGAGAGAGAGAGAGAGAGAGAGAGGACAAGGAGTGGGAGGAAAGTGAGAGACGAGGTGAAATTGAGGGTGTAAGAAAAAAGATAGCGGGGTATGGTTATATTAAGGGAGAGCGAAAAATAGAGAAGGGGCATTGCTGAATTAAGGGGAGAAAAAAACTGGATAGGGTTACATCAAAGGGGAGAGAAAAAGAGAGGGTAGTAAGGTAAGAATAAGGGGGGACAGAGAAAGAGGTATGGTTGAAATAATGGGGATAGAAAAACACAGGGGGCGTATGGTTGGGTGAAGGGGGGCGTAAAATAGAGGGTGATGCGGTTAAATTAAGGGGAAACAGAAAAAAAACGAGGAGTAAACATTGTAAATGGTAAATGTTTGTACTCTTGTATTGGAAATAAAAACACGGGTACTAAAACATCCGCCATCTTAGCTTAATAGAGGAACTATAAGGAGTACGGACATGAATAGAGGGCTGGCGCGGTGCACGAACCGGAAACACGTTTATCATATACATTGTTTTTGTATATACATATACATGGGTTACAACTTCTGAAATGACGGCTTCCGCACCAATTAAGTTGGTTTAACACTACAACTTTTTCAACAACAAAAAAACCCACTCACATTTCAAAGTTGTAACCCTTGTATATGTATATATTTTATATCATAAGACTAGTGTGTTTTTGGTCCGTGTTAGCATTTTGGGTTTTAACAACCAATATACATCATCCCTGCAACGTGCTAGCCCCCATATGCGGACATCGGTTACGTCTGTTCAAACCCTTGACTGGAGTTTTTCATATGGACCAGACGGATTTAAATTGCGGGGAACAATATTTGTACTTGTATAGCATCGAGGAACACTACACAGCCATCCGATGGTATATTACAGTTGAAAAAAGCATAAAACCCGGAAAGAACAGACAGCGCAACCTTTACAAAGCAACACCCGTTGTAAGAAGCAAGATTATGCTGTTGTTGAAGGGAGGTTGTTGTTCAAGAGAGGGCAGCTTTAGAGAGCTTGCCGTAATTAAAACATTTTCTATTTTGTAAAAAAATAATAAATCTGTACCTGACACATCTATGCAGTCTAGAGTACTGTGCTCCTTGACTTCTTCGAAAGTACATGTACTCCATATTCCTGAGTAGGTATGTGTCGTAATCACTCTTTGTACGGTTACATCCACCGTGCTTTCATCCCAAATAGGGGTCGCTATGGAAACGATTACGCCAACGAAAGCTACCATGGAAACCAGGGATATCACCCACAATAATACTTTTGACATGAGAACCATTTTGCCTATAGAATACGCTCACAATAAAGATACTTTTCCGTTATGTACACTGTCTTTGGGTCACAAATTGCGTTTCAAGTCTTACACAAAATCTATCTTTTTAAAATATATTTTTTTTATCCAAAATGTTGCTCTTCGCGTAAGATTTAGATATACATTTAAAGGTAATCGCTGAAGCGCTTTTAAAACTTAGGTCACAGCTCTTTGGGTTGGCACCACTTAAATGTAACGTAAATAAGGTCATCAATAAAAAATTGTGGTTCGCCCGTTATGTGACTGACTCACTAAAAATCATCAAAACCACACAGGATTTTTAGCGACCTCGACAAATATATTTTTTCGGTTCTTTTCTCCCGATTTTGTTTTCCAGACAAACATGTGTATTTTTACAAATATGTATCCGAAGAAGACAGTGTCTACCAATTTTTCAGTCGTTAAAAGTTTGGGGCATGTAAAGGGAAACCAACATTTATTACAAGGATGACCTTATCGAAATAAACTTAAATTTGAGCCGAAGTCACAGCCAAATCAATTGAGTGTATTGTTTTTTGTGTGGAACAATTCATGCCCTGTGATTAGCCATTGTTTCTATTCATATTATGTAGACAAACACTATTGAATTCGTTATATCAGTTTGTTTTGAATAGACACAGCATATGATATCTTACAAAATACATGCAGAAGTATGTCGTTGGCAGGTATCAAATATCATTCAATTTGTACAACAACAAATATCTCCAAGTATGAATATTTCGCAAAGGTCATGACCTCAAGGAAAAACTTCAATAACAAGACCACCTTTGAGCCCAAATAAGTTGGCTTCTTCATGGAGGTAGTGACAGTGTTAAATTGAGATATCGTCGCCCTAATTCCAGAATGTTGTAAGTCGTATTTTGTACATTTCGAGAAAATCGAGTTCAAAGTTTTGAAAGGCTATAACTTTTTACCTACTCAACCGAATTTAAAATAAGATATATCTGCTTTTACAGATTGATTTCTATTTTTACAGTATAGAATATGAAGATGTTGCTATGGATACTTTTAAAATAAAGTAACAATAAAAATATTAAAATTCACAGAAAATTGACATTTTTACGAAACATTGGAAGAACCAGATTGTTCTTAAGAGTTACAACAAACTGACCCTTAATATGTCAGGATATCTTTAGTTACAGCAATAAGAAAATGAAGCTATTATATTGTTTTATTTTTAATTTAATAGTTTCTTGTACATTCATTGCATGATTATGATAAAATCCGAGACTTTATTTTATTATGTATAATGATCATACCCTGTCTTTGACACAGTGAACCGTGCCGGTCAAAGTGGAGGATTAAGCCACAAAACAATATATTCCACATGGTGGAATTGTAACACTTTGATATACAACAACAAACAAAATTTGGAAATATCGTAACTACATTGAAATTGAACTTATTTTTTTAAAATAAATTAACTTTTTGTAATTCTAATTATCTGTATTGTCTCCTACAATTTCAATTAAATGAAATGTTGAACCCTTTGAATTTTTTTGTTAGATTCATTCATGAGAAGGTATATTCTACAGCAAGCTCAGTGATTCTCAATTTAAGAACGCAGATAACATTTCATTTTGTGTGACACAAATGAACGTTTTTTGAAACTTACAATCCACACAAAAAAAGTGCAAATTAGCATAAATGCTTTAATTCAAAATTAATGCGCAAAAAATTGCCGAATGCAACGAATTTGAATTTCGAAAGGCGCTCAATTCAGGCTCGCATAGGAATCAATAGGCGTACGTTTTACCTTCGGTCCTTTCGTATTAGTGTCGATTTTATCTTGTGACAAATTTGTATTCAATGATATACATGTGGAGCACTGCCAAAAGTGTCTCATACAATAAGTAGAAATGATTTACATGCATTCTCTTTTTTGGAGGATGAAGACGGCCACTAGACGTGTTGTGTTTTGCCACTATTAGTTTCATGGCCTAATGATAAATCCAGGATATCAGTATAATCTGAAGAGGTCTTATGCAAGCACTGGATGCTTACAAGACACTATGATGGCATATAATCTGAAATGAGATCCTTTGGAAGCACATATCCAGTTTGATAGGGTCTGTCCATGAGTGGTATTGGAATGTGTAACACCTTTCACGACCCATATGCGGAACTTGAGTTTACCAATTGAGTATATTCCATGATCCAAGAGGACCAGAAAATGTAACGATATAATATGAAAGGAGATCCTTTGGAAGCACAGAATGAAACCAAGAAAATATAATAGCAGACCCAGTTTGTTTGGGTCTGTTCATGAGCGTTAGTGAAAAGTGCAACACCACTCACGCCTCTAGCACCGGCTACACTGAAGTACAGGGCGACTTTTTACGGCCGCTACACGAGCACATAAAGATTATTGTTGCGATAGTTTATATAATATGAAAGGAGATCCTTAGGAAGCTCTGAATACTACCAAGAAATATAATAGCAGACCCAGTTAGATAAGGTCTGTGAGTGGTAATGGAATGTACAACACCACTCAAGCCCCCCCCCCCCCTGGCACCGGATTAAGTTGAACTCTATTATACCAGTATTGAGTATACTCCATGATCCCAAAGGACCAGACAGTATAACAACACTTAATCCATACCCAGTTTGATTGGGTCTGTTTATGAGTTGTCAACACTCACGCCCCCTAGCACCGACTTTGTAACTATGCCAGAAAACTTTACCTATTGTCTAATATAGTCTTAAAAGAGATCCTTTGGAAACACATAGTGCAACTATGTCAAAAGATGTGATCGGATGTGATTTGGTCTCCTCAAAAGCAAAAGTGCAACAGCTATCGCTGGTTTATGCTATATTCTGTTATAATATTAAATACAGAATAATCGCATTCAGTAGGTAACGATCAGGACAATCGATCACTTAGTTATAAAAAGTTAGCACTGCATATACACTGTAAGATGGCATTAATTGATGGACTAGACAACCAGCTTATCCGAACATTGTCGTATCTGAATCATATCACTAACTTTGTTGCTCTGAATTTATTTAACGATTAAGTGTAGCATTTTTTCTACTCAATGTTTGGAACAGTACAGCAAATTATTCATATTTCTATAATTATATACCATTTTAAATAAAACACTTACACGCTAGAAGCCAAAATCAACTTCCAAAAATTGTTCAGCACATTCTCAATACTCCGCCATATTGAAAAGATGGTATCACGTGACCAATATCCTGGAAAGCTATTGGCTCAAAAATTACAACACTCTGGACTTGAATTTTGTTGCAATTTATGGACATAGAACAATCTGACCCTGGCAATATCTCAATATAGGTAGGTTCCAGAGTGTTGCTGCTCATACCACCAGATAGAGCTTGAAAAGACGAACATTTTGATACCAAAAACTCATTTTTTCAAAAAATGGAGTTACAACATTCTGGAATTAGCGCGACGATATGTAAAAAAAAGTTTGAAAATCGGTTTTAAAATAAGTGATTATTAAAATAGCGCGAACAATACAAGACAAATTCGCCACCCCTTAGAAAATCCTGAGCGAAACAATGTTAATAATAATTTCCAAGTAGGCACTTACTGTCGGAGTAGCCTGAATAAGACGTATTATATTAATAAGAAAGAAAAGGATTCATAGAGGATAAAACACATGCAAACATCCCATCTTCCACAAAACACTACCAATTCCTAAATCCCCGAATATAATGACACGTGGTGTTTTAATGTTTAATGTCACATGTTATTTCTGGTTATAAAACTGAAAATAACAGAATGGGCTAAAAGCTTGGGGCAAATGTTTACGTCCTCCACATGCTCGGTGATAGCAACACAACAGTACCAATGATAACACAGTAAAATTTCATTCAGATTACACGTAATTTCTAATTGTATAGTTTTTTATATATATATTACAACCTCAATTAAAGGACTACCTTTGTGTGCAAGGATGAATAGTATCAACACTGAAATCAACTCTGTAGTAAGAAATGGAACAAGACAAAAAAACAACAAAGAAAATGTATTCTCAGACTGGTAAAAACACGAAATATAACAAATATACAAATTAAATATATCACATATGCACATTGTTCAGCATTCGCTCAACAGAGGTCCGGAATGAATGCCCGCTAAATGAGAACGATGAGCCATTTAAGGTATTAAATCCCTAATGTTAAAACATGATTACCTCAGAATGCCGCGGAACCATTTTGAAAACGTCTGTAGAATTTTAAAAAATCAATGATAGAAAATGACCTAACCTTGAGAATTTTCAATGAACAATGGAAACCCTTTAAGTAAATGGCAACAACTCTTGTCAGATTTCAAAATATGTCATAAAAGAAAATTAAGTATCTTAAGTTGCTATCAAAAAAATATAGAAATACGGATAATCTCGCTATACTGTTTTTATAACATTGGCATTTGTGTTAAGCATTGAGCAGATAGGTCAGTAAAGTTCAATATCAAGGGTGTAATGATTAAGACGATACAGTATGGCTAAGCCTGAAACTCTTATGTGCATATATTTTTATCCAAGAAAATATGATATTCGATTGATGTATAAATTCGAGAAGAGACCACCGTGGCACATAATTTTATATATATATATATATATAAACACATCATACAGTATAAACTGATTTACATGTACCTTTATCTTCTTTTTTTTAATAAAATCTGGATTTTAGTAAAGCCAGACTCTGTCTTTGATCAGATATGTGGCGTTCAAAAGTGTAGGAACTTTCACACACAAATAAATAAATAAATAAAATGATGCAAACAGGAAAATCCTCAACGAAATCTTTCACATCAATTAACTAGAAACGTTTAAAAAAGCAATAAAACAAACAAGTTTAAAGTATTTTTTCGACCTGGCAAATAACTCTCAATATTAATTAATCAGGCAAGTTTACTAAGATAATTTAACATTAACCAACCAGGCAAGTTTACAAAAACCTCATAATATCAGTCAACTAGGCAAGTTTACAAAGAAATCTTTATATAAATCAACTAGGCAAGTTTACAAAGAAATCTTTATATTAATCAACTAGGCAAGTTTACAAAGAAATCTTTATATTAATCAACTAGGCAAGTTTACATAGAAATCTTTATATTAATCAACTAGGCAAGTTTACAAAGAAATCTTTATATTAATCAACTAGGCAAGTTTACATAGAAATCTTTATATTAATCAACTAGGCAAGTTTACAAAGAAATCTTTATATTAATCAACTAGGCAAGTTTACAAAGAAATCTTAATGTCAATCAACTAGGCAAGTTTACAAAGAAATCTTTATATTAATCAACTAGGCAAGTTTACAAAGAAATCTTTATATTAATCAACTAGGCAAGTTTACAAAGAAATCTTTATATTAATCAACTAGGCAAGTTTACATAGAAATCTTTATATTAATCAACTAGGCAAGTTTACAAAGAAATCTTTATATTAATCAACTAGGCAAGTTTACAAAGAAATCTTAATGTCAATCAACTAGGCAAGTTTACAAAGAAATCTTTATATTAATCAACTAGGCAAGTTTACATAGAAATCTTTATATTAATCAACTAGGCAAGTTTACAAAGAAATCTTTATATTAATCAACTAGGCAAGTTTACAAAGAAATCTTAATGTCAATCAACTAGGCAAGTTTACAAAGAAATCTTTATATTAATCAACTAGGCAAGTTTACAAAGAAATCTTTATATTAATCAACTAGGCAAGTTTACAAAGAAATCTTAATGTCAATCAACTAGGCAAGTTTACAAAGAAATCTTTATATTAATCAACTAGGCAAGTTTACATAGAAATCTTTATATTAATCAACTAGGCAAGTTTACAAAGAAATCTTTATATTAATCAACTAGGCAAGTTTACAAAGAAATCTTAATGTCAATCAACTAGGCAAGTTTACAAAGAAATCTTTATATTAATCAACTAGGCAAGTTTACAAAGAAATCTTTATATTAATCAACTAGGCAAGTTTACAAAGAAATCTTTATATTAATCAACTAGGCAAGTTTACAAAGAAATCTTTATATTAATCAACTAGGCAAGTTTACAAAGAAATCTTTATATTAATCAACTAGGCAAGTTTACAAAGAAATCTTAATGTCAATCAACTAGCCAAGTTTACAAAGAAATCTTTATATTAATCAACTAGGCAAGTTTACAAAGAAATCTTTATATTAATCAACTAGGCAAGTTTACAAAGAAATCTTAATGTCAATCAACTAGGCAAGTTTACAAAGAAATCTTTATATTAATCAACTAGGCAAGTTTACATAGAAATCTTTATATTAATCAACTAGGCAAGTTTACAAAGAAATCTTTATATTAATCAACTAGGCAAGTTTACATAGAAATCTTAATGTTGATCAACTAGGCAAGTTTACATAGAAATCTTTATATTAATCAACTAGGCAAGTTTACATAGAAATCTTTATATTAATCAACTAGGCAAGTTTACAAAGAAATCTTTATATTAATCAACTAGGCAAGTTTACAAAGAAATCTTAATGTCAATCAACTAGGCAAGTTTACAAAGAAATCTTAATGTCAATCAACTAGGCAAGTTTACAAAGAAATCTTTATATTAATCAACTAGGCAAGTTTACAAAGAAATCTTTATATTAATCAACTAGGCAAGTTTACAAAGAAATCTTTATATTAATCAACTAGGCAAGTTTACAAAGAAATCTTTATATTAATCAACTAGGCAAGTTTACAAAGAAATCTTTATATTAATCAACTAGGCAAGTTTACAAAGAAATCTTTATATTAATCAACTAGGCAAGTTTACATAGAAATCTTTATATTAATCAACTAGGCAAGTTTACAAAGAAATCTTTATATTAATCAACTAGGCAAGTTTACAAAGAAATCTTAATGTCAATCAACTAGGCAAGTTTACAAAGAAATCTTAATATTAATCAACTAGGCAAGTTTACAAAGAAATCTTAATGTCAATCAACTAGGCAAGTTTACATAGAAATCTTTATATTAATCAACTAGGCAAGTTTACAAAGAAATCTTAATGTCAATCAACTAGGCAAGTTTACAAAGAAATCTTAATGTCAATCAACTAGGCAAGTTTACAAAGAAATCTTAATGTCAATCAACTAGGCAAGTTTACAAAGAAATCTTAATGTCAATCAACTAGGCAAGTTTACATAGAAATCTTTATATTAATCAACTAGGCAAGTTTACAAAGAAATCTTTATATTAATCAACTAGGCAAGTTTACAAAGAAATCTTAATGTCAATCAACTAGGCAAGTTTACAAAGAAATCTTAATATTAATCAACTAGGCAAGTTTACAAAGAAATCTTAATGTCAATCAACTAGGCAAGTTTACATAGAAATCTTTATATTAATCAACTAGGCAAGTTTACAAAGAAATCTTAATGTCAATCAACTAGGCAAGTTTACAAAGAAATCTTAATGTCAATCAACTAGGCAAGTTTACAAAGAAATCTTAATGTCAATCAACTAGGCAAGTTTACATAGAAATCTTTATATTAATCAACTAGGCAAGTTTACAAAGAAATCTTTATATTAATCAACTAGGCAAGTTTACAAAGAAATCTTAATGTTGATCAACTAGGCAAGTTTACATAGAAATCTTTATATTAATCAACTAGGCAAGTTTACATAGAAATCTTTATATTAATCAACTAGGCAAGTTTACAAAGAAATCTTTATATTAATCAACTAGGCAAGTTTACAAAGAAATCTTTATATTAATCAACTAGGCAAGTTTACAAAGAAATCTTTATATTAATCAACTAGGCAAGTTTACAAAGAAATCTTTATATTAATCAACTAGGCAAGTTTACATAGAAATCTTAATGTTGATCAACTAGGCAAGTTTACATAGAAATCTTTATATTAATCAACTAGGCAAGTTTACATAGAAATCTTTATATTAATCAACTAGGCAAGTTTACATAGAAATCTTTATATTAATCAACTAGGCAAGTTTACAAAGAAATCTTTATATTAATCAACTAGGCAAGTTTACAAAGAAATCTTTATATTAATCAACTAGGCAAGTTTACAAAGAAATCTTTATATTAATCAACTAGGCAAGTTTACATAGAAATCTTAATGTTGATCAACTAGGCAAGTTTACAAAGAAATCTTTATATTAATCAACTAGGCAAGTTTACAAAGAAATCTTTATATTAATCAACTAGGCAAGTTTACAAAGAAATCTTTATATTAATCAACTAGGCAAGTTTACAAAGAAATCTTTATATTAATCAACTAGGCAAGTTTACAAAGAAATCTTTATATTAATCAACTAGGCAAGTTTACAAAGAAATCTTTATATTAATCAACTAGGCAAGTTTACATAGAAATCTTTATATTAATCAACTAGGCAAGTTTACATAGAAATCTTTATATTAATCAACTAGGCAAGTTTACATAGAAATCTTTATATTAATCAACTAGGCAAGTTTACATAGAAATCTTTATATTAATCAACTAGGCAAGTTTACAAAGAAATCTTTATATTAATCAACTAGGCAAGTTTACAAAGAAATCTTAATGTTGATCAACTAGGCAAGTTTACAAAGAACTCATAAAATCACCAAACTAGGCAATCTTAAAAAGACAAAACTCTTAATATTAATCAATCAGACAAGATAATAAATTACTCTTTGTATTAATCAAATAGGCAAGACTTAGTGTACAAAGAACTCCCAACATTAATAAATCAGACAAGAGTACAAAAAAATAACATTAATCAAATCGAAGAGTTTACAAAGAACTCATGATATAAATTAACTTTGTAAATCCAGAGAGTCGCGTGATTAAATCCAATTTTAATCATCACAACAACACAAGAGGACCACCATAAGCACGGCGACTACAGCAAGAAGGATGGCAGCACAAATACATATTCCGAAAGCGACGTGCAGTTCTGACGAGCCCACACTGACCTCTTCCACGTATATCACAGCGCCGATCACCAACAATATGGCTGAAACGAAAAAGAAAATCCTTGAAAAAGACAGACGGATAGACGGAAGGAAGCAATAAATAAATGTAGATACAACAGAAACTGGGAACACACACCACACGTGGGTCCCATTATTTCGTATATAAATCGATACTATACTGAAACGGAATATACATAATATGTAATAAAATCTTAGAAAAAAGATAGATAGACGGATGGATGAACATACAGGCGAAAAGATAAAATGGCGCACTCGAAAGTCGTCCGATTATTTCGTGACAAACTACTTCAAATGTTATCTTAGAACTTAAGGGATTTTACACGCTTAAATATAAGAAACTATCTTTGAAATGGAACTTATACACACTATCTGACTTCTATACCTGCCTTAATTCAAGCAAAAGAAACAATACAATAATTTAACCACAAAACACATCGCCGATCCAAGACATTCTTGTTAAAGCATGGTCCACTCTTCACATGTGTAAGGAAATACCATTGAATATTTCTTAAGCCAAAAACATATACCATAGCCCTACTGAACTGCAAACTATTCAATTTTCTTTAGAAATATGTCATTTTAAACATAAAAACTTACCCGATGCAATGCTTAAAACGATGATTGCGATACTGACTATTTTGCTCTCACTAAAGCAACATCCCTTTAGGAAAAGCAAAACGACGACTCCAGCAGATGTAATTGCACCTATCAATAGCATTGCTCGTACCGCTTCAAGAGAGTCACTATCTGAAACAATAAAGAACAATTTTAATTCTACCTGTAGAACAATAAATTCCGTCAATATTTGTTACCTCGTAGAGGGAGAGAGAGGACAATGGAAGAGAGGAAGGAGAGAGGGACAAAGGGAGAGAGGAAGGAGAGAGGAAAAGGGAGATAGGGGCCAAAGGGAGAGAGGAAAAAGGAGAGAGAGACAAGAGGAGAGATGAAGGAGAGAGTGACAAAGGGAGAGAAGAAGGAGGGAGTGACAAAGGGAGAGAGGAAGGTGACAAGGACAAAGGGAGAGAGGAAAAAGGAGATAGGGACAAAGTGAGAGAGGAAGGAGAGAGGGACAAAGGGAGAGAGGAAGGAGAGAGTGACAAAGGGAGAGAGGAAAAAGGATAGAGTAACAAAGGGAGAGAGGAAAAGGAGAAAGGGACTAGGGAGAGAGGAAAAAGGAGATAGGGACAAAGGGAGAGAGGAAGAATAGAGGGACAAAGGGAGAGAGGAAGGAGAGAGTGACAAAGGGATAGGAAGGAGAGAGGGACAAAGGGAGAGAGGAAGGATAGAGGGACAAAGTGAGAGAGGAAGGAGAGAGAGGGAAAAGGGAGAGAGGAAAGAGAGAGTGACAAAGGGATCGGAAGGAGAGAGGGACAAAGTGAGAGAGGAAGGAGAGAGGGACAAAGTGATAGAGGAAGGAGAGAGGGACAAAGTGAGAGAGGAAGGAGAGAGGGACAAAGTGAGAGAGGAAGGAGAGAGGGACAAAGTGAGAGAGGAAGGAGAGAGGGACAAAGTGAGAGAGGAAGGAGAGAGGGACAAAGTGAGAGAGGAAGGAGAGAGGGACAAAGTGAGAGAGGAAGGAGAGAGGGACAAAGTGAGAGAGGAAGGAGAGAGGGACAAAGTGAGAGAGGAAGGAGAGAGGGACAAAGTGACAGAGGAAGGAGAGAGGGACAAAGTGAGAGAGGAAGGAGAGAGGGACAAAGTGAGAGAGGAAGGAGAGAGGGACAAAGTGAGAGAGGAAGGAGAGAGGGACAAAGTGAGAGAAGAAGGAGAGAGGGACAAAGTGAGAGAGGAAGGAGAGAGGGACAAAGTGAGAGAGGAAGGAGAGAGGGACAAAGTGATAGAGGAAGGAGAGAGGGACAAAGTGAGAGAGGAAGGAGAGAGGGACAAAGTGAGAGAGGAAGGAGAGAGGGACAAAGTGAGAGAGGAAGGAGAGAGGGACAAGGGAAAGAGGGAAAAGGAGAGAGGGACAAAGGGAGAGAGGAAAAAGGAGAGAGGGACAAAGGGAGAGAGGAAAAATAAGAGAGGGACAAAGTGAGAGAGGAAAAGGAGAGAGGGACAAAGTGAGAGAGGAAAAGGAGAGAGGGAAAGTAAAGAACTAGAGAAAAAGGGTGAGATAGAGCGATATTGTGAAACTTAGGGGGAGCAGAAAAGAGTGTGGGACTGGAATGGAGAGTAAAATTGTCACATTTCGGCGGGAGGGGGTGTGAGAACAAACAATGGTCATATTCAGGAGTTAAGACGAACGGCAAATAATTGTATACTTGTAAAAGAAAAAAATAGAATCACCGATATCAGTAGCATCTGTCCTCTTAGCTAAATATGATAGATATATGATAATTGTGGAAACAAGGTTACATCTCATTTCAATCCGCAGTTAGATAAATAAAATTATGTTGAAAATAGGCGTAGAAAGGGAAAAACAGAGTTTTTTATCTTGAATTAAACTGTACCTGGTGCATCTACGCAGTCAAGTGTACTGTGCTCCTTGACTTCTTCTAAAGTACATGTACTCCATATTCCTGAGTAGGTATGTGTCGTAATCACTCTTTGTACGGTTACATCCACCGTGAGTTCATCCCAAATAGGGGTCGCTATACAAATAATTATGCCAATGAAAGCTAACGTGGAAACCAGGGATATCACCCACACTAATACTTTAGACATAAGAACCATCTTGCCTTCAGAAATAAATAAGTTCACAATAAAGATGCACAAATCGTGTATCAAGCGTAAGACGCAATTTTTTCTTTAAACTATTTTGTCACCAACTTGTGCTCTTCGCGTCTGATCGAGAACTGCGACTAACTTTTATTGCTGAAGCGCATTTAACACTAAGGCCACAGCTCTCTGAGATTGCACTACTTAAATTTAAAACTTTGATAGGCCATTTACAAAAATATTGGTTTTAAGTTACACAACTGAAACATTCGAATCTTCTCCAACCCTGAAGAGGCTTTGTAGCGATCTTGATAGGTACAGTTAAACCCGTGTTAAGTTCCGGATAAAGGCCACTCCGTGAATAAAGACAAATCTCTTACCAACCGTCACTATTTAATTAGAACAAAATGACTTCCGAATAAAGGCCATCGCGTGAATAAAGGCCATCGCGTGAATAAAGGCCACCATGTGAATAAAGGCCATCGCGTGAATAAAGGCCATCGCGTGAATAAAGGCCACCATGTGAATAAAGGCCACCATGTGAATAAAGGCCATCGCGTGAATAAAGGCCACCATGTGAATAAAGGCCATCATGTGAATAAAGGCCATGGCGTGAATAAAGGCCACCATGTGAATAAAGGCCATCATGTGAATAAAGGCCATCGCGTGAATAAAGGCCACCATGTGAATAAAGGCCATCGCGTGAATAAAGGCCACCATGTGAATAAAGGCCATCATGTGAATAAAGGCCACCATGTGAATAAAGGCCATCATGTGAATAAAGGCCATCGCGTGAATAAAGGCCATCATGTGAATAAAGGCCATCGCGTGAATAAAGGCCACCATGTGAATAAAGGCCATCGCGTGAATAAAGGCCACCATGTGAATAAAGGCCATCGCGTGAATAAAAGTCATTCTTTTACCAACCGTCACTGCTCAATTAAAACAAAAATATCTCCGGATAAATGCCACCCAGTGAATAAAGGTCATAGTTCGTCTTTCCTAAGGGTGACATTTGTACAATGATTGACAGTAGTTCTTTTGTTCGTTCTTTATTCTACAAGTTCATGTTCTGCTTCAGAAAAATGTTTACAACAAAATAATAAAACTAAATACTATGGAAATATTAATTTTCGTTGGGGATTTTATTTCGTGGAATCAAATCCCCACGAATTTAAGTGCAAAGATAAGGCATTTTACTTTTAAAAAAATCATAATCCACGAATTTATGTCCCCACGAAATAGCCATTTTAGTAAAAACCACGAAAATTGAGCCCACAGAAAATAAATGAAAATACAGTACATTGCCCACCTATCAACCCTCTGTGAAAAGTTTGCCTCGCGTCACCGCAAACCAACATTTTTAAAAGAATTACCTCGGAATGAACTTGTTATCGAAAGTAGGCACAACCGATTATTTTGGTGTAATATTTTTTGTCTCTAACAATACCAAAGGCATTAGTCTTTGTTATCTATTTACATCATTTGAACGCATACTATTGAAAATCATTATATCGGTATTGACTGTTTTGCATAGACACTGCACATTATACCTTTATTATTATACAAAAATATGCAGTTGACAATTATCAAATATCACCAAATGTGCACGACAAAAAAAAACTCATTTTGACCCAAACAAGTCGGTCCCGAAATTGAGGTGTAAACATATCACTACCATGTTAAAAATTTGAAATAAGTTTAAAAATCAGTCAGTAAGAAATAAGTGTCCATTAAAATGGCATGGCCTTGGTATTTGGATGGTCTATAGGTGAGGTTTCATTGTACCTTCAAAAAAAGTTTCATCCCAGTAAAAAAATGTGGTAAAGCACTGGTCTTTTGTTATTGAAGCACTTGTCCAAGGAGCTAAAATAATAACTGAATGGTACGACCTGATTTAGTTACCGCGTCATTATTAAGACCAACTTATTCTAAAAAAACACTTACCTACAGATCATTTATGTACATTCTGTATTTCGTCTAATTAAAAACATTTTTTCAAAGGTAGTCTTAATACGATCTGTTCTTTGTCAGACGCCATTAACGATACTTCGAATTTTATCAAAATCTCATTATGAAAAATGGCTGTCCGAAATCGTCTGATTTCTGTTTTTAAACTGTTCAGTTTATACAGACGTCTGTCTAAAACTTCAATTCGAATTGACGCGTACGGCCGTAAAGTAAACAAGGCACACGAACAAAATCAAGATCCTGTACGCGGACTTAGTTCCCATGGTGTCAAGCGAGACTTTCTATCAAACTTAACACGATACGAGAGGTATGAGATATTGGCCTACGGAAACCATTGCTAGTATTTAACTAGCTGGCGGCCCGTCAACCTACCGCACCAGTTCTAACTCAGTCTCCACTAGGTCTCAAACCTTTGATCTCCAGCTCCGAGGGCAGACACCCTAACCACTCACTCAGGACACGTAAGTACATGATGTAATACATTTCAGACACAATGATTCAAATTTCAAGTTCATGTTTCATAACGAAATATTAGTATTTCCATTAAAGGGGGTCAGTTGCTTTCCTTTCTCAAATTATGCATGTGAAGAAAAGAACTGACGGAAAAGTTGATTTGGACAATATCTAGCACATGCTGAAGTATTTCGGCAAAGATTGCTATTAATTATGGAAGGAAACCTTTATTACTCGTTGTTGTATTGAAACCGCAAGGGTATCCTCGGTCTATTTTTAGAAATGTGTACTTCCTATTTTGACTTGTATGTCTAATTATGTAAACAACGAAACATGTCAGACAGGCCGTGCACAGTAAGAAAAACGTGTTTTAATTAATCTTCTATATCAATACGAGGTTTAAGTTAAGGTGGGTCACGGGTTTCCTCCCGAAAAATTGCCACCACTACAGAGTTTGATCAAAACCTTTGAAGATTTAATGACGGCAAAATGAAGCTATATTAACTTTTTCGGATTTGTAAATGATTCAGCATTGTGCATAGTAAATTTCATAATTTAATATGCAGAATTATCGGAGCAGTACAAGAAATAACGCGAAAAAAACATATACAACATATCGCTCCACTAGGTGGCCGTTTTTTGAGCGGTTTCAATGGAAATATCATTTGAATACATCATTTTTGCTTTAGCCAATACTTTGAAGGATTTTCCTGCAAAAAGATTTTTTTGTGCGTTGACTTCTAGATACTGAACACTTTTCGGAAGGAAACCCGCGACCCACCTTAAGTATTAAAATATATTTGCCTTGTTTATGTTTAATCAACACCACCATAACATGTAGTTTTCGTGCATTTACCTAGTTTTGAAAGCGAGGTTTAATTTTTGGCAGGGGTCTTAAAATAGTTCTATCTAGGGTGCGCAACCTAGTTAGGAAATACCTGTTCAATAATGATAAAAAGTGTTTTAAAATGGGAATTTTTCGGTTCTCCAAGTGAAATCCATATACTTCGATTTCAAAATAACGTATTGAATCACTTTTTTAAAAGTACTTTCTACTCAAATATTCCAACGTAAAACCACCAAAATACACCAAAAAAAAAACAACAGCAACAAAAGGATTTAATAATTTTTAGACACAAATTCAACAAGATAGCACGTTTCTGCGAAAAAAAGACTCTACAGTTACATATAAAATTAGTTCGTTGTTTATAATCATAGACTTATTTAAACATGAAGATCTTTTTTTAGTTAGTAAAACTCTTAATACAACTTACAATGCGATGATACGTACAAAAAAGACACCAAAAGTTAACGTGATTTGTGTAGCACACTAAGAGTTACTTCCCTTGTGGTATGCATTTCGTTAGTTCACAAATACTATGTACATGAAATAACATTTGATAAAACCAGTAACGGTCCGCTAATTCAACAATGGTATTCGTTAACAGCCGAAAGATGTAACAGACGAAATAGTGCAAGTGATGTTGGCTTTCAGGAAATGCGTTCTACAGTCGGTCAACCTATACGTTATTTATGAGGTGTTGGCCAACGTTTTTTCTGATAACAAACGATATGAATTCTATATTAAGATGTTGATATGTTTTGCATTTATAGCCTATGGGATCTGGGAGCTGAAATGATTTGAATACATCAAATAAACGAATTAAAACATCAACATAACAATTTATACTATTCCAAGACAAACGCTCAATAAAATATGGTATACAGTTTGTAATTTGTTTTTCTGTTGTTTTTCTGAACATAATAATTCCTACTTGGGAGGTACAATTCCTCCGTAGGTATTTTCTTACTCTTGATTTTGCTATTAGAAAATTCATGGTCGATGTCAAACAATACGGTAGGTCGAATAACTGTAAACATGGCTTTTTTCTATCAATTGGATTAGGAAAAGTAACTCGTAGTTCAGAAATCTGGTCCATTCAATCTTTAACATACTTCGACATCAAATTATACAACAATAATATCGTCTTCAAACGTTATTCAAAAGTTATTTCACGAATTCTTAAACTTAATTATAAATCTTGAGTTTTGTTTTTATAAATCTTTGAGAGACATTTACTTTTCTGTTCGTTGCGCTTGTTTTTAAATGAAAGGGACTTCTTTCTTGACTTCGGAAAATAAGTAGATCTAATAGATCGCAGATCTAGTCCCTTTAAGCAAAACAGGCGATGGTTCCAGCCAGTACTGAAAGCACTGATGTTAGTACAATCAAAGCAAATCCAGCATTTAGATCCATCACATCAAACATGAAGTCATCCTTAACAGCCGTTCCATACACTATTGGACTTATGATCAGTATCAGCCCTGGAAGAAGAAAACATCTAAACGTTTGAGAATTTTCTCCATATTAGACACATATCTGTACGCTTAACTGATGACTATCGACAAGTCTATATTATCTGCATTGACACAGTCGTAATGATCGTATCAATATGTATTTACGTACATGTAAAAACGAGTGCATTGAAATGTTAGACGACAAAAGAGCTGTCGTTTCTTTTCACTCATTATCATTTGCTACATGTTCATGTATTATATTTTGGAACACAGACCAGTAACCGCGCCAAACTCATGTAAGAATTTCAAAGTCAAACAAAGGAATAATTTCAAGGTTTTTTTTTCGACAAGTAAACAAAGAAAGGCACGACGAACATACATACATTTAAATAACAATATAACTGAAAACTGAGTTATTTTATCCAATAATGCTACGAATAGTATGTTGAAGACAAATATCAAATTTCAACAACCAAAGACAAAATATAAACATTAGTGTCAATGGTCACTCATATCGTATGGTATAGTAATATTGTTCTAACAGACCAAGACAGGTAACTCTGAGAGGATTGCATTAATGATATTCCTCCTCTTGGTTTACCGTACCTGCAAGTATTGCAAATACGCCAACAGCTTTCACACAACGCGTCCTCTCAAAGCAGAACAGATCGACGATAGACATGACGAAAGCTAGGCAGACCATGGCTAAGCCAATCACGGTAACAGCTTGTGCGGCCTTCAGACCATCAGTATCTGAAACAAAGAAATCAAAACAAACAACAAGTCATGTGACCTTATTACAAACATCACGCAATGCACGTAAATTATTTACGAGCATGTTGTATCTATGGCTCTAATGTTTGATGGTGGACTGAACCTTCGCCTGTAAGCTACTATTAGATATCAATTATGTAAGATCCATCAGTGTATTCAAATAAGGTAACTCTACAACAACTTTACATATAAAACCGAACGCAAAGAGTTTATTGATTAGCCAATATAACATCTTGTTTAATATTTTAGAGAGAGTCTATGTTTTCCTTGAACATTACCAAAACTGTGTCTATTAATCGGAATAGTTGATTTAAATGTATGATATTAGTTTGGCTTGGTGCTTCTGATAATGTAAACAACACGAACAATGGTTTATTCAAACCAGCGAAACATAAGGACTCGATGTTCTAAAATTTCAACCAGCAAATCTCAACACTCAAATTACATCACTCAAGCCTGCATCATAACTATATTATGTGCATTACCGAAACATCGTAAACCAATATATTACCATCACAATTAATATTACTGTCATATCAAACTGTTACGGAAACATACAACCGGAGAACTGGCATTTATCTGAAAACAATCGATCTCGGCCCTCAACGAATTTAATTAACACATATTAAGAAGAGCAAATTCCAAGCACTTAGGTTTGGGAGATGCTTACTATTTCTGGCCAAAGCGTTACTTACCTATACACCTAGATGTACTTTTATTACAGAGTTTGAATACTGCACAATTAGGAACACAGTTAAGAATTTTAACAGGCCTAATGTAATATAAAAAATGGCGTAATCAGCACCAACATGATACTAGTAATTGTTACATCGTTATTCTTACTGTAAATTATCAGTACATAAGAAGGTAATAAATCGCAACCAACATTGCTGAGTACCGGGGAATTTCTGGCACCAAGACAAATGGCGAGGTTTAGAAATTAAATTACTACTGGTTTTAAAGCGTACCTGATAAAAATATTTTGCCTTACCTTTTGGAGTGTCAAGCAGAGTATCACAGCCATAGTCGTCGTCGGTTGAGTACGTGTGTCTCCAACAAGTGTACCACAAACCTGTGTATGTTTTCGTTTTCATCTTAGCGATTTGCAATGTGCTGGTCGATTCAGTGATGTGCCAGTAAGGTATAAACAAGGCAACTGCTCCTAGAGTCAGCGCGATGAATATTACCAAGGTTACCAGAATGCCAAGTTTACTCAGCATATTCTAATTGTGTTTATATATTATATTTTATATCTACTTTAAAATAATTGCTTTACAAACTATTGTCGTGGTCTCGAAATTTTACATAATCCCTAAAAAAGGTTAAATGAATCAAAACCACTTAGTTGATAAAGATAACAAGATATAAATCCGCAAGAAATGGTGATTAACGTTAAAGAGTTGGAATCTTAGGTTTCTGCAAAACGTTCACAAATAATTCACAATGAATTGCACATAGTGTTCACAAAGTTCAATTAATCCTCTATTCTTCTATTTTTAACAGTTGATTTGTATTATGAAGATATTACACTAGTATTACATCAACGTGATTTCCTTCACACAAATTTCAAAACTTCTATCAAACTAACACCCAATGTTTCTAGAGTCGTAAACTTCAGGTAAAATAAAATATCAATGTTATGATCTATTGGTTGAAGATGCGTTACCATAGCACATAGCGTGCTGGTGGTCAATCTAATTCGATCTTCGTAATTATTTATTTCCCAAAGACTTGGCTATACGGGATTTCATCGATTATAGAATAAACCCCTCCTTAGTAAGCCTATGAAGAACTTCAAATTAGTAAGCTTCCATATAGTCTTCAATTACATTTAAGTCTACAGAACAGTTTGGTTCAACAATCACCATTACCATTATGTCACATGAATGAATTGATTAATACAATTCTATACTCGGGTTTCGGTGTCATGAGGGGTTTTTGAGGGGCGCGTAGAATTTTGAGGAAGGTTGGAAGTTTTGTATGCGTTTTATAAATCATTTCATGCCTAAATTACCTATCTGAATTAACTATGCTTTATTCAAGGTTATAAACTAAACGTCATACTGTCTAAACACACTTTACTTTGTACTGTCCTTAACAATATATTAATTGGATATTATTTTTTATAATACATTTCCATTGTTCAAGTAAAATGAAATGACTGTCATTATCATGCCACGACTTCTTGCTTAATGATTCTTTGAGATAACTGCAGCTCTCTTTATAAATAAACTATAGCTACACAGCAAATAAAAGGGTAGTCTTTTAATGTCTTCAACCGACAATTTTTGACAATGCAACTCAGATTGTGGCTGCAATGAAATTACTAGCAATAGATCAAACAACTCTATTCGTTGAGCTTCATCTTTCATTAGATTGAGAACGTTTAACAAATGATTGTTGAGATATTAAAAAGCAATTAGTATCTGTCCGTCGTTCATTATTTAATAACTGAATGAAATCGTTAACTGATGGGTAAATATTGAACAACGTTACTTTCTTTTCAGCCGGTTTACGCCATGATTCAAGATTTGTAAGTATACAGCTCCATTCATTTCTAAAGGATTAACAACTATCATGATCACTTTAGGTTCTTCATATTTACATAGGAAGACAGCTGCAGCAACGGTCATTCAATTTTCAGCATTACCTCCCACTGGCTGTTCTAAAACATAATTTAGCCAGAAATGGCATGGGGCAATATCAGGTTAAAAGGGCGGATGTCGAAAGGATCTAAGTCCCTTGGACCTCAGGTATGTTGCATGAATGTGGAAACATAAGCTGTGGTTGGCCTGGTCATGTAACTTGCAATGTTATACTTCACCCGGACTTAAGTGGGCCTATGTACCACGGCGCACCAGTGCTGAGAGGAAGGTGTTTGGGTAAAATGAACCTGCGATAGAACTTAGGTAACCTTTCCTCTTGCCTAAATATAAGGCGTTTTAAAGTGTTTTACTTATATTGACTTAAAGCTATTTAAGGTATTTCATTACTATAATATTGTCTTCCAGTTAAACTCTTTCGTTGCCTTTTCATAAGGGCTCATAGACTGAATTCCACATTTCGTCTGTTATCGCAATTTTAAATATTCACCAGTAGTCTCAGTCATCATCATACGTGCGTCACAGTTGTTGTGTAAGTCTTTGCCATCTAGGCTTATCCAACACGCAAATCTTATGAATTCGACGACTTTGTTCTTGAATACTAAAAACGGCCACTGAGCTAATAATACATCTAAACAGAAATCTCTTACACTGTGCCTCTAGGTTATTTTGGCTGGCAATGTTCGCCCAAAGAATGGGTTATCTTCAATATGGCCCTTTCCCATAACTAGGTTACTTCCCTTAGTAAATCGACGCTGATGTCACCTGATAAGGAATAATTCTACTTCCGGGGACTACGCACTACATTGATGATAATGGCGGACTACTGAGAAATTCTCAGTGCGTTAAAGAAATGCGTTTTACTTACTTGCAAAACTGATCAGCTAAAAGGTTATTTACGGGTCGTTGGCCAACAATGTTGATGATAATTATCGTTTATTAATTACACACTTGGAAGGGTCATTTAAAAGCTCGATATTAGCAATGTGTATGATGAAGAAAACTTGAAATTTCCAAGTATATATATGTTAGTGGCGAGGGTTGAAACTGCTTACGTTTACGAACTGTTGATGGAGAAATGTTGAAACGTAAATGTTATAGTACGTGATTATGTCTCAGTGGCACAGTCTCACTGGTACCAGAACTCCGAGCATAATTATATACAATTATTTTGCTGATAAATTGCACATGTATACAAAACATCAAGTCCAGTCATATATGAAAAGGGCCATATTCAGCGTCAGTCTAAATAAGATTTGTGGTTTTATTAAATACTTTCACTAATATCCAGTACATACATCAATATAATATTGTTATATTATTTTCCATTTCACCGCTTAAATTACAATAAATAAATAAATAAATAAATAAAATAAAAATCATCTGTGATGTGTTTTTGAAGCTTTCAATGTGCTACCGTTTTGACTTGACCGTGCGAGAGAACTACAACGTGAAACTCTGATCATGTACTGCTATTTTTGCTATGTTTCATTATTTGAAATGTATGAAGGTGTGAAAAAAAGAAATTAATTGTGCAGGAACGGGCCTTTACTTATTGAATATCATTGAAATATTAATGAGGAATGTGCTGATTATCCAATTTGCCATTGTGTTTAAAGAATACTTATTTTTGGCATCTCGTTTAGACTCATCTTTCATAAAAAAAATAGAATAAAAAAGCTTACACGCCAAAATAGCTATAAAAGTTATAACATATCTATCATAATTTCACCTCCTTCTTTTAGAATATATATCTATCAATTCCATAGCCATCAATAAACCCACGTTCGTATAATATTGTGGAACTGCTTGTATTAAATCTAGGACCGTTATACCTGGCATCATATATAAATACACACATACAATTAATCATTACAACAGCCTGGCTACCCTTATTATGTAAAGAATCTTTACGGTTTCAAAAACGACTATGTCTTCAAAATACAAAATATTTATTAATTTACTATCCGATAATGCTACCGTCTCGAACCGCTCTTTCATAGAACCAAATATTTCCCTTTCGAAATTACCATATGTCCCCAACTATGCAATATGGTCAGTTTCTGCAGAATAAACACGTACGAATGTGTTGTTTTATGGTCCCATAAACCAATCAACAATAAAAGTATCAACTGAAACACTGATTGTTAATCGTTAACGTTGACTTCTCACTGGGGTGCACTAATTAGCGCTACACGTGGCAAACATACCATAAAGATCCACTGCGATAAGATTAGTTGATGTTATTGTGGCATGACAATGCATATACTGACCCATTATTATCAATAAAATTAATATACAATATATTTTATGTCATAAATCGACGATTTACACCTCTAATCAAACCTGTATTCGTTATTAAGAATTGTGACTCAAAAAAAACTTATTTATTTAATTGTTCATTACTGAAGAAATATTAAATATGAAAGAATAAGTTACGTGGAATACTTACATTATAAATTTAAACAATTAGTAGAAATTATGTAGTCAACAATTTTCATCTTTATTTAGCACTTTGGATGTACTGACTGTCATGGGTTTGGTATTCACAGAAACCCAAATTAGTAAAATCAAGATACAATAAAATATAAATTTTGACATGCTTGGACATAATACAAAACTATGCTAAAGTTTAAACATCATTGAATATTAATTTACTGAACACTGAAATTATTGAGCAATAGTTATTAATTATTTTAAAGTGTTTAAAAGCAGTAAATTTATAGTTGAAAGATGGTGTGTGTAACTAATGTGTTCAACACCTTTGGTATAATTAAGATATGTACATGTGCAGCTTCTGTACCTTTATGGAACTCCTACATATAGGTATTAATATATCATTTAATTGTTAAACTTAATCATGCACTCATTTTATTATTTGTGTTTGCTTATATTCGTGTAGATCTACATACAATTTTAGATTTTTATGATATAATCTAATGTCGGAGTATATGTACGTCAATGATTAACTTGCTACTTTTCACAAATCCGAGAGACACAATGATAATTATGTTGAATGTTACGAATTTAAAAACATTCATTTAATTATTGCATTTTGAAAGTCTACATATAATCTGACACATTATATTTTATTTGCCAAGATATCGCTAGTTGTCTGTGTATGTACCTATTTTCAGTTTCGTTTTAAATAAATAATAACAATCTTCATCGGATTTTGTGTATTAAATCACATGCATGCAAAACATTAATTAGTGGTTTATAACATAATGCATGAAAAAACTTAATTATTGACTCAATACCATCAGGTTGACGAAACAGTATTGACTTTTCCTATACGAGGGCCCATCAATAATATCGTGAACTAATTTCACTATTTCATTACCATTTGACATATCGAAATGAATTTTTTATGGTCAAATATCAATCATTCTCCAAACAATTCAGCATGACACAAATTCGATGACTCACTATTTATGACGTCATATCAATATTACGACGTCATGTCAGCAGCGTTTGTTGTAAAATGGCGTCGCAAAGTGTTAACGAGCAACGTATTGTGATAAAGTTTTATACATTACTCGGAAAATCGTTTTCCGAAATTCGGGAAGATTTGCATACTGTTTATGGGGATTCTTCTTTATCAAATGGTGCTATTTTGAAGTGGATGAATCGCTTTAAGGATGGTAGAGAGACAACCGAAGATGATTGGCATACAGGCCGAGCAGTGACTGTTTAAAATGACAGACAAGTGGCTGAAATTCAAGAATACGTTATTGAAGACAGAAGAGTAACTGTTGAAAATGCTGCGATACATTTTGGCATTTTGTATGGTACAGCCCAGCACATTATATCTAATAAGCTTGGAATGCGCCGTGTTTCGGCAAGATGGGTACCGCGCTTGCTGCTTCCAAATCAGATGGGGATAAGGGTCAAGAGTTGTCGCAAATACTGTTAACCTTAAAACGACGAGGGTGATGCCTTTCTCAATCAAGTGATAACATGTTATGAGACGTGGATACACTTTTTTGAGCCCGAAAGTAAGCAACAGAGCTCAATTTGGAAGCATCCTTCATCACCTTCACCAACAAAAGCGTTGATTTCAAAGTCTGCTGGTAAAGTAATGGCCATTATTGTTGTGACATACAAGGTATAATCTTAAATCACTTTCTTCCTCTGAAAACTACTGTTACTGGAAACTATTACGCAACTGTAATTAAATCTGAACTGTTGCCGGCTATTAAAAGAAAGCGCCCACAGCTTCAGAGGTCTGGGATTCTGCTGCACCATGATAACGCGCCGAGTCATAGCAGCCGCATTGTTTTGGACACAATGAAGGAACTGGATATAGAGCTGCATCCACAACCACGATATAGTCCAGTTTTGTCAATTTGTGACTTCTGGCTATTTCCAAATCTGAAAAATAGACTGCGTGGTCAGAAATACGAGTCCCGAGAGGAGTTAAGGTGCGCCGTAAACAGAAATTTGCGGGAGATGTCACGTGATGGCCTGCCGCACGTGTTCCGGTCATGGGTTGAACGGTGGAATAAATGCAAACTTTGCGAGGGACGTTACTTTGAAAAGGAGTAGAGGTCAAAAGCATGTTTGATTACTTATACTCGTATCCCAGAATTAATTCACGATATTATTGATGGGCCCTCGTATGTGTTCTGCTTGGCGAATTAAGATATAGTCCTCGGAAGTAGATAATATGTTTAGCGCATGCGCACTGTCGACAAGAACGACAATCTTCCAAGGGAGACTACCTAGTTATGGGAAAGGGCCATAGGTATATATGGGGTATCTTATATATATCTTTTATCTGCATCATGTGAACAAAACAAGATTGTATTGTTTCGGGATTTTAGAGATGTCAGTATGATGAATTTTTAGGGGATTGTAATTTTATGGATTGTTTTAACATTTGTCTTTACCTCGATAGCTGATTCAAGTTCTAGTATACAATGGTATAATTTTACGTGTGTATACTTCAGTGTAAAATTGAGTTTTAATGGCATTGAAAATGTATAAGACGTATTGAGTAAAATCATGCATAGTTAGGTACTAGTTATATGTAAGCATTTGGAGTACACAAAAACATAATAATAACACAACAACTTAAAACACACATATACGCTTGTTCGTTTTCTAAAAACAATCACACTCTAACTATCAACATATATTTTACTGTAGCCACACGTATGCTATGTATCTTTTTCTTACTAACTGCTTTTTGCTGATGAATTTCATCAAAAATATGATGTTCGCGCTTCTTTTAATGCTGATGCAAAACTGTCGTTGTTAAGAAATGATCAAATTGTTCATGTAAAACGATTTTATTTAAGCTAAATAATATTGGTAATATAATGAAGCATTATAATATACAGAATAATATTGCTAACGCTTATAACTGTTATAACATATAAACAACAAATCTATATATTATACTACAATATAACTGAAAATCTAAAGTTTATAATTTGTGTCAATCATTGAGCGAAGTCCAGTTGCGTAGACACATTCCAATCTGAAGAATATCTCCTTCGGGTGTGGTGTAATGATTGTGGAACTCGGAATATGGAGTTCGTAAGATGTCCCACTGGTATAGGTAAGATCAAGCACGTCGCTAAATCCATGACGAGTACCAATGAAAAGACTGTACGAGTAAGGAACGTCCTCAGCGGGTCGAAACACTTCACTCCAGTCAATTCGTAGAACATTATTTTTCCTTGTCACGTCTAAGTGATGCCCTGAAAATAAACAAAAACTTCAATTAGGTCTGCGTTAGAAAACATGCAGACTAGTCTTAAAACAGGTAATTGAATGGAGAAAAGGTGTAACCTTCATTCGTAGTTTGAATATGTCCAAAGGCTTTATGAATATATTACGTACACATTGAAATAAGTACTTGAGCTTTACAGATCAGAACCAGTACAGTCCAAGACATAAATACAAAAAATGTACCTAGTTCCGCTCACGTTCCCGAAAATATAGGAAGTTAAGTAGATTGTTGGGTAGTTTTTTCCTAGATCTGAGATGTAATTCATTTGAATGAACTTCTAAAACTTCAAAACTTAATTGGAATTTAAGAAAGACGTATAAACCTAAACAGTACGTAAACAGAATGTAGTCAAACACATGACAAAGGTGTCTGCAGAAAAAAGAGTCGGTCGGGAAAACGGAAACCAGAACTGTACGTATGTGCATTACCTGTAAGTCTCGGCTGGACTCCAAGTACCACCAATGATGCATGTACACTGTCGCTCACATGCCCTCCGATGTTGACAGCTCTTATTTCCGCATTATATGTTCCTTCGTGAAGTTGAATACCGTCAACCAACACTGTCTGGCGTCGTCCAAGACTTTTCCAATCATAAGTGACACGATCATTTTCCAAAACTCGATACTCGTAGTTCATAATGTCCGTTGTATCTTCAAAGCCATCCCATTGTAGTATCATGCCCGACGTTCTCGATTGTACGGATACGTTTGAACCTAACACTGACGTATACAAGGATGACTCTTCATTTAAAGGTATAAACGACACACTAGCTGATGAAGTAATGGGACTTGCGATCGACACTACCAATGGCTCACTTGATACAAAGGTAAACATCTCGACATTGTTTACACATCTTACATTAGCATAAACCACAGAGCCATGTGACAGTTCGATGTCATCTGACGTACATGATGATAATGTTTTAGATTGCCACTGTTGCTGGATATTTGACAAGCCGGGAGAACTGCCTATGAAAATATAATAACAATCGTTCATAAAATTGAACGTACAACATGTTTTGCAAATACATTTGTAAGAATAACTTCCACTGAAAATAAAAGTATTTTACACTAATAACTGTTAAACATGATTCTAGATCAGTAAACTTCGTCTTAATTAAATAAATTAATTAACATATGTACGAATTATAGATGCAACCGAGTCGCATATAATGGAAAAATCCGAGCCAATCAAATTAAGTTCTTATAAGACTTTTCTTGAACTCGATTGTAATTGTGTAATAGGTAAGACTTATCTACATGCATTATGTAATCTTATGTGATAATATTTCCTACCAAGAGAACAGAAGCAGACTTTCACTCCACTTTCTTTGTGGGTTGCTACCCATCTTAGGTTAATATTCGTCAGGTGAATGAAGTTGCCGGACACATTAACTTCGGTTGAAAACAGTTCACCTAATATGTCACTTATAACTGGTTCAGTATGGTCCAATACAAATGGCTCGGCGTGGAACGTAGTTCTCAAACCGGCATGGTTTTCAGCCCGAACTGTTACATGCACGGGCGTGCCATGGGGGACTTGTGTGTAGATGATGTGATTATTGTTGCCATGGTGAATTGATGACAATGGCTTTATTTGGAACCCGCCTTCTGTCGTCCCAGCACCAACAAGTACCTAAAAACATCAAGCACATTAAAAGTAAAGCAAAGTAATGTCTAAAACATTAATTAGTTGAAATTACAGCAGACGTGTTAACAACAAATATTTACCATACTAACAGTCTCCAGAAATAACGCGAACACATGCATACCTATGTGATTACTGAACAAGTATAAAGTCAGAGCACATATATACCCGTTTGAGTGAACTTTCATGATCCAAAACTAACGTCTTCACTGCTATTGTCGTCTTTGCAACTTGTTGTACATTTACTGCCTTCGCTTTGTTTTCTTGTACATCATCGCATTCGTACAAATTCATTGTAGGAGTCGTATTGCCTTTTTCATTTTGGATAGTGACATCATAGATATTAGTGGAAGGCACCATGAAGTCGTAATCGAAAAATACTTTTCCATCGTGCAATGAAGCCAATGGCAAAATCGCAATGATTCTCCCAATACTTAGAACCAACTTGGGAATTTCAAGAACAGTATCAGTTTCACCATATACTCGATAGAGCGTATTCATAGACAAATTAACCTTTATCTCAATTTCAACACCTTCATATATAGACGTTGACTTATTGTTTGTTTCTACATCAATAAAATGTGTACAGACATATCCAATGGGTGATGTTACATCGATTGTTACGCCTTTCGACGAGACAATGTCACTTGAATGACCAGAGTAATCAATTGCTTTCACCAGTCCATAGTAAGTATGTCCATGATCCAAATCCAACTCTGTAAAAGTCATCTTTGTTTAAAAATTGACATCGGTGAAATTTACGTAGAGTTGTAAGTCATTAGTCCCCACAGGGTTTGTCGTTGTAACTGCTAGCATGTATGTTTTAATACCCGAGAATAAGTCTTGAAATCCATGCCACGAAAAGCTAAGAGAAGAATTAGATGATTGGAAGTCTGAGCTTTTCATATACCCAGTATTGTGGACGACGCCAATGTTAGGGTCGTCCATATCTATTATGAACCCATCCGATGATGTCGATTTCTGAAGTCCTACATTGTTGTATGCGGTCACAGTGAAGTAAAATCTTGTCCCATGAGTCAAAGACAAACCTTTTAATGTTATACTTGTGCTCAGCCCAGTGTCAGTTTGTACAAGAACATCATCAGCTGAAAATAAATCAAAAACCGTTCTATTTTAAAAGCATTGTTTGATCAAAAACAAAAACAAAGTTATTTTCTGCAAATAACTTAGTAAATAACATGTGGTTGTTGTGCTAATTTTCAATCCATACAATGGTGTATCTCACAAGTAAAGCACACTTATACTTCTTCATATTTGACAATAATTATGATAAGAAGAAACCCATTGTAAATACGAAACAACACTTGCTGAAGAATGAGAACGTATTATTTAAACTTACAATGCGATGCAGTTCCTAGGCTCACAGTGTAATGAACTATTTCACCTTGTTGCTCCATTAAGACATTTGTCCAGCAGGCAGTGATGGTGTCCATCCAGTCAATCCAGTCAATGATATCGACGTCTTTCATACAAAGATTGTCTGAATCAATGACATTCCTGCCTCGTCTTACTGCAGGTGGTGTATGGTCCACTTTTACTGCTTCGGATGTGAAAATTGCATTCAAATCCATTGCATACCACGCTTTCACGTAAACAACATAATCATGCCCGTGCAGTAGTGACTTATTAACTGGTAAGCAATAGACAACTTCTGTCCTAAGTCCAACATCATGCCATGGACTTTCAGACGTTAAATCGAATATGCCTTCACCAATCGGTTGATGCAATAGCCCCATACTCCACTCGAATCGTTGTATTCCCGTAAGAGTAAGGTTTTCTTGCTTTAATTTCCAATGCCCGGCTACACATGACGAAGAAGTTGTAATGTTGAGTGGGTGGCTGTGAAGACCAGGGTGAACATCAAATTGCGGCTCGATGAACGTATCAGCAGTGACATTTAACGTTGTGCATGTTGAATTTGTCTGGACATCTACGTATGGTTTCCCTACAATAGCACAGGTACAGTCTTTATTACAAAAATGAATGTCGCAGGAATGTTTTTCTAGTTCCAGTAATCCTTGAGATTGAATTGAACTATGGGAAGACGAAGCAATGGTGTTTATTGATAATCTAGCAATTGAGCTGTTAAGTCCTACGGCGTTCTCAGCCCATATTGTCAGTATGATGACATCATCGACATGAATGGTTTCTGATAATGTAAACGTATGGGTAAGGTCTGAAGATTTATTTTGGTCATTCACTTCAACTATCGCGTCATGGATTAGTTCATGGCCGCTGTATGTTCGACTTGCCGAGATGAAATATTTGTCAATACCAGATTCTTGATCGTGAAATCCATACCAAGCCAAAGACACATTGGACCTTACTTGACCTGTGCTTAAGTAATTCAGCCATGTTAACGGTGGTTTAAAGCCACCAACATGAGGCGGCCTTGAATCGATTACAAGTTCATTACTTTCTACTTTGTAGCAAAGTCCAGCTTGATTACAACTAGTGACTTCTGCGGTATATTTTTCACCATTATTTAGACAATTATCTTTATCTAAACTGATCGTTACTTCATTTTGAGCTTCAAGTTTTAGCTGTTCAACTGGGGTATTTCCTTCATGATGGGTGACTAGAGAAACATAATGGCTTGATATTGGACTTTCGTCATCTTTGAATTTCCAATACAAACGCAGAACTGATCTATCCCACTGTCCTGTTTTACCACTAACACTATTGTAATCTAGATTGAAGTATGTTTTCGTAACTACCGTCGGAGCGGACTCGTCGATACGGAAACTATCAGATGTTTTAGATACGTTTATACCAACCCGGTTATGGGCTATTACCGCTGCATACATATCTGTTTTCATTGATAAACTAAGACCAGTCAGTATGATATTGGACCGTAGAAGACAGTTTTTCATTGACTGCAAATCACAGAGTAGTGGTTTTGTTCCAATGCAAACTTCGTAGTAGTCTATGCCTGACTGAGGATCATCAAAATCAGTCCATCGAACTTGTAACGTCGAACTAGAATATTACATGAGCTAGGTGGTTATAATAAACGACAGTGGACATTATAATTGGTAACAAAGGTCACCATTTGATGATCAACATGTAACAGTCAACAGTGGTTTGATTTCTTACATATTTATAACGATATAAATATGTTGAAGATTGTGTGATAATATTACTTTGATAACCGGTGTATACTTTTTTAAAATGAATGTATTCTTATAGGAAATACATATCAAATAACTGTATTGAATTGATTTAATTCTATTCCTACCCATGCGGTTGATATTTTCTGTGATTATCCTCAGATCCGACCCAAACAACTCCCTGTGTCGGTGGGGAATTGTCCAGAACAATACCGTCAGATGATCGTTGGGTACACAGTCCGGCACCATTGCAAGCTTCCACAATAATGTAAAATCTTTGCCCAATTTCAAAAACACCTTTCCAGACTGTATCTAAAATATACATTACAAACATACTTATAATTAAAAGGGCCTATACTATCTGCCTCTTTAATACTTGTCAGATGGGACTTTTTAATCCTAAGGTAACTACATGTATTAGTATACATGAATTTCATAACACTTTCCTCATCTTGAAAATCCTATCATAAGATGTATTGTAAATATTCTGCATTTAAGTTTGTGACGTATAGATTTACCTTCATTGAGTCCAACATTTGTCAGAGGTTCTATATCATCACTATAAGGTCTGGTACCTAGTCCTACACTGTAGCATCACTGTGTGCATCATCAAAACCTTTCCAGTGACCTTGTATTTCATCTAGATTAGTTTGGTAGTCAACGTCTTTCTGAATATAAATGAACATAAATGAAGCATGTGACGGGGGACTTTTTATATACATTTGTATTTTCATTTATTTTCGTTGGGCTATTTTTTCGTGGTTTTTACTAAAATGGCTATTTCGTGGGGACACAAATTCGTGGATTTTGATTTTTGAAAAATACACCATATCTCTGCATTTAAATTCGTGGGTGTTTGATTTCGTGGAATCCACGAAATTAAATTCCAAACGAAAATTAACGATTCCGCAGTATTCTGGCCTCGTACATGTTAGTTACACTTGGAGCTCAATGTTGAAGGCTGGAACAGCGTAAACTTGAAGATCTTTAAAAAATGATTTATTTCCTTTTCCTATTCCAGAATGTTAGTAGACTTGTGACAAGACCTGTGACATTAAAAAATTATTCTGATATTTGGTACAAAAAAAAACACGGAGAATGTGGACTTGTTTTTACACTTCATCTGTACCCTTACATCTGTGCTATACAAATGTATTACATACTTACCTCTTCGGCTTTATTGCCATCCAGAACCTGACCACCTGTAGGACTTGATCTATCCACCACTACGTAAGTTGATATTACGGTTGTCTTCAATCCTGCTCTATTAACAGCCTGTGAGAAAATGTGATTTATTTTATAAAAATAAGAAAACAAAACATCCCATGCTACACTCTTCAAACCCATCAACTGATTTTTCTAAAAAAACATTTTAGTATGTTTTATTTTATATGAGAATTTATTTATCTATAATGTTCCAATAATGTCCATGGTACTTACGATATTGCCGTTTTGTGTTACGTAAATCTCAGACATTTCACGTTTTTTTATTGATACATTAGATCAGAAAAAACTCATCACAGTTTTCATCCAGGCATTTATATCTTAGGTCCGATTAACCATAATTTCATGACCGAGTTACCGTAGCTAAAATATAGTATCCGTAACCGTCTACCAGTTGATCTTCATTTAGAGTGAGCTTGATATTATCCTCAACATAGTCAGCCATTGGCATAAGGTCATCCACTAGCCTGTGAGTACCTATACCAACTTGGCAATACGATATTCCACTTTGTTTATCTCCAAAACCAGTGAGGTATATAAAGACATCTCTGGAAGTAATAACTGGAATTTCCATATGAGGGTAATGATTGGGATCAACAATTATTTCGCCATGTCCTGGAGGTGACACATCAACAATTATTTCTTCAGAACTACTAACCGTTGTGAATCCAGCATAATTTGTTCCTAGAAAATTGAGAAATTAAAAGCTTAACAAATGTTCAACAATAATTTCGCGATATGTAAACGACAACAACTCTCCTTTATTGGCAAAAGGTTTGAAAGTCTTTACGTTATGATAGTCCTTTTTCATGTGTACATCGCGAGTAAGCTTTATTGTGATACGTATTTCAATGGAACTGTCAGATATAAGTAAAATTTGAATTAAGTCCCTTTAACAGAATACATGTAGATATATTTTAACATTATATTCAAAGTACATGTAAAACATGAATATAGTGAACTCGAAAAGATACTGTGAAGTATCTTTTTCCCACGAACTTGTCTTTCTTTGTTTCATTGTTATGGATATAGGGAAATATAATATAGATGCAATAAAATAGCTATTTGAGTTCCCATGAATTCACTATTATCCAGTTCAAACAGTTTACCAACCTTTTACAGAGAAGTACAGTATTGAACCGTCGGTGACATTTATTTCGCTGATATGTGACTGGCGACTGTGACCGACATCAGTGAATGGGTGAACATCCCCACGTCCTGGTTGATGTCCTGAATACGACAGAATATATTTTATAAGACCCTAGTAAGGTTCGAACCCTCACCACAACGTCTATGACTTATCAATTACAAATTGGACATGTGTAGGTATTAAGCTGCCGCAGCACATCCCATTGTAAAGCAGATGCCCATATAACCAATTATCATGTAGCATCATTTTTCACGACATCGTAACAATACATAGTTACCACACCTACAATATTTACCTCCCTTGGCAGCCATCTTGAAAGGCTATTTTGACAACCATTGGTAGAAGATATTTATATTTTTGTTCTAATAATTCTAAACATAGGTTATTCATATGTGACAACTACATTTTCTTGAACCTGATATGCTTATGGGTTTTCCAACTTCATGATGAAGTTATATTTTGTAAACTTAGTTGTTTAATAACTTCTTTTTTTGTTCTATTAAACACATCAGAAATTTGACTTTCAAGATGGCCGCCAATTCAAAACAAGGCAGGTATGTATTGTAGTTGTTGGAACTATGTATTGCAGTTATACATTGACGACAATGCTTATTAATTACTTCGGAAGACACATGATACTCTTGTAAAAGTTGCAGTGCTACTGATGAATTTTGTATTTAATTTACTTGTAATGTCATGTTTAAAAAAAAAGAATGTTCACAAATGAGTACAGGTTATTATAAGAAATCAAAGTATATGTAACATTCATTTAAAATCAATTACAATTTGAGTGCTACCAGAAACAAGAGTGAGTAATTGTTTATCAAAACATCTTAAATCGGATAGGTCTCGACAATTTGTTAGAATTAATAGAAAATGTTCAAGGTAAATTATTTAGATAAAATTAATACTTAGGATTATATTTATATTTTAACTGGTAGAAGAAAGCAGACGGACTGCGTTTTACCGATCGCTAATTCATATTTCATTATCCTATTTGGAAAACCAACTAATGTCGCATCAACGCTCTCGAAAAACTCATCCCAAGCCATACGTATCCCTTTGACGCTCCTCAGATAGCCCGACGAGTTGCTAACAGAGACTTTCACAGACTCTGGTGGAGAATTATCGAGGATGAATCCATTACTGCATGATGATATTTCGTCTTGAACTTCTGTGTAAGTCTCACGAACGATTTGGTGCATATTCGAATGGACGCATATAAAGTATAATGTTTCGACATTAATATACTTCGGATCGAATCGGGCATACCCATCCCTGCTAACAGTTGATGTGACACAGTCAGGGTCTAAATTGCAATCTATGGGAACACTCGCTGTTTTCATTAATGACCAAGTAACATTCCGTTCTGCGGCATAAAGCATGACGCCTAAAACATCAGCGTTGCTAGTGTCCATGTTCATTTCATTTTTAAGAAGTAGGTTGTACGTATCGCCTACATTGCTACTGGATAAAATCTAAAATAATCAGAATACATACAACGAACGGTTTTCAAAGGAAAAGTGACCAGTTACGCAAACAGTGCAATGAGCAATAATAACAGATCACAAAAAATGATTAACAATAATCCGTTACTTTGGAGATATTGTTTGTTTTCTTTCAGTGTATTTTTAACAATGGAGTTTAGAAATGTTCTATAGTCTGAATAATTTCAGAATTTCTTTCCAATATTTCATTTAGTTCATGTAGTGTCTAAATAGAATTCCTCTTTCGAAAACCAATGCAAATTATTCATTTCTGATTGACTTTTGAGATAAGAAATCTTTTCTGGTGTTTTTGGTGTCAAAGCCTATAACTGAATAGAAAAGAAATCTGCTTCATCAAGAAAGGAAAACTGACCTTTATAATATATTTCCAAGCTTCCGAGTGTCCGTTGAAATCATATACAATGTTTAACCTGTACTTCCGTAATGAACTATGTGACACTTCTTTGTACCACTATCTGTAAATGCTCATATACAGCCATACATCATAGGTCGAATATGTAGCGAAAAATCAACACATTCTGACACCTAAAATTATAATTATATAGTTTGATTATCGATCGGTTGGATCACCATACGTACAAATAATTGAAATGTTGGAACAAGTTAAGAGAAGAATCAGTGAATGTTTAAGAGACAAAAATGACACTGGATAAGAGCTTGGTATACTTATTCTTATTATCGTAATTCGTCATCAAATAATTGCTATTGAGCAAATATAAACTTTCAGAATGTTGACATTATACCTCGTATAAATCTGTCTTGTCAACAAGTTCAGTTTGCCAGGGTCTCAGTAAATCATTCGCTGTTGCATCTTTAGAGATAGCCCATTGATAAAATAGAACAGAATCTGCGCTCGTAAACTCTTCCCAGGCAAGATGGAAGAACGAACAATTGGCATTTTCTTCAAGTATTGACACTTCAAATTTACCTTCCGGTGGAACAGGATTTATAGCAAATTGCTCCGAAAATATGGGCTCGATACAACGACTTCTAGAGCAGACACTCCTGCAACATAACTAAATTCCTCACTAGCGCTAACATTGTTAAAAACGTGTGACAGTGTGCGTCCCACATTCTTGAATGGGGTTACGTAATTGGTGATATGTTCTGTTCCTGTTATGCTTTCGATTGCAGCAATAGAGGTTTCGAAAGAAATTCCGTTTGGAATCTGATAATCCACGAACCAATGAGCACTGATGCGTTTGCTTGTAGCATAATACTTCTTAGGAGGACATTGAACAATTGTAACAATTGATTCCAAAGAGGCATTAGCAATTCCAGTTTTTGAAACAATTCGTAGCACTGGGTCCAATGTAAATGGCATAAACTCTGTTTCCCCGAGAATATGTGAAATAATTCCATCGTTAGAGGTGATATTAAAACTGCCCAACTGGCTATATATATGATAAAACTGTCCAACGCCGCCATGGAAAGTGAAATATAATTCATTTGGTCCGGACCGTAGGAGATGTGTTTGAATGCTAGATTGTAATGTTGATGAGCAAGATTCCCCAGGTAATACATGGAGTGACTTCTTTAAATCAACTTCGTTCATTATGATTACACCATCAGAAGACGATACTGTCGAACCACCAGAACAGTTTTCTCGAATAAGGGAGAAGTATTTAATACCGAAATTCAATGAAGAGGAATTGATACAGTATTGATTTGACTCGTTTAAGGTCATAAAACTGACAGCATCGTCAGTTGCATTATCAAGTCCAATGCCGATTTCAAGTTGAACATTTTGATGATGTTTGAATCCAGACCATTGTGCGCACATCGTATTTGGAGTAAAATGTACATTTGTATCTGTGTGAAGATCAGGTACGTCAGGGTCAAAGTCTAATACTATACCATGACCGGGAGGATATTTTGACGGAAGTTGAAACTCTTCAGTGAATACTTGTAGGGAATGGCCGGCATTGTTGTAAACATGCAGTTCAATATGGAAGTCAAGGGCTAAGTCGGTATCTTGTTGTTGTAATTTCTTTAAAGGATATTTGAAATAACCTTCACTGAAAGCTGGACATGGTACTGATGAATAAAGGCTCCATTGCAACAAGGGGGTGGCATAGTTCGTTCCATGACCTAAAATAAAGATCATCACAAGTTATTTTCGATATCAAAATGTATTAAATATTCATAAAATATTTTTTTTTAAAATGCCCAAATCTATAATCAAAACCTATCATATAGAAAGCATTATCGAATTTCGTAAAAGGACTTAACTCCATGTTGGAAAACTAAATATTGATAAGAAAAAAATACAAGTCACTTAATGGGTATATGTCACTTACAATTAAAGAATGTATGTAATGTTATCTAATTTCAATGAACATAACAACCGCACAAAAAATATGTCTGTCAATTTGCTCAGTTTCTATTAATATATCATTCATGGTAAGGTATTTAATTTCTTGTTTTAAGCGTTCAGCACGATTATGATGACAAATATCAATTTACCAATCTGCCAAAATATAGAATTGATTTGCTCATCTTGTTCCATATCGTAGAAGGTATCATTGTCCAAGCCCACAATAATATCGTTGCCATGTATTGAAACCTTTGGTATTTGCCTCATTAAAGGCGGTGTTTCATCAATCAGGACAGGACCAATAATAGTAACCATTTCCTTCTTTGCTTTGTTTACTGACTTGATGAAAATGTAAAATAGTTTATTTGAACCAGTTCCCGTATGTCTACGGTTAATATTTCTTCTTCTTGATAACGATGAGTAGGTTTCAATACTTGGGGCATTTACTTCTGACGCATCTTCTCCAAGGGCAACATAGAAATCTTCAATTTGACTTCCAACTTCCTCGACATCCCATTTTATGTTAATATGGTCATTTGGAAGGTAGATAATTGTATCGTTGCTGTAAGTTGGTAAATTAGTACACAAGAATTCGGCCACGTCTATATCTCTACTCTCCTCTGCACGTAATGGTAATACCGAAATCAGGTTATTATGTTCATTTATGTCTGCACACAATTGACTGCAAGCTGTGTGATTCTGAAGTTGAACCTTCGCTAAAGAAGAATGAAATAACCATGCGTTCCCTTCGTGACACACGATCGATTCCGACCAAGAGGCGTGATCAAATGTTATATTTCTCAATTCAGGAGGAGAAAGATCTCTCGTTATACCATCTGAACATACAGGCATAGATGGGTCCATTGCGTTGTTTAAAGCAAGAACGGAAACAAAACGTACTCCTGTAAAGTTTGCTGGAATGGTAATTGCCTCTCTAGTGAACGGAACAATAGCGTAGAATTCAACATCTGAAGTTGATGATGAATTATACAGTTCGGATTGTGCCAAACAGCGTGGAGAGAGGGCAACTCGGTATTCTTTTATTCCGCTTTCGTGATCGATGAATCCATGCCAATGAACTGTGTAACTAGAGTCGCTGGTATAATCTATGTCATTGCCGTCGATTGGACCTATTATAAGAAATACGTACAAAGACTTGTACAAAGTGTTAGAAAAAACTCAATTACTTCATTGATAAATACTTTCTTTGCGTACACAATTTGCTAAAAAAAAGTTGTAATACTAGTATGCTGTAATCAACCGGTCACCATTCTTAGGTTCTATTTCCATTGCATATTATGGAGCTTTCCCATATTGCACATATTTCCATAAGTGGAATGTTCATTATGTCTAAAAACAAAAACTTTTCAGGACTTATCTAAGAACGAGGGATTATTTATGAGATACTTAATTCAGTATCAAGAAACGATCATTGATTTCAAACAGAATAAAAAGACGACAGAAACGTGCATTTGAAAAGGAGACGATTCACCACCCTTGTCTTGTTTGCTTTCTTTAGTGAGCCGATAACGGAAATTTCAATTTACCTTCATAAATCTTTGTTTGTAATCTTAACGGTGAAATAATAACCTCGGTTGTGGTTTCCCAAGTTTTTACTGGCGTTATCGAGTTTGTTCAAAGGAATCGTATAGTTGTAGTATTCACATTGGCCAATATCCGGACAATAACATTGAAGAACGCCAGTTGGACAAGAAGTCTGAAAAATAAACTCATACATAAGAAAAGTACAACAGTAAACAAAGCATTGCAATGTCCAAACAATTGAAGTTACTACATGTACATGTTGCATATCTAACCTAACTACGAACTCACTCATCAAGTCCCGTCCGCTTAGCTCAATTAGCGAGAGCCAAGGTCTGCGGGTCTTAAGTCTATATGAACGAATATTGGGTGGGGCACATGCTCTCTTGGCAATTAATCATCCACCGCTGTCCGAAGGATTCGCACATAAAACAGTAGTAGAACGGATACAGAATTATAAACTCATACTGGTGACAGATGCACCTGACTCATTTTGAACAAGTGCAAATTTAATTTTTATATTTTTGCTGTCATGGTAAAGCGATACTAAAATGAGACAGAAGTGCATTTTTTAAGTTGTGGACTTACGTTCGATATTTCACCGACACTCAACGTTCCAGTCGCAAGTTCTACGCCTGTATCCGTCACACCAAATCTCCACTCAATGTATTCTATTCCACTGTGAGGATCTAATGCTTCAAAATGCTTCTCCATGTGTGACAAATCGGTGTTATGGTGGACAAACAATGTTTAATGGCCGTCTTTGATATGAGGTGGAGATCGATCAATGTTTACTGTAACATTGTCAGCTAGCGTGTTGCCTTCAATGTCAATTGCTTCAGCTTGAAACGTGTACGATTGTCCATCTCGTACGTTGAAATCATGGGCGAATGATTGATTAAGAAAATCTTGGACTGATACTTCTTCTGTCATATCCTGTACATTTAAAGACCAAGCGATTGTATATTTGATGATACCATACACATTTGGGGTACCAGATACGGGAAGTAGGCCAGTTTTCTGCTCATATATTCTCGATATCAGTTCGACAGGTTCTATTATGTTAAGCAATGGATTGTACAAATAAAACTGATTGAAGAAGTGGTCTTTCCACGATAAACTTATATTATGGTGATGTGTCTGCCATTTATAATTTGTTTCTGTGGATGCCGATGTAACTCTGTAAGGGTCATCTTCAGATATTTTTATGAATGAAGTATTATCATAAAGCATAAATCTTCTTGCTTGTCTGACATTATCGGCGATGTCTTTTACTTCAAGTATGATTGCATATAACTTTGGTTTGTCCGATTTAAGATAAACATCAATACCAGTGACCGGCCCGGTTACTGTCGCATCAAACACGCTTCCAAGATCCACACCAAGCGATCCATTCAGTGAATTTACTTCATGCACATTTATTGTGTATAATTCAATCGATGATGCATGAATAGAAGCGCCACCATGTGGAATAGGATCGCTCCATCCCGTGAATGTGACTTTTGTGTTAATTGAACGAGTGATTCTTGGTTGTATTTGTATTGTATCGTCTGTACATTTCATAACGGCCGAGCAGTGAGATGGTGGTACATCGTCATAAAAATAACATATTTCTTCTGACGATGTAGTCTTCTTGTAAGGCACTGCTGAGAGTACAGCGTGTGATATTGTGTTTTTACCTTTAAGATATACACCACCGTTCGCTTCGTACATGATACATAGACTGAAATTCGATTAATGATTATCTTATTGAAATGTAAATGAGAGTTAATCGTTTGATGGTTGGTGTTTTTTGTCTTGATTGAATACAAATATAAAATGACACAACACATTTATATTTAACGTACATGAACAAAATAAACTAATAACAGTCACGTGGTAAGCGATTTGTACTTTTAATTCCCCATAAGACATACAAAAACCAGAATTGTTCATTATTAAAGCGATCGAAATTTCGTTTTTCTACCTTTTTTTCTCAAAATGACTTCCGGTAGGGTTTTAATGGGTTTTTCAAATTGAAGAATTTAAAAAAGAAAAAATGGTATCTCTAAAGAATTGTTCAAAATTATTTTGTGAGCATAAAAGGGTAATAATTTACTTGTATAATGTTCTATCGATTTATGATTTACTATCTTACGATTCGCCATTTTGAAGTATGTTTCCACTCATGTTTATCTGTCCTGATTTGACCCAAGTTGCTGCGGCCTCCATACTCGAGTTTTTATCTTCCAACAAATGATGAACTGGTAATGTTTTCCTAACACCTGTAAGGAAACATATATATATCTAAATACCATTCAAACCGGGGATGATAGGTGGTCGAATTGTATCGCGTTGGACAATTAAACGAAAGGTCATGGGTTCGATCGATTCTCAACTCCTACTTTCGAATTTCTCAGGGACGCTTTTTCAATGTCCCCATCCAAACTATCGAGCCAAGTACTGTGTCACAGAGAAAGAGGCGAGGCGTGAATCTGTGATTTACACCGGACAAGACAAAGAACCAGGAAAGGTTATTCTAAAAGAGTAGGGATATAAATGTCCGGTTCTCCAGTATCGCCTCTCCCCTCTCTCTCTCTGTGATGGCTCTGAAATTACCATAGCTGTGGAATTGGCCGTTAAACAACAGACAAACAATATACTATTCAAACTATTCATTATCTACACAGTTTAAATCCTCTTGTTGAGTTAATTCCACTCGAATACATTACTCAATATAAGAATTATTTGTGATCTTGATTTTATTTGTGCATGTCCATGCTGGTTTGTAATTATTAGGCGTAAAAAAATATTTGTTGCTGGTTGCATACTTTTTCAAACGTGCGGAAAGGGAATGAAGTCAGACAGTGGATGTAACTCCCTCAGACCTAATAAGGGTATGTCGGGTAATTTGAAACAAACATTTTTTAGGCTTAATATGATCGGTGCTGGTTGGTTTATGAATATGTCAGATTTTTTTTATGTACTGGTTGAGTTCAATATTTTTTTAATTACGTGTATGTATTTAATTGAAAATAATGATTTTAATATGTCAGTTTTGAGTTGATTTATTTGTTTTAAAATCATTTTACCGTATTTTCTATCATTATACATATTTTTAACATTGTGTCCTTTCAAAAATTATCTCACAGATAGGCTTTACCCTTCATATCAATAAATCAGTCAATTTGATTCGATCAGACATAGATAAACTTCAAACATCTTGAGAGTACTTGTCAACTACATGAACGTTTTAAATTTGAATTCTTCGACAATCACTGGTTGTAAGCAAGATAAAATTATTTTCTCTTCCAGGTTTTTTTGTACTTTTTTTATTCGTGTCTTGTTGTTGACTTTTTTTGTCAAGTATCTTAGTCGTATATTCATGTTTGTCTTTGATAAAAGCAATTAAGTCAAAACATATCAACTACCCGAAAAGATACCTTACCTAGCTCCTTAAAATAAAAAAAGTTAAAATAAACAAACGAAAAACGCACGATATATTTAAAAAATCGTTTCTTTCATTACCTTTTTTTTATATTTTAATAGCATCACATATATATCTATCATTCTTCGGTCGTATTCCTTTGAAGAAAAGTGTCACATGACCGACAAATGATTGCAAAGCAGAAAATTTTAATTATTAAAGATAAATCGGCTTCCATAAAGTCTACAATAAAATGTCGGCTATTTTAATGACTGATATTTATGATATAGAAACACATTTATTATGGACATGAACAATAATTCGTGTTACCATTGAACTTGCATTCGGATGCATCATCGCATCAAAAGAAAAATTATACATTTAATGCATGTTTTCCAATACATGTAAATACCGAATACCTTTTTGTTGTTGGGGAAGGTCTTAGTCAAGTTTTAGCAAATAGAAAAATACCCACCGATAACTGGTGTATGGAGTAAATAAATTGAAGCATCTGTCACCCCAAAGTTGGATTCATATATGAAACTTGGCTTCCGAAAGATGGAATAATCGATTGTGAACTCGGCTAGAAATTTATATTCTAATAAGGATGGTTGTAAGTTGCCATATACATCTCTGAGGTTGTTGCAGGCTGTCGTTGGGCCATTTGATAATGCTTGCTTTTTCTCCCTATTTGGTCCAATTGATTTTGTTGAATTACAAGTTAAAATCGACGGCAACTTGGTTGGTTGGCATGATGTCTCATGGCCAGTGCTAGTCAGCGTGAAGTCGGCAGCGCATGTGCATCCTTTGGTAAGATCACCGGTGCATATACCTGGCCAGCAGTAATGCCTATTCCACGCGCACATTCCCATTCCATAATTATAAAAAAACACGATCAGTGTTTATTCTAGCAGAAACAAATTATCAACTATTAGTCGAGTAAAACGAAGTTGGGATCACGAGCGTACATCATATACGAGCAGATAATATTCAACTTGCTCGATTGCGAATCACAGTGAAGGAGAGATAAGTAAAAACAATAATAAAAGTATTGTGTGTTTAAAAGATAATAAAATTAAAAAATGAATTAATCTGCTTATATTATAAATGCAAATTACGTAATTTGCATTTGAATTTGATAAATAATGCACATGAAACAGCATACAGTAATCGCACTGAATAAGATAAACCAATATCTGCATAATAAACGTTAGTTTTAAAAGTCAAACACATTGCTGCCAAATATGAACAAGGAGGGACTGCGTCTTCAAAGTTGCATTTTAACATGAAACTTGATAAGCATGATGCAGAGTATATTGTAAAAGGTTTTTGATAAGGCTATAATTATGATAAAATAGGGTAGCTAGGTCGATTTTGTTTTCGTAACATACATGTGTGAGACAACAAGGTACGATTCGTCCCTAAATGCTGTTACGGCATACTTTGGATTTTGACGTAAGAAACATTAAGGTCGTCACCAAAAAAGGGTCGGTTCAGCGACTATAAACACGGCTATTTTTTCTGGCCTATTGCAAAGTACCCTTACGTTCACAAAGCCTGTCCTCATTAGTTCTTCTGAAAAAGGTCTCATCGTTATAGCATTCCAAGCACATATTGTCCGACCTATTGGTACATCTTCTACTTCTACAATTGTTTATATCAGGACATTCTGGAATTGAATGGATAAGTATTTAGTGTGAATATTTCAATTAAAATGTACAGTTAAATATTGAAGTTATCGCAGTATAAAAAACATTGCTGTACGTAGATATACTTAAAATAGCACACAAACGTAACCATAGATACACCGGCATAAAGGTATTGGGATCCTAACTTTCAAAACTTTTATCACAAATTAGGGTGGACGGATTTTGTAAATGTTTATAATTTTTGTTGTTCGGTACGAACACAAAATTATTACATTTCTCAACAATCGCTCTATTTTCATTTTTCTGCATACCGAACACCTTCCATTAACCTCCCGCCTACGAACATAGTTCCAATTTTTTAAATTCAATGACATAAATACAAATTAAAATATTACATGCATATAAGTCAAAATCAGATTGCTATGCAATATCGTAAACGAGCAATACAAAACAGTCGTAAAAAATCAAAACAATTATGTCCCTCGGATTACTACAATATTTACTATCAGTACACATTTCAAGGAAGGATGACGTCATAATTCTCGTGCTGTATAATGCTAATTTAGTCTTTTTCCTAGCTTCTATTGCAAACGAAAAGAAGTGATCATTGAATTCATGGACGATGCGATGATAACTGTGAGTCAACCAGATGTTTAAAAAAGTGGTTCATCTGGAAATTTCAATCGATTAATTTAATGCTTTTAACGTGTAACTTTTCGAGCATGTCTTCATGTATGAGATATTACATTCTGCATAGGTTGAGTATACAAGGGGCAGGTAATGTAGACTATAATAATATCATGCTAATTGCTGAACTATTTTTGGTGATCAGAAGGGAAACATAAATCAAAATTCTGAAAGCACATGGAAAAGGGACAGCTTTAAAAACTGCATAGCGGGTGTAGAAAAGCGTTAGTTGTACATTAATCTGCATCAAAATTAATGCGCGAACTATCGTTCGGTTTCCAAAACTCAGCCCAATACCTCATTCAACTTTTGACTGCTTTGTAGTTCCGAACACCGACAGAACCTTCAGAGCTTTGATTATACGTTTCCGTGATAGAAAATGATTTACCATAAGACTTTTGTAAAAACAATGACATTCCTTTGACTCATTTTTTCCTTAAAGTCTATGAGATTAACGATTGAAGAACATATTTTCCAATAAATATTTATGGTAAAAAAATGCAATTACACAATATCAATATAAACTGATAAAGAAAAATATTGCTCACCATGCAATATCTAAAGAATGTTATGTTGTTGTTTTTTTTTTCATTTTTAACAAGGGCAACAACTCATACACTTTTTTAAAAATTGTTGTCGTAAGATAAATTATAGTATCCTAGGTAACTATCAAATAAATAATGACAATCGTGCAATACTATCTTTGTAATATTTACATTTTTGGGTAGCATTGAGTAAATACATAGAAAAAAATGAAGTTAGGATTCTAATACCCTAATATGATATGGCTAACATTACATTGCACTTTACTAAATTGTTTCTTAATGTCAATAAAAAACATTGAAGATTTACGTGTTATATTGCTTACTGCTTTCACAACAATATCCATAAAATTCATTTGGGCATTTGCAACCGTTATCATAATACCCACCATGGTTACAATTTGTGTTGCACTCGGGATTTTGCGAACGCTCCTCATGATAATCATGGGAACTTTTACCACAATCCCTTAAACAAGCACTTGTGTCGTCTGCTAAACTACTCTTACAGCAAATAAGTCTGTAGCGATAGTTATGTCCACCTCCACAGGTGCGGCTACAACCACCCCAAGGTTCCCAGGATGTCCAATCACACGTTCCGAGTCCACGGCACTTATTGGTATCTACAACCGAAATGTGGATGAAGAAAGAAAATATTATCAGACCTAGAGACATGTTTAAGTCTCCGCTGTTGAAGTACTTGTGAGTTTAACAGTATCAAGGAGTAGGTATCTTACATGCGAGTATGTTGACGAATCAAAATGCAGTTTAAATGTGATTGGTTAACACACACAAGATTCATCGTGATTTGCAAAACTCGCCTTCGATCGGAGCAGTTTAAATTTGACAATTTATGAAAGAGATAACGATATGTTTACTTTGCCCAATTCCTTGTGTGTGTGTGTGTGTTTTAAACCTTTCTTTTGAGGTACGATATGTCGCCAATATATTTTCGTATTTTGCATTGTTCTTTTAGAAACTTAAGATCGGGGCCAAAATGGGGTCGACCAGGTAACACCGAATGTTTGATATATAGAATCATTGCTAACTGGAGTTTATTACCCTATATGTTAATTTACTAATACTATAAATCAGATAAGGATTTAAAGATTTTACTGATCTTAACACGCAGATATATAAGGTAATGCTATTTGAAAAGTGTAATCTGAATCATATGAAAATGTTCGACCTCACCAAACAAATTACAATGCCAATCTACAACCAAAAACTAGCACGCCCCACGCACCCACGGACAGTCACAAACACATAAAACTACAATAAAAAATCCAAAAAACGACGTACAAAAACTCGTATAAACACAATATTTAAATTTCATTTATTCTTGTATATAAATCTACACATTTTTTCGGTGGTACATGTTTTTAGTATTCTGTTGGTTATTGCAAGGTTTGTAAACGACATGGGACCATGTAGATAATTTGTTTGTTAGGAATTAACATCGCACCAATAGTCAGTGTCTTTGAAGACTTTTCCAGCACAAACGGCGGAGGGTGTCCCCCCAGTCAGTCTTGCACCTGAAAAGAGCCAAGCTGGACACCTCCCTCACGGGTCTGATCAGGGGTTGGACTTGAACTCGAAGTGATGAAGTTAAATGTAAATAAAGGTTATATACAAATACAGTAGAACCTTTTTAACCCGAACTTTTTCCGACTGACAAAAATGTTCGTATTAGAGAGGTTTTCAGACAAGAAAGGTTCCGGATTTGTTTTTTAAGCATCAAATACATGAGCCAGCTGACATTATAAAAGTTCCGATTAAGTATATGTAGGTTCAAATGTATTAAACTATAACCATTATTTATATGAACCCTCACAACTTAGACAGTGACAAAATTAGTACAATAACTTGTATATATTAAAAGTATAGTACAACCTCTGTAGAGGAACACCCTGTGTGAGCTGCAAATATTGGCCGTTGTTTAGAGGTTGTCACTCTACAGAGGTTAAATTTACAGTAAATGTCAACTTGGGGAATTTTTTAAGATGTAGTTATAGAGAGGTTGCTGCTCTACAGACGTTATAATTATTTATAGTAAATATCAGGTTAGGCAAATAGGAAAAACTATGGAGTGGTTTTACTGTACAATAAAACCCCTGAAAACTGGACTCCCTGAAAACCGTACAATGTTTCAAGTCTCATTTTTGGATCTTTTTATCAAAAGCTCTGTGAAAACCGGACTTTTGTCCCAGTCCGAAATGGGTCCGGTATTGAATGGTTTTACTGAATAAAGTTAAATAAAGTTAAAACCTTTTCGTTATTAATTTTCGTTATTGTAACCTCGATCTAAGTAAGTAGAGCGCTCATGAACAACTTCAAAGTAACAAGCTTCACTATAGTCTTCAATTACATTTAAGTCAACAGAACAGTTTGGTTCAACAATCACCATCGGTCATTCGCTAACATGAATTAATTAATTGATTAATAAATTCCTTATATTCAAGGTTCGGGGTGGTGGTATTTGGTTGAGAGTTATATTTTAAGAAAGGTTATTAGATGTTTTGTATGCGTTTTATGAATATTTTTCTTTTTTGTTTTGCCTAGATTATCTATTTGAATTGAATATATTTGATTTAAAGTCATAAGCTAAACGTCATACTATCTAAACACACTATACTTTGTACTGTCCCTTAGAATATATTAATAGTACATTTCCACTGTTCAAGGAAATGACAAGGCAGATATTATAATGTCATGATTGCTTTCCATGTGATACTTTAAGATAATCGTCGTTTGATTTAACTAAGAGATATTTTATACATAAACCATTGCTACAATGCGAATAAAAGTAAAACCCTTAAAAATGACTATTTTTGACAATTATTATTAAGGGTAAATGAAACATTGACTGCTATGAAATTTCTTGCAACAGATCAAACAACTCTATTCATTAGGCGTCGTCTTTCATTAGATCGAGTACGTTTTAATGATTGTTGAGATGTTAACGAGCGATTAGAACCTATCCGTTCATTAATTAATAGTTCGATTTAATCGTTAACTGATGGGTAAATATTGAACAACATTATTTTCTGTTCAGCAGGTTTATGCCATGATTCAAGATCTGCAAGATTATGAAGTTCCAGCGTCAGAGTATTATGATCACTTTAGATTCTTCATAATTGCATAGGAAGACAGCTTTACCAAAGTTGCGTCCCATTTGTTCTTCTAGAACAGGATTTAGCCCGAAATTACATGGGTGCAATATCAGGTTAAAAGGACGGATGTCGAAAGGTTTTAAGTCCCTTGGACATCAGGTATTGTTACATGAATGTGGAAATGTAAGCTGGGACATTGCCAGGCACATCTCGGGCTTGAATGGGCCCATGTGTCGGGCGCATCAGTTCTGGGAGGAGGGTGTTTGGGTAAAATGAACATGTGTTAGAACTTAGATAACCTTATCTCTTGCCTAAATATAAGGCGTTTTAAAATGATTTACTTATCTTGACTTTAAGCCATTAAAGGTATTCATTATTTTCTTCCAGCTAAATGTATCTTTGTCTTTTCATAAGGACTCATGGACTGAATTCTATATTTTGTCTCTTATCACAATTTTAGATATTCATCAATAGTCGCAGTCATTATATATGCGTTACAGTTCTTGAATAGTTTCTGAACGCAAGTCTTTTCCAACTAGGCTTATCCAACGCGAATATCCTGAAGCCAACGACTTTGTTTTTGAATACTAGAAACAATCACTGCACTAATTCAATATCCAGTCAGAAATCTCTTACACTGTATATCGAGTACGCCCTAAGTATGGACCATCTTCAAGCGGTCAGTTAACCTGTTAAATGGTTCCCTCCTTTTATCTGCAGCGTATGGAAAAGGGCGATTTTGTGTTGTTTAAGGATTTTAGTGGGTTAGTTTGGTCAATGTTGGATGGTTGTACTTAAATGGATTGTTTTAAAACTTTTGTTTACCTCGATAGTTGATTCAAGTATACAATAGTATAATGTAAATCTATCTATGTATAATTTAGTGCAAAACTGAGTAAGGTTGAATGTTTTTATGGTATTGAAAATGTATTGAACGTATTGTGTAAAATGGTGCATACTGTAAAGGAACTGGAGAACAAGAAATGTGAAAGTATTTGGAGTACATAAACTTAAATTAATAACACAACGACGTAAATCACACATATACGTTTTGTACCTTTTCTAAAAACAATTACACTCTAAATATTAACATACTATAATCACACGTATGCTATGTATCACTTTCTTACAAACTAAGTTTTGTTGGTGAATTTCATCAAAAATATAATGACAGTGCTACTATTGATGCTGCTGCAAACACTGATAAAATTGTTCATTTAAAATACTATGGGTTATCATGAAGCATAATACATGTACAAAATTACAAACACTTAAAAACTAGTGTAACATATAAACAAGCAAACCATATACTACACTAATTGCAAATCTAAAGTTCATAATTTGTGTCAATCATTGAGCGAAGGCCAGTTGCGTAGACACATTCCAATCTGAAGAATATCTCCTTCGGGTGTGGTGTAATGATTGTGGAACTCGGAATCTGGAGTTCGTATGACGTCCCACTGGTATAGGTAAGATCCAGCACATCGCTAAATCCATGACGAGTACCAATGAAAAGACTGTACGAGTAAGGAACGTCCTTAGAGGGTCGAAACACTTCGCTCCAGTCAATTCGTAGAACATTATTTTTCCTTGTCACGTCTAATTGATGCCCTGAAAATAAACAAAAACTTCAATTAGGTCTGTGTTAGAAATCATGCAGACTAGTCTGAAAACAGGTAACCGAATGGAGAAAAGGTGTAACCTTCATTCGTAGTTTGAATATGTCCAAAGGTTTTATGAATATGTTACGAACACATTGAAATAAATACCTGAGCTTTACAGATCAGAACCAGTACAGTCCAAAACATAAATACAAAAAATAAACCTAGTTCCGCTCACGTTCCCGAAAATATAGGAAGTTAAGCAGATTGTTGGGTAGTTTTTTCCTAGATCTGAGATGTAATTCATTTGAATGAACTTCTAAAACCTCAAGACTTAATTGGAATTTAAGAAAGACGTATAAACCTAAACAGTACGTAAACAGAATGTAGTCATACACATGACAAAGGTGTCTGCAGAAAAAAGAGTCGGTCGGGAAAACGGAAACCAGAACTGTACGTATGTGCATTACCTGTAAGTCTCGGCTGGACTCCAAGTACCACCAATGATGCATGTACACTGTCACTCACATGTCCTCCGATGTTGACAGCTCTTATTTCCGCAGTATATGTTCCTTCGTGAAGTTGAATATCGTCAACCAACACTGTCTGGCGTCGTCCAAGACTTTTCCAATCATAAGTGACACGTTCATTTTCTAAAACTCGATACTCGTAGTTCATAATGTCCGTTGTATCTTCAAAGCCATCCCATTGTAGTATCATGCCCGACGTTCTCGATTGCACGGATACGTTTGAACCTAATACTGACGTATACAAGGATGACTCTTCATTTAAAGGTATAAACGACACACTAGCGGATGTAGTAACGGGACTTGCAATCGACACTACTAATGGCTCACTTGATGCAAAGGTAAACATCTCGACATTGTTTACACATCTTGCATTAGCATAAACCACAGAGCCATGTGACAGTTCGATATCATCTGACGTACATGATGATAATGTTTTAGATTGCCACTGTTGCTGGATATTTGACAAGCCGGGAGAACTGCCTATGAAAATATAATAACAATCGTTCATAAAATTGAACGTACAACATGTTTTGCAAATACATTTGTAAGAATAACTTCCACTGAACATAAAAGTATTTTACACTAATAACTGATAAACATGATTTTAGATCAGTAAACTTCGTCTTAATTAAATAAATTAATTAACAGATGTACGAATTATAGATGCAACCGAGTCGCATATAATGGAAAAATCCGAGTTAATCAAATTAAGTTCTTATAAGACTTTTATTGAACTCGATTGTAATTGTGTAATAGGTAAGACTTATCTACATGCATTATGTAATCCTATGTGATAATATTTCCTACCAAGAGAACAGAAGCAGACTTTCACTCCACTTTCTTTGTCGGTTGCTACCCATCTTAGGTTAATATTCGTCAGGTGAATGAAGTTGCCGGACACATTAACTTCGGTTGAAAACAGTTCACCTAATATGTCACTTATAACTGGTTCAGTATGGTCCAATACAATTGGCTCGGCGTGGAACGTAGTTCTCAAACCGGCATGGTTTTCAGCCCGAACTGTTACATGCACGGGCGTGCCATGGGGGACTTGTGTGTAGATGATGTGATTATTGTTGCCATGGTGAATTGATGACAGTGGCTTTATTTGGAACCCGCCTTCTGTCATCCCAGCACCAACAAGTACCTGGAACATCAAGCACATTAAAAGTAATGCAAAGTAATGTCTAAAACAATAATTAGTTGAAAGTACAGCAGACGCATAACAACAAATATTTACCATGCTAACTGTCTCCAGAAATAACGCGAACACATGCATACCTATGCGATTACTGAACAAGTATAGAGTCTAAGCACATATATACCCGTTTGAGTGAACTTTCGTGATCCAAAATTAACGTCTTCACTGCTATTGTCGTCTTGGCAACTTGTTGTACATTTACTGCCTCCGCTTTGTTTTCTTGTACATCATCGCATTTGTACAAGTTCATTGTAAGAGTCGTATTGCCATGTTCATTTCGGATAGTGACATCATAAATATTAGTGGAGGGCACCATGAAGTCGTAATCGAAAAATACTTTTCCATCGTGCGATGAAGCCAAGGGCAAAATCGCACTGATTCTCCCAATACTTAGAACCAATTTGGGAATTTCAAGAACAGTATCAGTTTGACCATATACTCGATAGAGTGTATTCATTGACAAATTAACCTTTATCTCAATTGGAACACCTTCATATATAGACGTTGACTTATTGTTTGCTTCTACGTCAATAAAATGTGTACAGACATATCCAATGGGTGGTGTTACGTCGGTTGTTACGCCTTTCGATGAGACAATGTCACTTGAATGACCAGAGTTATCAATTGCTTTCACCAGTCCATAGTAAGTATGTCCATGATCCAAATCCAACTCTGAAAAAGCCATCTTTGTTTGTAAATTGACATCGGTGAAATTTACATAGAGTTGTAAGTCATTAGTCTCCACAGGGTTTGTCGTTGTAACTGCTAGCATGTATGTTTTAATACCCGAGAATAAGTCTTGGAATCCATGCCACGAAAAGCTGAGAGATGTATTAGATGATTGGAAGTCTGTGCTTTTCATATACCCAGTATTATGGACGACTCCAATGTAAGGGTCGTCCATATCTATTATGAACCCATCCGATGCTGTCGATTTCTGAAGTCCTACATTGTTGTATGCGGTCACAGTGAAGTAATATCTTGTCCCATGAGTCAAAGACAAACCTTGTAATGTTATACTTGTGTTCAGCCCAGTGTCAGTTTGTACAAGAACATCATCAGCTGAAAATAAATCAATAGCAGTTCTATTTTAAAAGCATTGTTTGATCAAAAACAAAAAAGTAATTTCTGCAAATTACTTATCAAATAACATGTCGCTGTTGTGCATATTTTCCATCCATGCTATATATTATCTCACAAGTAAAGCACACTAATACTTCTTTATATTTGACAATAACTATGATAAGAAGAAACCCATTGTAACTTCGAAACAACACTTGCTGAAGAATGAGAACTTACAGTTAGTATTATTTAAACTTACAATGAGATGCTGTTCCTAGGCTCACAGTGTAATGGACTATTTTCCCTTGTTGCTCCATAAAGACATTTGCCCAGCAAGCAGTGATGGTGTCCATCCAGTCAATGATATCGACGTCTTTCATACAAAGATTGTCTGAATCAATGACATTCCTGCCTCGTCTTACTGCAGGTGGTGTGTGATCCACTTTTATTGCTTCGGATGTAAAAATTGCATTCAGATCCAGTGCATACCACGCTTTGACGTAAACAACATAATCGTGCCCGTGCAGTATTGACTTATTAACTGGTACGCAATAGACAACTTCTGTCCTAAGTCCAACATCATGCCATGGACTTTCAGACGTTAAATCGAATATGCCTTCACCAATCGGTTGATGCAATAGCCCCATACTCCACTCGAATCGTTGTTTTCCCGTAAGAGTAAGGTTTTCTTGATTAAGTTTCCAATGCCCGGCTAGACATGACGAAGACGTTGTAATGTTGAGTGGTTGGCTGTGAAGACCAGGGTGAACATCTAATTGCGGCTCGATGAACGTATCAGCAGTGATATTTAACGTTGTGCATGTTGAATTTGTCTGGACATCTACGCATGGTTTCCCCACAATAGCACAGGTACAGTCTTTATTACAAAAATGAATGTCGCAGGAATGTTTTTCTAGTTCCAGTAATCCTTGTGATTGAATTGAACTATGGGAAGACGAAGCAATGGTGTTTACTGATAATCTAGCAATAGAGCTGTTAAGTCCTACGGCGTTCTCAGCCCATATTGTCAGTATGATGACATCATCGACATGAATGGTTTCTGATAATGTAAACGTATGGGTAAGGTCTGAAGATTTATTTGGGTCATTCACTTCAACTATCGCATCTTGGAGTAGTTCATGGCCGCTGTATGTTCGGCTTGCCGAGATGAAATATTTGTCAATACCAGACTCTTGGTCGTGAAATCCATACCAAGCCAAAGACACATTGGACCTTACTTGACTTGTGCTTAAGTAATTCAGCCATGTTAACGGTGGTTTAAAGCCACCAACATGAGGCGGCGTTGAATCGATTACAAGTTCATCACTTTCTACTTTGTAGCAAAGTCCAGCTTGATTACAACTAGTGACATCTGCGGTATATTTATCACCATTATTTAGACAATTATCTTTATCTAAACTGATCGTTACTTCATTTTGAGCTCCAAGTTTTAGCTGTTCAACTGGGGTATGTCCTTCGTGATGGGTGACTAGAGAAACATAATGACTTGATATTGGACTTTCGTCATCTTTGAATTTCCAACACAAACGCAGAACTGATCTATCCCACTGTCCTGTTTTACCACTAACACTATTGTAATCTAGATTGAAGTATGGTTTCGTAACTACCGTCGGAGCGGACTCGTCGATACGGAAACTGTCAGATGTTTTAGATACGTTTAGACCAACTCGGTTATGGGCTATTACCGTTGCATACATATCTGTTTTCATTGGTAAACTTAAACCAGTCAGTATGATATTGGACCGTAGAAGACAGTTTTTGATTGACTGTAAATCACAGAGTAATGGTTTTGTTCCAATGCAAACTTTGTAGTAGTCTATGCCTGACTGAGGATCATCAAAACCAGTCCATCGAACTTGTAACGTCGAACTAAAATATCACATGAGATAGGTGGTTATAAAAAACGCCAGTGGCCATTATAATTGGTAGCAAAGGTCACCATTTGATAATGAACATGTAATAGTCGACAGTGGGTTGATTTCTTACATATTTATAACGATATAAGATTGTGTAAGAATATTACTTTGATAACCGGTGTATACTATTTTAAAATGAATGTATTCTTATAGGAAATACATATCAAATAATTGCATTGAATTGATTAAATTCTATTCCTACCCATGCGGTTGATATTTTCTGTGATTATTCTCAGATCCGACCCAAACAACTCCCAGAGTCGGTGGGGAATTGTCCAGAACAATACCGTCAGATGATCGTTGGGTACACAGTCCGGCACCATTGCAAGCTTCCACAATAATGTAAAATCTTTGCCCAATTTCAAAAACACCTTTCCAGACTGTATCTAAAATATACATAACAAACATCCTTAGAATCAAAAATGCCTATCTGCCTTTTTATTACTTGTCAGGTGGGACTTTTTAATCCTAAGGTAACTATTAGTATACATGAATTTCATAACACTTTCCTCATCTTGAAAATCCTATCGAAAATGTATTGTAAATATTCTGCATTTGAGTTAGTGACGTGTAGATTTACCTTCATTGAGTCCAACATTTGTCAGAGGTTCTAAATCATCACTATAAGGACTTGTACCTAGTCCTACACTGTAGCATACTATACCACTGTGTACATCATCAAAACCTTTCCAGTGACCTTGTATTTCATCTAGATTAGTTTGGTAGTCAACGTCTTTCTGAATATAAATGAACATAAATGAAGCATGTGGGTAATTTCCAGGACGGGGAACTTTATCATATACTGTATTTTCATTTATTGTCGTTGGGCTAATTTTTCGTGGTTTTTACTAAAATTGCTATTTCGTGGGGATATAAATTCGTGGATTTTGATTTTTGATAAAAATGCCATATCTCTGCATATGAATTCGTGGGGATGTGAATCCGTGGATGAGCCGATCAACGAAATCCACGAAATTAAATCCCCAACAAAAAATAATTATTCCGCAGTATTCTTGCCTCGTATATGTCAGTTTCACGTGGAGCTCAATGTTAGTAAATGTACAGAATGAAGAAATAATACATAGGTTGACTTCTCACTGGTATAATATGATGTTGAAGGCTGGAACAGCGTAAACTTGAAGATCTTTAAAAAAATGATTTATTTCCTCTTCCTATTCCAGAATGTTGGTAGACTTGTGACAAGACCTGTGACATTAAAAAAAATATTCTGATATATGGTACAAAAAAAACACGGAGAATGTGTACTTGTTTTTACACTTATGGTTCATTTGTAACCTTACATCTGTGCTATACAAATGTATTACATATTTACCTCTTCGGCTTTATTGCCATCCAGAACCTGACCACCTGTAGGACTTGATCTATCCACCACTACGTAAGTTGATATTACGGGTGTCTTCAATCCTGCTCTATTAATAGCCTGTGAGAAAATGTAATTTATTTTATAAAGATAAGAAAACAAAACATCCCATGCTACACTCTTCAAACACGTCCACTTATTTTTCTAAAAAAAAAACATTTTTATATGTTTTATTTTATATGAGAATTTATTTATCTATAATGTTCCAATAATGTCCATGGTACTTACGATATTGCCTTTTGTGTTACGTAAATCTCAGACATTTCACATTTTTTATTGATACATTATATCAGAAAAAACTCTTCACAGTTTTCATCCAGGCATTTATATCTTAGGTCCGATTAACCATAATTTCATGACCGAGTTACCGTAGCTAAAATATAGTATCCGTAACCATCCACCAGTTGATCTTCATTTAGAGTGAGCTTGATATCATCCTCAACATAGTCAGCCATTGGCATAAGGTCATCCACTAGCTTGTGAGTACCTATACCAACTTGGAAATACGATATTCCACTTTGTTTATCTCCAAAACCAGTGAGGTATATAAAGACATCTCTGGAAGTAATAACTGGAATTTCCATATGAGGGTAATGATTGGGATCAACAATTATTTCGCCATGTCCTGGAGGTGACACATCAACAATTATTTCTTCAGAACTACTAACCGTTGTGAATCCAGCATAATTTGTTCCTAGAAAATTGAGAAATTAAAAGCTTAACAAATGTTCAACAATAATTTCGCGATATGTAAACGACAACAACTCTCCTTTATTGGCAAAAGGTTTGAAAGTCTTTACGTTATGATAGTCCTTTTTCATGTGTACATCGCGAGTAAGCTTTATTGTGATACGTATTTCAATGGAACTGTCAGATATAAGTAAAACTTGAATTAAGTCCCTTTAACAGAATACATGTCGATATATTTTAACATTATATTCAAAGTACATGTAAAACATGAATATAGTGAACTCGAAAAGATACTGTGAAGTATCTTTTTCCCACGAACTTGTCTTTCTTTGTTTCATTGTTATGGATATAGGGAAATATAATATAGATGCAATAAAATAGCTATTTGAGTTCCCATGAATTAACTATTATCCAGTTCAAACAGTTTACCAACCTTTTACAGAGAAGTACAGTATTGAACCGTCGGTGACATTTATTTCGCTGATATGTGACTGGCGACTGTGACCGACATCAGTGAATGGGTGAACATCCCCACGTCCTGGTTGATGTCCTGAATACGACAGAATATATTTTATAAGACCCTAGTAAGGTTCGAACCCTCACCACAACGTCTATGACTTATCAATTACAAATTGGACATGTGTAGGTATTAAGCTGCCGCAGCACATCCCATTGTAAAGCAGATGCCCATATAACCAATTATCATGTAGCATCATTTTTCACGACATCGTAACAATACATAGTTACCACACCTACAATATTTACCTCCCTTGGCAGCCATCTTGAAAGGCTATTTTGACAACCATTGGTAGAAGATATTTATATTTTTGTTCTAATAATTCTAAACATAGGTTATTCATATGTGACAACTACATTTTCTTGAACCTGATATGCTTATGGGTTTTCCAACTTCATGATGAAGTTATATTTTGTAAACTTAGTTGTTTAATAACTTCTTTTTTTGTTCTATTAAACACATCAGAAATTTGACTTTCAAGATGGCCGCCAATTCAAAACAAGGCAGGTATGTATTGTAGTTGTTGGAACTATGTATTGCAGTTATACATTGACGACAATGCTTATTAATTACTTCGGAAGACACATGATACTCTTGTAAAAGTTGCAGTGCTACTGATGAATTTTGTATTTAATTTACTTGTAATGTCATGTTTAAAAAAAAAGAATGTTCACAAATGAGTACAGGTTATTATAAGAAATCAAAGTATATGTAACATTCATTTAAAATCAATTACAATTTGAGTGCTACCAGAAACAAGAGTGAGTAATTGTTTATCAAAACATCTTAAATCGGATAGGTCTCGACAATTTGTTAGAATTAATAGAAAATGTTCAAGGTAAATTATTTAGATAAAATTAATACTTAGGATTATATTTATATTTTAACTGGTAGAAGAAAGCAGACGGACTGCGTTTTACCGATCGCTAATTCATATTTCATTATCCTATTTGGAAAACCAACTAATGTCGCATCAACGCTCTCGAAAAACTCATCCCAAGCCATACGTATCCCTTTGACGCTCCTCAGATAGCCCGACGAGTTGCTAACAGAGACTTTCACAGACTCTGGTGGAGAATTATCGAGGATGAATCCATTACTGCATGATGATATTTCGTCTTGAACTTCTGTGTAAGTCTCACGAACGATTTGGTGCATATTCGAATGGACGCATATAAAGTATAATGTTTCGACATTAATATACTTCGGATCGAATCGGGCATACCCATCCCTGCTAACAGTTGATGTGACACAGTCAGGGTCTAAATTGCAATCTATGGGAACACTCGCTGTTTTCATTAATGACCAAGTAACATTCCGTTCTGCGGCATAAAGCATGACGCCTAAAACATCAGCGTTGCTAGTGTCCATGTTCATTTCATTTTTAAGAAGTAGGTTGTACGTATCGCCTACATTGCTACTGGATAAAATCTAAAATAATCAGAATACATACAACGAACGGTTTTCAAAGGAAAAGTGACCAGTTACGCAAACAGTGCAATGAGCAATAATAACAGATCACAAAAAATGATTAACAATAATCCGTTACTTTGGAGATATTGTTTGTTTTCTTTCAGTGTATTTTTAACAATGGAGTTTAGAAATGTTCTATAGTCTGAATAATTTCAGAATTTCTTTCCAATATTTCATTTAGTTCATGTAGTGTCTAAATAGAATTCCTCTTTCGAAAACCAATGCAAATTATTCATTTCTGATTGACTTTTGAGATAAGAAATCTTTTCTGGTGTTTTTGGTGTCAAAGCCTATAACTGAATAGAAAAGAAATCTGCTTCATCAAGAAAGGAAAACTGACCTTTATAATATATTTCCAAGCTTCCGAGTGTCCGTTGAAATCATATACAATGTTTAACCTGTACTTCCGTAATGAACTATGTGACACTTCTTTGTACCACTATCTGTAAATGCTCATATACAGCCATACATCATAGGTCGAATATGTAGCGAAAAATCAACACATTCTGACACCTAAAATTATAATTATATAGTTTGATTATCGATCGGTTGGATCACCATACGTACAAATAATTGAAATGTTGGAACAAGTTAAGAGAAGAATCAGTGAATGTTTAAGAGACAAAAATGACACTGGATAAGAGCTTGGTATACTTATTCTTATTATCGTAATTCGTCATCAAATAATTGCTATTGAGCAAATATAAACTTTCAGAATGTTGACATTATACCTCGTATAAATCTGTCTTGTCAACAAGTTCAGTTTGCCAGGGTCTCAGTAAATCATTCGCTGTTGCATCTTTAGAGATAGCCCATTGATAAAATAGAACAGAATCTGCGCTCGTAAACTCTTCCCAGGCAAGATGGAAGAACGAACAATTGGCATTTTCTTCAAGTATTGACACTTCAAATTTACCTTCCGGTGGAACAGGATTTATAGCAAATTGCTCCGAAAATATGGGCTCGATACAACGACTTCTAGAGCAGACACTCCTGCAACATAACTAAATTCCTCACTAGCGCTAACATTGTTAAAAACGTGTGACAGTGTGCGTCCCACATTCTTGAATGGGGTTACGTAATTGGTGATATGTTCTGTTCCTGTTATGCTTTCGATTGCAGCAATAGAGGTTTCGAAAGAAATTCCGTTTGGAATCTGATAATCCACGAACCAATGAGCACTGATGCGTTTGCTTGTAGCATAATACTTCTTAGGAGGACATTGAACAATTGTAACAATTGATTCCAAAGAGGCATTAGCAATTCCAGTTTTTGAAACAATTCGTAGCACTGGGTCCAATGTAAATGGCATAAACTCTGTTTCCCCGAGAATATGTGAAATAATTCCATCGTTAGAGGTGATATTAAAACTGCCCAACTGGCTATATATATGATAAAACTGTCCAACGCCGCCATGGAAAGTGAAATATAATTCATTTGGTCCGGACCGTAGGAGATGTGTTTGAATGCTAGATTGTAATGTTGATGAGCAAGATTCCCCAGGTAATACATGGAGTGACTTCTTTAAATCAACTTCGTTCATTATGATTACACCATCAGAAGACGATACTGTCGAACCACCAGAACAGTTTTCTCGAATAAGGGAGAAGTATTTAATACCGAAATTCAATGAAGAGGAATTGATACAGTATTGATTTGACTCGTTTAAGGTCATAAAACTGACAGCATCGTCAGTTGCATTATCAAGTCCAATGCCGATTTCAAGTTGAACATTTTGATGATGTTTGAATCCAGACCATTGTGCGCACATCGTATTTGGAGTAAAATGTACATTTGTATCTGTGTGAAGATCAGGTACGTCAGGGTCAAAGTCTAATACTATACCATGACCGGGAGGATATTTTGACGGAAGTTGAAACTCTTCAGTGAATACTTGTAGGGAATGGCCGGCATTGTTGTAAACATGCAGTTCAATATGGAAGTCAAGGGCTAAGTCGGTATCTTGTTGTTGTAATTTCTTTAAAGGATATTTGAAATAACCTTCACTGAAAGCTGGACATGGTACTGATGAATAAAGGCTCCATTGCAACAAGGGGGTGGCATAGTTCGTTCCATGACCTAAAATAAAGATCATCACAAGTTATTTTCGATATCAAAATGTATTAAATATTCATAAAATATTTTTTTTTAAAATGCCCAAATCTATAATCAAAACCTATCATATAGAAAGCATTATCGAATTTCGTAAAAGGACTTAACTCCATGTTGGAAAACTAAATATTGATAAGAAAAAAATACAAGTCACTTAATGGGTATATGTCACTTACAATTAAAGAATGTATGTAATGTTATCTAATTTCAATGAACATAACAACCGCACAAAAAATATGTCTGTCAATTTGCTCAGTTTCTATTAATATATCATTCATGGTAAGGTATTTAATTTCTTGTTTTAAGCGTTCAGCACGATTATGATGACAAATATCAATTTACCAATCTGCCAAAATATAGAATTGATTTGCTCATCTTGTTCCATATCGTAGAAGGTATCATTGTCCAAGCCCACAATAATATCGTTGCCATGTATTGAAACCTTTGGTATTTGCCTCATTAAAGGCGGTGTTTCATCAATCAGGACAGGACCAATAATAGTAACCATTTCCTTCTTTGCTTTGTTTACTGACTTGATGAAAATGTAAAATAGTTTATTTGAACCAGTTCCCGTATGTCTACGGTTAATATTTCTTCTTCTTGATAACGATGAGTAGGTTTCAATACTTGGGGCATTTACTTCTGACGCATCTTCTCCAAGGGCAACATAGAAATCTTCAATTTGACTTCCAACTTCCTCGACATCCCATTTTATGTTAATATGGTCATTTGGAAGGTAGATAATTGTATCGTTGCTGTAAGTTGGTAAATTAGTACACAAGAATTCGGCCACGTCTATATCTCTACTCTCCTCTGCACGTAATGGTAATACCGAAATCAGGTTATTATGTTCATTTATGTCTGCACACAATTGACTGCAAGCTGTGTGATTCTGAAGTTGAACCTTCGCTAAAGAAGAATGAAATAACCATGCGTTCCCTTCGTGACACACGATCGATTCCGACCAAGAGGCGTGATCAAATGTTATATTTCTCAATTCAGGAGGAGAAAGATCTCTCGTTATACCATCTGAACATACAGGCATAGATGGGTCCATTGCGTTGTTTAAAGCAAGAACGGAAACAAAACGTACTCCTGTAAAGTTTGCTGGAATGGTAATTGCCTCTCTAGTGAACGGAACAATAGCGTAGAATTCAACATCTGAAGTTGATGATGAATTATACAGTTCGGATTGTGCCAAACAGCGTGGAGAGAGGGCAACTCGGTATTCTTTTATTCCGCTTTCGTGATCGATGAATCCATGCCAATGAACTGTGTAACTAGAGTCGCTGGTATAATCTATGTCATTGCCGTCGATTGGACCTATTATAAGAAATACGTACAAAGACTTGTACAAAGTGTTAGAAAAAACTCAATTACTTCATTGATAAATACTTTCTTTGCGTACACAATTTGCTAAAAAAAAGTTGTAATACTAGTATGCTGTAATCAACCGGTCACCATTCTTAGGTTCTATTTCCATTGCATATTATGGAGCTTTCCCATATTGCACATATTTCCATAAGTGGAATGTTCATTATGTCTAAAAACAAAAACTTTTCAGGACTTATCTAAGAACGAGGGATTATTTATGAGATACTTAATTCAGTATCAAGAAACGATCATTGATTTCAAACAGAATAAAAAGACGACAGAAACGTGCATTTGAAAAGGAGACGATTCACCACCCTTGTCTTGTTTGCTTTCTTTAGTGAGCCGATAACGGAAATTTCAATTTACCTTCATAAATCTTTGTTTGTAATCTTAACGGTGAAATAATAACCTCGGTTGTGGTTTCCCAAGTTTTTACTGGCGTTATCGAGTTTGTTCAAAGGAATCGTATAGTTGTAGTATTCACATTGGCCAATATCCGGACAATAACATTGAAGAACGCCAGTTGGACAAGAAGTCTGAAAAATAAACTCATACATAAGAAAAGTACAACAGTAAACAAAGCATTGCAATGTCCAAACAATTGAAGTTACTACATGTACATGTTGCATATCTAACCTAACTACGAACTCACTCATCAAGTCCCGTCCGCTTAGCTCAATTAGCGAGAGCCAAGGTCTGCGGGTCTTAAGTCTATATGAACGAATATTGGGTGGGGCACATGCTCTCTTGGCAATTAATCATCCACCGCTGTCCGAAGGATTCGCACATAAAACAGTAGTAGAACGGATACAGAATTATAAACTCATACTGGTGACAGATGCACCTGACTCATTTTGAACAAGTGCAAATTTAATTTTTATATTTTTGCTGTCATGGTAAAGCGATACTAAAATGAGACAGAAGTGCATTTTTTAAGTTGTGGACTTACGTTCGATATTTCACCGACACTCAACGTTCCAGTCGCAAGTTCTACGCCTGTATCCGTCACACCAAATCTCCACTCAATGTATTCTATTCCACTGTGAGGATCTAATGCTTCAAAATGCTTCTCCATGTGTGACAAATCGGTGTTATGGTGGACAAACAATGTTTAATGGCCGTCTTTGATATGAGGTGGAGATCGATCAATGTTTACTGTAACATTGTCAGCTAGCGTGTTGCCTTCAATGTCAATTGCTTCAGCTTGAAACGTGTACGATTGTCCATCTCGTACGTTGAAATCATGGGCGAATGATTGATTAAGAAAATCTTGGACTGATACTTCTTCTGTCATATCCTGTACATTTAAAGACCAAGCGATTGTATATTTGATGATACCATACACATTTGGGGTACCAGATACGGGAAGTAGGCCAGTTTTCTGCTCATATATTCTCGATATCAGTTCGACAGGTTCTATTATGTTAAGCAATGGATTGTACAAATAAAACTGATTGAAGAAGTGGTCTTTCCACGATAAACTTATATTATGGTGATGTGTCTGCCATTTATAATTTGTTTCTGTGGATGCCGATGTAACTCTGTAAGGGTCATCTTCAGATATTTTTATGAATGAAGTATTATCATAAAGCATAAATCTTCTTGCTTGTCTGACATTATCGGCGATGTCTTTTACTTCAAGTATGATTGCATATAACTTTGGTTTGTCCGATTTAAGATAAACATCAATACCAGTGACCGGCCCGGTTACTGTCGCATCAAACACGCTTCCAAGATCCACACCAAGCGATCCATTCAGTGAATTTACTTCATGCACATTTATTGTGTATAATTCAATCGATGATGCATGAATAGAAGCGCCACCATGTGGAATAGGATCGCTCCATCCCGTGAATGTGACTTTTGTGTTAATTGAACGAGTGATTCTTGGTTGTATTTGTATTGTATCGTCTGTACATTTCATAACGGCCGAGCAGTGAGATGGTGGTACATCGTCATAAAAATAACATATTTCTTCTGACGATGTAGTCTTCTTGTAAGGCACTGCTGAGAGTACAGCGTGTGATATTGTGTTTTTACCTTTAAGATATACACCACCGTTCGCTTCGTACATGATACATAGACTGAAATTCGATTAATGATTATCTTATTGAAATGTAAATGAGAGTTAATCGTTTGATGGTTGGTGTTTTTTGTCTTGATTGAATACAAATATAAAATGACACAACACATTTATATTTAACGTACATGAACAAAATAAACTAATAACAGTCACGTGGTAAGCGATTTGTACTTTTAATTCCCCATAAGACATACAAAAACCAGAATTGTTCATTATTAAAGCGATCGAAATTTCGTTTTTCTACCTTTTTTTCTCAAAATGACTTCCGGTAGGGTTTTAATGGGTTTTTCAAATTGAAGAATTTAAAAAAGAAAAAATGGTATCTCTAAAGAATTGTTCAAAATTATTTTGTGAGCATAAAAGGGTAATAATTTACTTGTATAATGTTCTATCGATTTATGATTTACTATCTTACGATTCGCCATTTTGAAGTATGTTTCCACTCATGTTTATCTGTCCTGATTTGACCCAAGTTGCTGCGGCCTCCATACTCGAGTTTTTATCTTCCAACAAATGATGAACTGGTAATGTTTTCCTAACACCTGTAAGGAAACATATATATATCTAAATACCATTCAAACCGGGGATGATAGGTGGTCGAATTGTATCGCGTTGGACAATTAAACGAAAGGTCATGGGTTCGATCGATTCTCAACTCCTACTTTCGAATTTCTCAGGGACGCTTTTTCAATGTCCCCATCCAAACTATCGAGCCAAGTACTGTGTCACAGAGAAAGAGGCGAGGCGTGAATCTGTGATTTACACCGGACAAGACAAAGAACCAGGAAAGGTTATTCTAAAAGAGTAGGGATATAAATGTCCGGTTCTCCAGTATCGCCTCTCCCCTCTCTCTCTCTGTGATGGCTCTGAAATTACCATAGCTGTGGAATTGGCCGTTAAACAACAGACAAACAATATACTATTCAAACTATTCATTATCTACACAGTTTAAATCCTCTTGTTGAGTTAATTCCACTCGAATACATTACTCAATATAAGAATTATTTGTGATCTTGATTTTATTTGTGCATGTCCATGCTGGTTTGTAATTATTAGGCGTAAAAAAATATTTGTTGCTGGTTGCATACTTTTTCAAACGTGCGGAAAGGGAATGAAGTCAGACAGTGGATGTAACTCCCTCAGACCTAATAAGGGTATGTCGGGTAATTTGAAACAAACATTTTTTAGGCTTAATATGATCGGTGCTGGTTGGTTTATGAATATGTCAGATTTTTTTTATGTACTGGTTGAGTTCAATATTTTTTTAATTACGTGTATGTATTTAATTGAAAATAATGATTTTAATATGTCAGTTTTGAGTTGATTTATTTGTTTTAAAATCATTTTACCGTATTTTCTATCATTATACATATTTTTAACATTGTGTCCTTTCAAAAATTATCTCACAGATAGGCTTTACCCTTCATATCAATAAATCAGTCAATTTGATTCGATCAGACATAGATAAACTTCAAACATCTTGAGAGTACTTGTCAACTACATGAACGTTTTAAATTTGAATTCTTCGACAATCACTGGTTGTAAGCAAGATAAAATTATTTTCTCTTCCAGGTTTTTTTGTACTTTTTTTATTCGTGTCTTGTTGTTGACTTTTTTTGTCAAGTATCTTAGTCGTATATTCATGTTTGTCTTTGATAAAAGCAATTAAGTCAAAACATATCAACTACCCGAAAAGATACCTTACCTAGCTCCTTAAAATAAAAAAAGTTAAAATAAACAAACGAAAAACGCACGATATATTTAAAAAATCGTTTCTTTCATTACCTTTTTTTTATATTTTAATAGCATCACATATATATCTATCATTCTTCGGTCGTATTCCTTTGAAGAAAAGTGTCACATGACCGACAAATGATTGCAAAGCAGAAAATTTTAATTATTAAAGATAAATCGGCTTCCATAAAGTCTACAATAAAATGTCGGCTATTTTAATGACTGATATTTATGATATAGAAACACATTTATTATGGACATGAACAATAATTCGTGTTACCATTGAACTTGCATTCGGATGCATCATCGCATCAAAAGAAAAATTATACATTTAATGCATGTTTTCCAATACATGTAAATACCGAATACCTTTTTGTTGTTGGGGAAGGTCTTAGTCAAGTTTTAGCAAATAGAAAAATACCCACCGATAACTGGTGTATGGAGTAAATAAATTGAAGCATCTGTCACCCCAAAGTTGGATTCATATATGAAACTTGGCTTCCGAAAGATGGAATAATCGATTGTGAACTCGGCTAGAAATTTATATTCTAATAAGGATGGTTGTAAGTTGCCATATACATCTCTGAGGTTGTTGCAGGCTGTCGTTGGGCCATTTGATAATGCTTGCTTTTTCTCCCTATTTGGTCCAATTGATTTTGTTGAATTACAAGTTAAAATCGACGGCAACTTGGTTGGTTGGCATGATGTCTCATGGCCAGTGCTAGTCAGCGTGAAGTCGGCAGCGCATGTGCATCCTTTGGTAAGATCACCGGTGCATATACCTGGCCAGCAGTAATGCCTATTCCACGCGCACATTCCCATTCCATAATTATAAAAAAACACGATCAGTGTTTATTCTAGCAGAAACAAATTATCAACTATTAGTCGAGTAAAACGAAGTTGGGATCACGAGCGTACATCATATACGAGCAGATAATATTCAACTTGCTCGATTGCGAATCACAGTGAAGGAGAGATAAGTAAAAACAATAATAAAAGTATTGTGTGTTTAAAAGATAATAAAATTAAAAAATGAATTAATCTGCTTATATTATAAATGCAAATTACGTAATTTGCATTTGAATTTGATAAATAATGCACATGAAACAGCATACAGTAATCGCACTGAATAAGATAAACCAATATCTGCATAATAAACGTTAGTTTTAAAAGTCAAACACATTGCTGCCAAATATGAACAAGGAGGGACTGCGTCTTCAAAGTTGCATTTTAACATGAAACTTGATAAGCATGATGCAGAGTATATTGTAAAAGGTTTTTGATAAGGCTATAATTATGATAAAATAGGGTAGCTAGGTCGATTTTGTTTTCGTAACATACATGTGTGAGACAACAAGGTACGATTCGTCCCTAAATGCTGTTACGGCATACTTTGGATTTTGACGTAAGAAACATTAAGGTCGTCACCAAAAAAGGGTCGGTTCAGCGACTATAAACACGGCTATTTTTTCTGGCCTATTGCAAAGTACCCTTACGTTCACAAAGCCTGTCCTCATTAGTTCTTCTGAAAAAGGTCTCATCGTTATAGCATTCCAAGCACATATTGTCCGACCTATTGGTACATCTTCTACTTCTACAATTGTTTATATCAGGACATTCTGGAATTGAATGGATAAGTATTTAGTGTGAATATTTCAATTAAAATGTACAGTTAAATATTGAAGTTATCGCAGTATAAAAAACATTGCTGTACGTAGATATACTTAAAATAGCACACAAACGTAACCATAGATACACCGGCATAAAGGTATTGGGATCCTAACTTTCAAAACTTTTATCACAAATTAGGGTGGACGGATTTTGTAAATGTTTATAATTTTTGTTGTTCGGTACGAACACAAAATTATTACATTTCTCAACAATCGCTCTATTTTCATTTTTCTGCATACCGAACACCTTCCATTAACCTCCCGCCTACGAACATAGTTCCAATTTTTTAAATTCAATGACATAAATACAAATTAAAATATTACATGCATATAAGTCAAAATCAGATTGCTATGCAATATCGTAAACGAGCAATACAAAACAGTCGTAAAAAATCAAAACAATTATGTCCCTCGGATTACTACAATATTTACTATCAGTACACATTTCAAGGAAGGATGACGTCATAATTCTCGTGCTGTATAATGCTAATTTAGTCTTTTTCCTAGCTTCTATTGCAAACGAAAAGAAGTGATCATTGAATTCATGGACGATGCGATGATAACTGTGAGTCAACCAGATGTTTAAAAAAGTGGTTCATCTGGAAATTTCAATCGATTAATTTAATGCTTTTAACGTGTAACTTTTCGAGCATGTCTTCATGTATGAGATATTACATTCTGCATAGGTTGAGTATACAAGGGGCAGGTAATGTAGACTATAATAATATCATGCTAATTGCTGAACTATTTTTGGTGATCAGAAGGGAAACATAAATCAAAATTCTGAAAGCACATGGAAAAGGGACAGCTTTAAAAACTGCATAGCGGGTGTAGAAAAGCGTTAGTTGTACATTAATCTGCATCAAAATTAATGCGCGAACTATCGTTCGGTTTCCAAAACTCAGCCCAATACCTCATTCAACTTTTGACTGCTTTGTAGTTCCGAACACCGACAGAACCTTCAGAGCTTTGATTATACGTTTCCGTGATAGAAAATGATTTACCATAAGACTTTTGTAAAAACAATGACATTCCTTTGACTCATTTTTTCCTTAAAGTCTATGAGATTAACGATTGAAGAACATATTTTCCAATAAATATTTATGGTAAAAAAATGCAATTACACAATATCAATATAAACTGATAAAGAAAAATATTGCTCACCATGCAATATCTAAAGAATGTTATGTTGTTGTTTTTTTTTCATTTTTAACAAGGGCAACAACTCATACACTTTTTTAAAAATTGTTGTCGTAAGATAAATTATAGTATCCTAGGTAACTATCAAATAAATAATGACAATCGTGCAATACTATCTTTGTAATATTTACATTTTTGGGTAGCATTGAGTAAATACATAGAAAAAAATGAAGTTAGGATTCTAATACCCTAATATGATATGGCTAACATTACATTGCACTTTACTAAATTGTTTCTTAATGTCAATAAAAAACATTGAAGATTTACGTGTTATATTGCTTACTGCTTTCACAACAATATCCATAAAATTCATTTGGGCATTTGCAACCGTTATCATAATACCCACCATGGTTACAATTTGTGTTGCACTCGGGATTTTGCGAACGCTCCTCATGATAATCATGGGAACTTTTACCACAATCCCTTAAACAAGCACTTGTGTCGTCTGCTAAACTACTCTTACAGCAAATAAGTCTGTAGCGATAGTTATGTCCACCTCCACAGGTGCGGCTACAACCACCCCAAGGTTCCCAGGATGTCCAATCACACGTTCCGAGTCCACGGCACTTATTGGTATCTACAACCGAAATGTGGATGAAGAAAGAAAATATTATCAGACCTAGAGACATGTTTAAGTCTCCGCTGTTGAAGTACTTGTGAGTTTAACAGTATCAAGGAGTAGGTATCTTACATGCGAGTATGTTGACGAATCAAAATGCAGTTTAAATGTGATTGGTTAACACACACAAGATTCATCGTGATTTGCAAAACTCGCCTTCGATCGGAGCAGTTTAAATTTGACAATTTATGAAAGAGATAACGATATGTTTACTTTGCCCAATTCCTTGTGTGTGTGTGTGTGTTTTAAACCTTTCTTTTGAGGTACGATATGTCGCCAATATATTTTCGTATTTTGCATTGTTCTTTTAGAAACTTAAGATCGGGGCCAAAATGGGGTCGACCAGGTAACACCGAATGTTTGATATATAGAATCATTGCTAACTGGAGTTTATTACCCTATATGTTAATTTACTAATACTATAAATCAGATAAGGATTTAAAGATTTTACTGATCTTAACACGCAGATATATAAGGTAATGCTATTTGAAAAGTGTAATCTGAATCATATGAAAATGTTCGACCTCACCAAACAAATTACAATGCCAATCTACAACCAAAAACTAGCACGCCCCACGCACCCACGGACAGTCACAAACACATAAAACTACAATAAAAAATCCAAAAAACGACGTACAAAAACTCGTATAAACACAATATTTAAATTTCATTTATTCTTGTATATAAATCTACACATTTTTTCGGTGGTACATGTTTTTAGTATTCTGTTGGTTATTGCAAGGTTTGTAAACGACATGGGACCATGTAGATAATTTGTTTGTTAGGAATTAACATCGCACCAATAGTCAGTGTCTTTGAAGACTTTTCCAGCACAAACGGCGGAGGGTGTCCCCCCAGTCAGTCTTGCACCTGAAAAGAGCCAAGCTGGACACCTCCCTCACGGGTCTGATCAGGGGTTGGACTTGAACTCGAAGTGATGAAGTTAAATGTAAATAAAGGTTATATACAAATACAGTAGAACCTTTTTAACCCGAACTTTTTCCGACTGACAAAAATGTTCGTATTAGAGAGGTTTTCAGACAAGAAAGGTTCCGGATTTGTTTTTTAAGCATCAAATACATGAGCCAGCTGACATTATAAAAGTTCCGATTAAGTATATGTAGGTTCAAATGTATTAAACTATAACCATTATTTATATGAACCCTCACAACTTAGACAGTGACAAAATTAGTACAATAACTTGTATATATTAAAAGTATAGTACAACCTCTGTAGAGGAACACCCTGTGTGAGCTGCAAATATTGGCCGTTGTTTAGAGGTTGTCACTCTACAGAGGTTAAATTTACAGTAAATGTCAACTTGGGGAATTTTTTAAGATGTAGTTATAGAGAGGTTGCTGCTCTACAGACGTTATAATTATTTATAGTAAATATCAGGTTAGGCAAATAGGAAAAACTATGGAGTGGTTTTACTGTACAATAAAACCCCTGAAAACTGGACTCCCTGAAAACCGTACAATGTTTCAAGTCTCATTTTTGGATCTTTTTATCAAAAGCTCTGTGAAAACCGGACTTTTGTCCCAGTCCGAAATGGGTCCGGTATTGAATGGTTTTACTGAATAAAGTTAAATAAAGTTAAAACCTTTTCGTTATTAATTTTCGTTATTGTAACCTCGATCTAAGTAAGTAGAGCGCTCATGAACAACTTCAAAGTAACAAGCTTCACTATAGTCTTCAATTACATTTAAGTCAACAGAACAGTTTGGTTCAACAATCACCATCGGTCATTCGCTAACATGAATTAATTAATTGATTAATAAATTCCTTATATTCAAGGTTCGGGGTGGTGGTATTTGGTTGAGAGTTATATTTTAAGAAAGGTTATTAGATGTTTTGTATGCGTTTTATGAATATTTTTCTTTTTTGTTTTGCCTAGATTATCTATTTGAATTGAATATATTTGATTTAAAGTCATAAGCTAAACGTCATACTATCTAAACACACTATACTTTGTACTGTCCCTTAGAATATATTAATAGTACATTTCCACTGTTCAAGGAAATGACAAGGCAGATATTATAATGTCATGATTGCTTTCCATGTGATACTTTAAGATAATCGTCGTTTGATTTAACTAAGAGATATTTTATACATAAACCATTGCTACAATGCGAATAAAAGTAAAACCCTTAAAAATGACTATTTTTGACAATTATTATTAAGGGTAAATGAAACATTGACTGCTATGAAATTTCTTGCAACAGATCAAACAACTCTATTCATTAGGCGTCGTCTTTCATTAGATCGAGTACGTTTTAATGATTGTTGAGATGTTAACGAGCGATTAGAACCTATCCGTTCATTAATTAATAGTTCGATTTAATCGTTAACTGATGGGTAAATATTGAACAACATTATTTTCTGTTCAGCAGGTTTATGCCATGATTCAAGATCTGCAAGATTATGAAGTTCCAGCGTCAGAGTATTATGATCACTTTAGATTCTTCATAATTGCATAGGAAGACAGCTTTACCAAAGTTGCGTCCCATTTGTTCTTCTAGAACAGGATTTAGCCCGAAATTACATGGGTGCAATATCAGGTTAAAAGGACGGATGTCGAAAGGTTTTAAGTCCCTTGGACATCAGGTATTGTTACATGAATGTGGAAATGTAAGCTGGGACATTGCCAGGCACATCTCGGGCTTGAATGGGCCCATGTGTCGGGCGCATCAGTTCTGGGAGGAGGGTGTTTGGGTAAAATGAACATGTGTTAGAACTTAGATAACCTTATCTCTTGCCTAAATATAAGGCGTTTTAAAATGATTTACTTATCTTGACTTTAAGCCATTAAAGGTATTCATTATTTTCTTCCAGCTAAATGTATCTTTGTCTTTTCATAAGGACTCATGGACTGAATTCTATATTTTGTCTCTTATCACAATTTTAGATATTCATCAATAGTCGCAGTCATTATATATGCGTTACAGTTCTTGAATAGTTTCTGAACGCAAGTCTTTTCCAACTAGGCTTATCCAACGCGAATATCCTGAAGCCAACGACTTTGTTTTTGAATACTAGAAACAATCACTGCACTAATTCAATATCCAGTCAGAAATCTCTTACACTGTATATCGAGTACGCCCTAAGTATGGACCATCTTCAAGCGGTCAGTTAACCTGTTAAATGGTTCCCTCCTTTTATCTGCAGCGTATGGAAAAGGGCGATTTTGTGTTGTTTAAGGATTTTAGTGGGTTAGTTTGGTCAATGTTGGATGGTTGTACTTAAATGGATTGTTTTAAAACTTTTGTTTACCTCGATAGTTGATTCAAGTATACAATAGTATAATGTAAATCTATCTATGTATAATTTAGTGCAAAACTGAGCAAGGTTGAATGTTTTTATGGTATTGAAAATGTATTGAACGTATTGTGTAAAATGGTGCATACTGTAAAGGAACTGGAGAACAAGAAATGTGAAAGTATTTGGAGTACATAAACTTAAATTAATAACACAACGACGTAAATCACACATATACGTTTTGTACCTTTTCTAAAAACAATTACACTCTAAATATTAACATACTATAATCACACGTATGCTATGTATCACTTTCTTACAAACTAAGTTTTGTTGGTGAATTTCATCAAAAATATAATGACAGTGCTACTATTGATGCTGCTGCAAACACTGATAAAATTGTTCATTTAAAATACTATGGGTTATCATGAAGCATAATACATGTACAAAATTACAAACACTTAAAAACTAGTGTAACATATAAACAAGCAAACCATATACTACACTAATTGCAAATCTAAAGTTCATAATTTGTGTCAATCATTGAGCGAAGGCCAGTTGCGTAGACACATTCCAATCTGAAGAATATCTCCTTCGGGTGTGGTGTAATGATTGTGGAACTCGGAATCTGGAGTTCGTATGACGTCCCACTGGTATAGGTAAGATCCAGCACATCGCTAAATCCATGACGAGTACCAATGAAAAGACTGTACGAGTAAGGAACGTCCTTAGAGGGTCGAAACACTTCGCTCCAGTCAATTCGTAGAACATTATTTTTCCTTGTCACGTCTAATTGATGCCCTGAAAATAAACAAAAACTTCAATTAGGTCTGTGTTAGAAATCATGCAGACTAGTCTGAAAACAGGTAACCGAATGGAGAAAAGGTGTAACCTTCATTCGTAGTTTGAATATGTCCAAAGGTTTTATGAATATGTTACGAACACATTGAAATAAATACCTGAGCTTTACAGATCAGAACCAGTACAGTCCAAAACATAAATACAAAAAATAAACCTAGTTCCGCTCACGTTCCCGAAAATATAGGAAGTTAAGCAGATTGTTGGGTAGTTTTTTCCTAGATCTGAGATGTAATTCATTTGAATGAACTTCTAAAACCTCAAGACTTAATTGGAATTTAAGAAAGACGTATAAACCTAAACAGTACGTAAACAGAATGTAGTCATACACATGACAAAGGTGTCTGCAGAAAAAAGAGTCGGTCGGGAAAACGGAAACCAGAACTGTACGTATGTGCATTACCTGTAAGTCTCGGCTGGACTCCAAGTACCACCAATGATGCATGTACACTGTCACTCACATGTCCTCCGATGTTGACAGCTCTTATTTCCGCAGTATATGTTCCTTCGTGAAGTTGAATATCGTCAACCAACACTGTCTGGCGTCGTCCAAGACTTTTCCAATCATAAGTGACACGTTCATTTTCTAAAACTCGATACTCGTAGTTCATAATGTCCGTTGTATCTTCAAAGCCATCCCATTGTAGTATCATGCCCGACGTTCTCGATTGCACGGATACGTTTGAACCTAATACTGACGTATACAAGGATGACTCTTCATTTAAAGGTATAAACGACACACTAGCGGATGTAGTAACGGGACTTGCAATCGACACTACTAATGGCTCACTTGATGCAAAGGTAAACATCTCGACATTGTTTACACATCTTGCATTAGCATAAACCACAGAGCCATGTGACAGTTCGATATCATCTGACGTACATGATGATAATGTTTTAGATTGCCACTGTTGCTGGATATTTGACAAGCCGGGAGAACTGCCTATGAAAATATAATAACAATCGTTCATAAAATTGAACGTACAACATGTTTTGCAAATACATTTGTAAGAATAACTTCCACTGAACATAAAAGTATTTTACACTAATAACTGATAAACATGATTTTAGATCAGTAAACTTCGTCTTAATTAAATAAATTAATTAACAGATGTACGAATTATAGATGCAACTGAGTCGCATATAATGGAAAAATCCGAGTTAATCAAATTAAGTTCTTATAAGACTTTTATTGAACTCGATTGTAATTGTGTAATAGGTAAGACTTATCTACATGCATTATGTAATCCTATGTGATAATATTTCCTACCAAGAGAACAGAAGCAGACTTTCACTCCACTTTCTTTGTCGGTTGCTACCCATCTTAGGTTAATATTCGTCAGGTGAATGAAGTTGCCGGACACATTAACTTCGGTTGAAAACAGTTCACCTAATATGTCACTTATAACTGGTTCAGTATGGTCCAATACAATTGGCTCGGCGTGGAACGTAGTTCTCAAACCGGCATGGTTTTCAGCCCGAACTGTTACATGCACGGGCGTGCCATGGGGGACTTGTGTGTAGATGATGTGATTATTGTTGCCATGGTGAATTGATGACAGTGGCTTTATTTGGAACCCGCCTTCTGTCATCCCAGCACCAACAAGTACCTGGAACATCAAGCACATTAAAAGTAATGCAAAGTAATGTCTAAAACAATAATTAGTTGAAAGTACAGCAGACGCATAACAACAAATATTTACCATGCTAACTGTCTCCAGAAATAACGCGAACACATGCATACCTATGCGATTACTGAACAAGTATAGAGTCTAAGCACATATATACCCGTTTGAGTGAACTTTCGTGATCCAAAATTAACGTCTTCACTGCTATTGTCGTCTTGGCAACTTGTTGTACATTTACTGCCTCCGCTTTGTTTTCTTGTACATCATCGCATTTGTACAAGTTCATTGTAAGAGTCGTATTGCCATGTTCATTTCGGATAGTGACATCATAAATATTAGTGGAGGGCACCATGAAGTCGTAATCGAAAAATACTTTTCCATCGTGCGATGAAGCCAAGGGCAAAATCGCACTGATTCTCCCAATACTTAGAACCAATTTGGGAATTTCAAGAACAGTATCAGTTTGACCATATACTCGATAGAGTGTATTCATTGACAAATTAACCTTTATCTCAATTGGAACACCTTCATATATAGACGTTGACTTATTGTTTGCTTCTACGTCAATAAAATGTGTACAGACATATCCAATGGGTGGTGTTACGTCGGTTGTTACGCCTTTCGATGAGACAATGTCACTTGAATGACCAGAGTTATCAATTGCTTTCACCAGTCCATAGTAAGTATGTCCATGATCCAAATCCAACTCTGAAAAAGCCATCTTTGTTTGTAAATTGACATCGGTGAAATTTACATAGAGTTGTAAGTCATTAGTCTCCACAGGGTTTGTCGTTGTAACTGCTAGCATGTATGTTTTAATACCCGAGAATAAGTCTTGGAATCCATGCCACGAAAAGCTGAGAGATGTATTAGATGATTGGAAGTCTGTGCTTTTCATATACCCAGTATTATGGACGACTCCAATGTAAGGGTCGTCCATATCTATTATGAACCCATCCGATGCTGTCGATTTCTGAAGTCCTACATTGTTGTATGCGGTCACAGTGAAGTAATATCTTGTCCCATGAGTCAAAGACAAACCTTGTAATGTTATACTTGTGTTCAGCCCAGTGTCAGTTTGTACAAGAACATCATCAGCTGAAAATAAATCAATAGCAGTTCTATTTTAAAAGCATTGTTTGATCAAAAACAAAAAAGTAATTTCTGCAAATTACTTATCAAATAACATGTCGCTGTTGTGCATATTTTCCATCCATGCTATATATTATCTCACAAGTAAAGCACACTAATACTTCTTTATATTTGACAATAACTATGATAAGAAGAAACCCATTGTAACTTCGAAACAACACTTGCTGAAGAATGAGAACTTACAGTTAGTATTATTTAAACTTACAATGAGATGCTGTTCCTAGGCTCACAGTGTAATGGACTATTTTCCCTTGTTGCTCCATAAAGACATTTGCCCAGCAAGCAGTGATGGTGTCCATCCAGTCAATGATATCGACGTCTTTCATACAAAGATTGTCTGAATCAATGACATTCCTGCCTCGTCTTACTGCAGGTGGTGTGTGATCCACTTTTATTGCTTCGGATGTAAAAATTGCATTCAGATCCAGTGCATACCACGCTTTGACGTAAACAACATAATCGTGCCCGTGCAGTATTGACTTATTAACTGGTACGCAATAGACAACTTCTGTCCTAAGTCCAACATCATGCCATGGACTTTCAGACGTTAAATCGAATATGCCTTCACCAATCGGTTGATGCAATAGCCCCATACTCCACTCGAATCGTTGTATTCCCGTAAGAGTAAGGTTTTCTTGATTAAGTTTCCAATGCCCGGCTAGACATGACGAAGACGTTGTAATGTTGAGTGGTTGGCTGTGAAGACCAGGGTGAACATCTAATTGCGGCTCGATGAACGTATCAGCAGTGATATTTAACGTTGTGCATGTTGAATTTGTCTGGACATCTACGCATGGTTTCCCCACAATAGCACAGGTACAGTCTTTATTACAAAAATGAATGTCGCAGGAATGTTTTTCTAGTTCCAGTAATCCTTGTGATTGAATTGAACTATGGGAAGACGAAGCAATGGTGTTTACTGATAATCTAGCAATAGAGCTGTTAAGTCCTACGGCGTTCTCAGCCCATATTGTCAGTATGATGACATCATCGACATGAATGGTTTCTGATAATGTAAACGTATGGGTAAGGTCTGAAGATTTATTTGGGTCATTCACTTCAACTATCGCATCTTGGAGTAGTTCATGGCCGCTGTATGTTCGGCTTGCCGAGATGAAATATTTGTCAATACCAGACTCTTGGTCGTGAAATCCATACCAAGCCAAAGACACATTGGACCTTACTTGACTTGTGCTTAAGTAATTCAGCCATGTTAACGGTGGTTTAAAGCCACCAACATGAGGCGGCGTTGAATCGATTACAAGTTCATCACTTTCTACTTTGTAGCAAAGTCCAGCTTGATTACAACTAGTGACCTCTGCGGTATATTTATCACCATTATTTAGACAATTATCTTTATCTAAACTGATCGTTACTTCATTTTGAGCTCCAAGTTTTAGCTGTTCAACTGGGGTATGTCCTTCGTGATGGGTGACTAGAGAAACATAATGACTTGATATTGGACTTTCGTCATCTTTGAATTTCCAACACAAACGCAGAACTGATCTATCCCACTGTCCTGTTTTACCACTAACACTATTGTAATCTAGATTGAAGTATGGTTTCGTAACTACCGTCGGAGCGGACTCGTCGATACGGAAACTGTCAGATGTTTTAGATACGTTTAGACCAACTCGGTTATGGGCTATTACCGTTGCATACATATCTGTTTTCATTGGTAAACTTAAACCAGTCAGTATGATATTGGACCGTAGAAGACAGTTTTTGATTGACTGTAAATCACAGAGTAATGGTTTTGTTCCAATGCAAACTTTGTAGTAGTCTATGCCTGACTGAGGATCATCAAAACCAGTCCATCGAACTTGTAACGTCGAACTAAAATATCACATGAGATAGGTGGTTATAAAAAACGCCAGTGGCCATTATAATTGGTAGCAAAGGTCACCATTTGATAATGAACATGTAATAGTCGACAGTGGGTTGATTTCTTACATATTTATAACGATATAAGATTGTGTAAGAATATTACTTTGATAACCGGTGTATACTATTTTAAAATGAATGTATTCTTATAGGAAATACATATCAAATAATTGCATTGAATTGATTAAATTCTATTCCTACCCATGCGGTTGATATTTTCTGTGATTATTCTCAGATCCGACCCAAACAACTCCCAGAGTCGGTGGGGAATTGTCCAGAACAATACCGTCAGATGATCGTTGGGTACACAGTCCGGCACCATTGCAAGCTTCCACAATAATGTAAAATCTTTGCCCAATTTCAAAAACACCTTTCCAGACTGTATCTAAAATATACATAACAAACATCCTTAGAATCAAAAATGCCTATCTGCCTTTTTATTACTTGTCAGGTGGGACTTTTTAATCCTAAGGTAACTATTAGTATACATGAATTTCATAACACTTTCCTCATCTTGAAAATCCTATCGAAAATGTATTGTAAATATTCTGCATTTGAGTTAGTGACGTGTAGATTTACCTTCATTGAGTCCAACATTTGTCAGAGGTTCTAAATCATCACTATAAGGACTTGTACCTAGTCCTACACTGTAGCATACTATACCACTGTGTACATCATCAAAACCTTTCCAGTGACCTTGTATTTCATCTAGATTAGTTTGGTAGTCAACGTCTTTCTGAATATAAATGAACATAAATGAAGCATGTGGGTAATTTCCAGGACGGGGAACTTTATCATATACTGTATTTTCATTTATTGTCGTTGGGCTAATTTTTCGTGGTTTTTACTAAAATTGCTATTTCGTGGGGATATAAATTCGTGGATTTTGATTTTTGATAAAAATGCCATATCTCTGCATATGAATTCGTGGGGATGTGAATCCGTGGATGAGCCGATCAACGAAATCCACGAAATTAAATCCCCAACAAAAAATAATTATTCCGCAGTATTCTTGCCTCGTATATGTCAGTTTCACGTGGAGCTCAATGTTAGTAAATGTACAGAATGAAGAAATAATACATAGGTTGACTTCTCACTGGTATAATATGATGTTGAAGGCTGGAACAGCGTAAACTTGAAGATCTTTAAAAAAATGATTTATTTCCTCTTCCTATTCCAGAATGTTGGTAGACTTGTGACAAGACCTGTGACATTAAAAAAAATATTCTGATATATGGTACAAAAAAAACACGGAGAATGTGTACTTGTTTTTACACTTATGGTTCATTTGTAACCTTACATCTGTGCTATACAAATGTATTACATATTTACCTCTTCGGCTTTATTGCCATCCAGAACCTGACCACCTGTAGGACTTGATCTATCCACCACTACGTAAGTTGATATTACGGGTGTCTTCAATCCTGCTCTATTAATAGCCTGTGAGAAAATGTAATTTATTTTATAAAGATAAGAAAACAAAACATCCCATGCTACACTCTTCAAACACGTCCACTTATTTTTCTAAAAAAAAACATTTTTATATGTTTTATTTTATATGAGAATTTATTTATCTATAATGTTCCAATAATGTCCATGGTACTTACGATATTGCCTTTTGTGTTACGTAAATCTCAGACATTTCACATTTTTTATTGATACATTATATCTGAAAAAACTCTTCACAGTTTTCATCCAGGCATTTATATCTTAGGTCCGATTAACCATAATTTCATGACCGAGTTACCGTAGCTAAAATATAGTATCCGTAACCATCCACCAGTTGATCTTCATTTAGAGTGAGCTTGATATCATCCTCAACATAGTCAGCCATTGGCATAAGGTCATCCACTAGCTTGTGAGTACCTATACCAACTTGGAAATACGATATTCCACTTTGTTTATCTCCAAAACCAGTGAGGTATATAAAGACATCTCTGGAAGTAATAACTGGAATTTCCATATGAGGGTAATGATTGGGGTCAATAATAATTTCGCCATGTCCTGGGGGTGACACGTCAACAATTATTTCTTCAGAACTACTAACCGTTGTGAATCCAGCATAATTTGTTCCTAGAAAATTGAGAAATTAAAAGCTTAACAAATGTTCAACAATAATTTCGTGATATGTAAACGGCAACAACTCTCCTTTATTGGCAAAATGTTTGAAAGTCTTTACGTTACGTCTTTTTTCATGTGTACAGCGCGAGTAAGCTTCATTTTGATACGTATTTCAATGGAACTGTCAGATATAAGTAAAATTTGAATTGAGTCCCTTTAACAGAATACATGTAGATATATTTTCACATTATATTCAAAGTACATTCAAAAAACATAAATATAGTGAACTCGAAAGGATACTGTGAAGTATCTTTTTCCCACGAACTCGTCTTTCTTTGTTTCATTGTTATGGATATAGGGAAATATAATATAGATGCAATAAAATAGCTATTTGAGTTCCCATGAATTCACTATTATCCAGTTCAAACAGTTTACCAACCTTTTACAGAGAAGTACAGTATTGAACCGTCGGTGACATTTATTTCGCTGATATGTGACTGACGACTGTGACCGACATCAGTGAATGGGTGAACATCCCCACGTCCTGGTTGATGTCCTGAATACGACAGAATATATTTTATAAGACCCTAGTGAGTTTCGAACCCTCACCACAACGTCTATGACTTATCAATTACAAATTGGACATATGTAGGGATTAAGCTGCCGCAGCACATCCTATTGTAAAGCAGATGCACATATAACCAATAATCATGTAGATTCATTTTTCACGACATCGTAACAATACATAGTTCCCACATCTACCTCGGCAGCCATGTTGAAAGGCTATTTTGACAAGCATTGGTTGAAGATATTTATATTCTTGTTCTAATAATTCTAAACATAGGTTATTCATATGTGACAACTACATTTTCTTGAACATGATATGCTTATGGGTTTTCCAACTTCATGATGAAGTTATATTTTGTAAACTGAGTTGTTTAATAACTACTTTTTTTGTTCTATTAAACACATCAGAAATTTGACTTTCAAGATGGCCACCAATTCAAAACAAAGCTGGTGTATATTGTAGTTGTGGGAACTATTTATTGCAGTTATACATTGACGACAATGCTTATTAATTACTTCGGAAGACACATGATACACTTGTAAAAGTTGCAGTGCTACTGATGAATTTTGTATTGTAATGTCATGTTTAAAAAAAAGAATGTTCACAAATGAGTACAGGTTAATATAAGAAATCAAAGTATATGTAACATTCATTTAAAATCAATTACAATTTGAGTGCTACCAGAAACAAGAGTGAGTAATTGTTTATCAAAACATCTTAAATCGGATAGGTCTCGACAATTTGTTAGAATTAATAGAAAATGTTCAAGGTAAATTATTTAGATAAAATTGATACTTAGGATTATATTTATATTTTAACTGGTAGAAGAAAGCAGACGGACTGCGTTTTACCGATCGCAAATTCATATTTCATTATCCTATTTGGAAAACCAACTAATGTCGCATCAACGCTCTCGAAAAACTCATCCCAAGCCATACGTATCCCTTTGATGCTCCTCAGATAGCCCGACGAGTTGCTAACAGAGACTTTCCCAGACTCTGGTGGAGAATTATCGAGGATGAATCCATTACTGCATGATAATATTTCGTCTTGAACTTCTGTGTAAGTCTCACGAACGATTTGGTGCATATTCGAATGGACGCATATAAAGTATAATGTTTCGACATTAATATACTTCGGATCGAATCGGGCATACCCATCCCTGCTAACAGTTGATGTGACACAGTCAGGGTCTAAATTGCAATCTATGGGAACACTCGCTGTTTTCATTAATGACCAAGTAACATTCCGTTCTGCGGCATAAAGCATGACGCCTAAAACATCAGCGTTGCTAGTGTCGATGTTCATTTCATTGTTACGAAGTAGGTTGTACGTATCGCCTACATGGCTACTGGATAAAATCTGAAATAATCAGAATACATACAACGAACGGTTTTCAAAGGAAAAGTGACCAGTTACGCAAACAGTGCAATGAGCAATAATAACAGATCACAAAAAATGATTAACAATAATCCGTTACTTTGGAGATATTGTTTGTTTTCTTTCAGTGTATTTTTAACAATGGAGTTTAGAAATGTTCTATAGTCTGAATAATTTCAGAATTTCTTTCCAATATTTCATTTGGTTCATGCAGTGCCTAATTAGAATTCCTCTTTCGAAAACCAATGCAAACTATTCATTTCTGATTGACTTTTGAGATAAGAAATCTTTTCTGGTGTTTTTGGTGTCAAAGCCAATAACTGAATAGAAAAGAATTCTGCCTCATCAAGAAAGGAAAACTGACCTTTTTAATATCTTTCCAAGCTTCCGAGTGTCCGTTGAAATCATATACAATGTTTAACCTGTACTTCCGTAATGAACTATGTGACACTTCTTTGCAAACTGTGGTATGAGTACCACTATCTGTAAATGCTCGTATACAGCCATACATCATAGGTCGAATATGTAGCGAAAAATCAACACATTCTGACACCTAAAATTATGATTGTATAGATTGATTATCGATCGGTTGGATCACCATACATACAAATAATTGAAATGTTGGAACAAGTTAAGAGAAGAATCAGTGAATGTTTAAGAGACAAAAATGGCACTGGATAAGAGCTTGATATACTTATTCTTATTATCGTAATTCGTCATCAAATAATTGCTATTGAGCAAGTAATAAACATTCAGAATGTTGACATTATACCTCGTATAAATCTGTCTTGTCAACAAGTTCAGTTTGCCAAGGTCTCAGTAAATCATTCGCTGTTGCGTCTTTAGAGATAGCCCATTGATAAAATAGAACAGAATCTGCGCTCGTAAACTCTTCCCAGGCAAGATGGAAGAACGAACAATTGGCATTTTCTTCAAGTATTGACACTTCAAATTTACCTTCCGGTGGAACAGGATTTATAGCAAATTGCTCCGAAAATATGGGCTCGATACAACGACTTCTAGAGCAGACACTCACCCCTGCAACATAACTAAATTCCTCACTAGCGCTAACATTGTTAAAAACGTGTGACAGTGTGCGTCCCACATTCTTGAATGGGGTTACGTAATTGGTGATATTTTCCGTTCCTGTTATGCTTTCGATTGCAGCAATAGAGGTTTCGAAAGAAATTCCGTTTGGAATCTGATAATCCACGAACCAATGAGCACTCATTCGTTTGCTTGTAGCATAATACTTCTTAGGAGGACATTGAACAATTGTAACAATTGATTCCAAAGAGGCTTTAGCAATTCCAGTTTTTGAAACAATTCGTAGCACTGGGTCCAATGTAAATGGCATAAACTCTGTTTCCCCGAGAATATGTGAAATAATTCCATCGTCAGAGGTGATATTAAAACTGCCCAACTGGCTATAGATATGATAAAACTGTCCAACGCCGCCATGGAAAGTGAAATATAATTCATTTGGTCCGGACCGTAGGAGATGTGTTTGAATGCTAGATTGTAATTTTGATGAGCAAGATTCCCCAGGTAATACATGGAGTGACTTCTTTAAATCAACTTTGTTCATTATGATTACACCATCAGAAGACGATACTGTCGAACCACCAGAACAGTTTGCTCGAATAAGGGAGAAATATCTAACACCGAACTTGAATGAAGAGGATGTAATACAGTATTGATTTGACTCATTTAGAGGCATAAAACTGACAACATCGTCAGTAGCATTATCAAGCCCGATGCCGATTTCAAGTTGAACATTTTGATGATGTTTGAATCCTGACCATTGCGCGCACATGGTATTTGGAGTAAAATGTACATTTGTATCTGTGTGAAGATCAGGTACGTCAGGGTCAATGTCTAATACTATACCATGACCGGGAGGATATTTTGACGGAAGTTGAAACTCTTCAGTGAATACTTGAAGGGAATGGCCGGCATTGTTGTAAACATGCAGTTTAATATGGAAGTCAAGAGCTAAGTCGGTATCTTGTTGTTGTAATTTCTTTAATGGATATTTGAAACAACCTCCACTGAAAGCGTGACATGGTACAGAAGAATAAAGGCTCCATTGCAACAAGGGGGTGGCATAGTTCGTTCCATGACCTAAAATAAAGATCATCACAAGTTATTTTCGATGTCAAAATGTGTTAAATATTCATAAAATATCTTTTTTTTAAATGCCCAAATCTAAAATCAAAACCTATCATATAGAAAGCATTATCGATTTTTGTAAAAGGACTTAACTTCATGTTGGAAAACTAAATATTGATTAGAAAAAAACACAAGTCACTTAATGGGTATATGTCACTTACAATTAAAGAATGTATGTAATGTTATCTTATTTCAATGAACATAACAACCGCACAAACAACATGTCTGTCAATTTGCTCAGTTGCTATATCATTCATGGTAAGGTAGTTAATTTCTTGTTTAAAGGGTTCAGCACGATTATGATGACAAATATCAATTTACCAATCTGCCAAAATATAGAATTGATTTGCTCAACTTGTTCCATGTCGTAGAAGGTATCATTGTCCCAGCCCACAATAATATCGTTGCCTTGTATGGAAACCTTTGGTATTTGCCTCATTAAAGGCGGTGTTTCATCAATCAGGACAGGACCAATAATAGTCACCATTTCCTTCTTTGCTTTGTTTACTGACTTGATGAACATGTAGAATATTTTATTTGAACCAGTTCCTGTATGTCTACGGTTAATATTTCTTCTTCTTGATAACGATGAGTAGGTTTCAATACTTGGGGCATTTACTTCTGACGCATCTTCTCCAAGGGCAACATAGAAATCTTCAATTTGACTTCCAACTTCCTCGACATCCCATTTTATGTTAATATGGTCATTTGGAAGGTAGATAATTGTATCGTTGCTGTAAGTTGGTAAATTAGTACACAAGAATTCGGCCACGTCTATATCTCTACTCTCCTTTGTACGTAATGGTAATACCGAAATCAGCTTATTATGTTTATTTACGTCTGCACATAATTGACTGCAAGCTGTGTGAATCTGAAGTTGAACCTTTGTTAAAGAAGAATGAAATAACCATGCGTTCCCTTCGTGACACACGATCGATTCTGACCAAGAGGCGTGATCAAATGTTATATTTCTCAATTCAGGAGGAGAAAGATCTCTCGTTACACCATCTGAACATACTGGCATAGATGGGTCCATTGCGTTGTTTAAAGCAAGAACGGAAACAAAACGTACTCCTGTAAAGTTTGCTGGAATTGTAATGGCCTCTCGGGTGAACGGAACAATAGCGTAGAATTCAACATCTGAAGTTGATGATGAATTGTACAATTCAGATTGTGCTAAACAGCGTGGAGAGAGGGCAACTCGATATTCTTTTATTCCGCTTTCATGATCGATGAATCCATGCCAATGAACTGTGTAACTAGAGTCGCTGGTATAATCTATGTCATTGTTGTCGATTGGACCTATTATAAGAAATACGTATACGTATGCATAAGTGTAAGAAATAACCTCAAATCCTTTTTTGAGAATAACAAATGTATTTTCTTTACAAACAAAAATTTGCTAGAAAAGATTTTATATGCTATAATGAACAGGTCATCATTTTAGATTCTGGTTGCATTGCATCTTATAGAGCCAAATCGCTCATACTTCCATGTGTGGAATGTTCATTATGTCTGAAACAAAAACATTCCGGTCTTATCTAAAAATAATCATGAGAAGCGTATCGTCTTCAATCTACAATCATTGACTTCAAATAGAGAAAACCACGACTGACTAAAAGATCTCACCTTATAGTGTTTGTTTTCTAAATGGAGACCAGAAAGGGAAAATTCCATTTACCTTCATAAATCACTCCAGTTTCTGGAGCAGAATCGTCAATAAGTATATCTATGTGTTCTATGTTTGTCAGCATAGCTTTGTTTGTAATCTTAACTGTGAAATAATAAGCTCGATTGTGGTTTCCTAAGTTTTTGTTGGCCTCAACGAGTTTGTTCAGAGGAATCGTATAGTTGTAGTATTCACATTGGCCAATATCCGGACAATAACAGTGGAGAACGCCAGTAGGACAAGAAGTCTGAAAAATAAATGCATACATAAGAAAAGTACAACATAAAACAAAGCATAGCCATGCCCACACAATTAAAGTTACAACATGTATATCCAACCTAACTGCAAACTCACTTATCAATTTCCCGTCCGCTTAGTCCAATAGCGAGAGCCAAGGTCTGCGGACTTTAATTCTCGTATATGAACCGACACTGTGATGTTTTTGGCTGAAAGCATTGCGTCTAAGGCAATTAATAATCCACTGCTTTCCGAGGATTCGCATACGGAACATCTTTAGAACGGATACAGAATTATAAACACACACTGTGACAGTTGCGTCTTACTAAGTATATAACTTATATTTTTGTTGTCATGGTAAAGCGATACTAAAATGAGACAGAAGTGCATTTTTTTAAGTTGATAACTTACGTTCGATATTTCACCGACACTCAACTTTCCTGTCGCAAGTTCTACGCCTGAATCCGTCACACCAAATCTCCACTCAATGTTTTCTATTCCACTGTGAGGATCTAAAGCTTCAAAGTGCATCTCCATATGTGATAAGTCGGTGTTATGATGGACAAACAATGTTTTATGCCCGTCTTTGACTAGCCACATGCTGTTGATATGAGGTGGAGATCGATCAATGTTTACTGTAACATTGTCAGCTAGCGTGTTGCCTACAATGTCAATTGCTTCAACTTGAAACGTGTACGATTGTCCGTCTCGTACGTTGAAATTATGGGCGAATGATTGGTTAAGAAAATCTTGAACTGATACTTCTTCCGTCATATCCTGTCCATTTAAAGACCAGGCGATTGTATATCTGATGATACCATACACATTCGGGGTACCAGATACGGGAAGTAAGCCAGTTTTCTGCTCATAAATTCCCGAAATCAATTCGTCCGGTTGGATCCTGTTAAGCAATGGATTGTCCAAATAAAACTGATTGAAGAAATGTTTTTTCCACGATAGACTTATATTATGGTAATGTGTCTGCCATTTATAATTTGTTTCTGTTGATGCTGATGTAATTCTGTAGGGGTTGTCTTCAGATATTTCTATAAATGAAGTATTATCATAAAGCATAAATCTTCTTGCTTGTCTGACATTATCGGCGATGTCTTTTACTTCAAGTACGATTGCATATAACTTTGGTTTGTCCGATTCAAGATAAACATCAATACCAGTGACTGGCCCGGTTAGTGTCGCATTGAACACGCTTCCACGATCCACACCAAGCGACCCATTCAGTGAATTTACTTCGTGCACATTTAATGTGTATAGTTCAATTGATGATGCATGAACAGAAGTGCCACCGTGTGGAATAGGATCGCTCCATCCCGTGAATGAGACTGTTGTGTTCATTGAACGAGTGATTTTTGCTTGTATTTGTATTGGTTCGTCTGTACATTTCATACCAGCTGAGCAGTGAGATGGTGGTACATTGTCATAAAAATAACATATTTCTTCTGACGATGTAGTCTTCGTGTAAGGCACTGCTGGGAGTACAGCGTGTGAGATTGTGTTTTTACCTTTGAGATATCCACCACCTTTCGCTTCGTACTTGATACATAGACTGAAAATCGATTAATGATTATCCTATTACAGTGTTACTGAGTGTTAATCATTTGATGGTTGGCGATTTTTGCTGGGGCTTTTTTGTCTTGAATTAATACTGGTACAACCTTATACAAACATTTATACTAAACGGGCACAATAGACACGTGGTAAGCCATTAAATTTTGTACTTCTTATTCACCTAAAAACAAAAAGACATACATACACTAGAATGTGACCGAAATTTCGAATTTCTCACGATAACTTCTGGTAGGGTTTAAATGGGTTTTCAAATTTAAGAATTTAAAAAAAATGATATCTATGAAGAATTGTTAAGCTTGTTTTTGAGAGCACTATAATTATGATACAATGTCGCATTTATGATTTACTATCTTACGATTCGCCATTTTCAAGTATATTCCCGCTAATGTTTATTTGTCCAGATTTGTCCCAAGTTGATGCGGTGAGCATACTGGAGCTTTTATCTTCCAACAAATGATGAATTGCCAAAGTTTTCTTAACGCCTGCAACGAAACATGGGGATATTTAAATTATCTTTCTATTCAGTTTAAGTCCTCTTCAATGAGCTAATACCACTGAAATGCGTCCCTCAAGATAAGATTTTTTTTTGTATTATTGCTTTAATTTTGTCCATGCTGGTTTGAAACTATTTGTGTTATCTCTGATGGTTTGTTATTTAGCTCACCAGAGCACAATGTTCTCAATGTGAGCTTTTGTGATCGCCCGTCGTCTATCGTGCGTCGTAAAGTGGCGTCCATATTTATATAATACAACATCTCCCCCTACACCGCTATGCCGATTGCAACCAAAATTTTCTGGCATCATCTTTGGGTGGCCCCCTTCGAAGTTGTTCTAAAAATGTTCTGGTTGCTGTGGCAACAAATAGAAAAAATCAATAATTCAAAATTGGCCCGCCCCGGGGTCACTTAATTTATATACACTTGGTGTGTAGCATTGTCTAATGGAACTCTACAAAGTTTGTTCAAATTATTCCCCTGGGGTCAAATTTGGCTCCGCCCCGGATGTGCATTGACTTATATAGGAAATTTAATAAATCTTCTTGTCAAAAACTTCATTGCCTAGAGCTTTGATTTTTGGCGTGTATCATAGTCTGGTGGACCTCTACCAAGTTTGTTCAATTTATTGCCTTATGATCAAAGTTGGCACCGGGGTCACTTGATTTATATAGACCTATATATGAAAATTTTAAAAATCTTCTTCTCGAAACCAAAAGTCCTAGAGTTAAGATATTTTGCATGTATTATTGCCTAGTGAACCTCTACCAAGTATGTTCATATTATTGCGCTAGGGTCAATTTTGGCCTCGCTCCGGGGGTCACTTAATTTATATAGACTTATATAGCAAAATTTAAAAACTCTTTTCCGAAACCACAAGGCCTAGAGCTTAGATATTTTGTATTGTCTAGCAGACCTCTACCAAGTTTGTTCAAATTATGAACCCGGGTTCAAAATAGGCCCTGACCTTAGGATCACTTGATTTTTCTCGTGTAGAAAAAAGTTAACAATTGACCTTTCTTCCTGGTGAGCATTAACAGGGCCATGATGGCCCTCTTGTTCGGATATGGCAGTTTGTGTGTGTACTGGTTGAGTTATATATTGATCATCTTAATCCTGAGAAACATGGTCTTATTTTATCATAATAAACTGTACCATCTATCAACAATATATCGCATTCGTATTAAGTATTTCCTGCAATACGGCTTTTCATTTGATAGTATTTATGGTAAAAACAATATCAACGTGAATCAATGATATTAATTATATGTGTTATTTGCCGCAACACGTTTTTAAATCTTTAGCTTAGCAGAAAATCATCTGCGATGCTGGGATATGGTAAAACTAAGTTTAAAACCAGGTCTTCTATATGTTCAATTACATAGACTTTAATTAGGTCATCTATTACGTTGTTAAATTTTGTTGCTAATATGATCTAGTATTTAAAAACAAATGTTGGGATAAAGATTGTTTTTCATTATAACTGCCAAAATATATTGGTGTCGGGTGTATTTGAATGAGTCGGTCACGTAACTGCAAGACAACATTTTTTAATGATAGCTTTCATATTCGACCAGACAAGAACTTTTTATTTTTTTATTTTTTTTCAAATGTGTTAGATAATGAACAGTTCATTGAGTTAAACATGTAAAAAACATAAAATATCTCTCAGATAGCATAAACTCTTCATATCAATAAAACTGTAGATTTAAATCGATCAAATATAAAGAAGCTTGTACACATCTTGAGAATACTTGTCAATTACCAAAAAAAAAACTTTCAATTTGAATTATTTGACAAGCGCTGGTTGTAAACAAGATAAAACTTCTTGTAGACTCATTCGTCAAGTAACCTGATAAGATATCTTATAAAAAAAAATGGGAAAATGAACAAATCGAAAAAATGCATGTTAAGCTTAAATTCATTTCTTTCATTTTAGCTCACCTGGCACAGAGTGCCATGGTGAGTTTTTAGGTACATTTAGGTCTTGTAAGTTTCAATTACGTACAAACTGGAATTGTGGGAATAATTTTGACTTGTGGGGTGCGACTTGTGGAGATAAAAACACCGAAAACATCAAAGGGTACACCCCACAACATACCTCTCATGAGTACTTCCGCCCGTCAAACAACATCTTATCCTAAACCACTTGGTCAATTTCAACCAAACTTTATTTGTGTGTTCCTTGCTTGAAGCTCTACCAAACTTGTTCAATCAAGTCCATTCCATGCAGAACTACGAGGCCTAGAGCTAAGATTTTGGACCTTGGGTCAATATTGGCCCTGCCCAGGGGGTCAGTTGATTTCAACAACTACTTGACAGTTAGGGTAGATAACTTTTTACCATGACAAATAACTTCCCTTGATTAAATTATCCCTTAGTGTAACGATACTCAGGTGAGCGATACAGTGCCATCATTGCCCTCTTGTTTCAAGATTATCAAGATCATACCATTATATATCTACCATTTATTTGGTCGAATTCCATTGAAAACAGTTATATCAATAGTTATTTGTAATTAAACTAACACTATCTTATTATATACTAGTAAATAGGCTTCAGTATATGCAACAATTAAGCGTCTGTTTTTTAATAACTATATTCCAATACGATTTGGAAAAATATTATTACTGAGATAGACAGTAATTCGTATTTCCATTGAACGTTAGTATACACGGATGCAACAACACATCAAAACGGAAAATATATGGTACAAATAAAAAAGAGAATATCACAGGGATAAATGACACGTAGTGTTGAAGAAATTCGTACATTTTGTTATCAAATTTTAACATAAAGAAAAGTACTTACCGATAATGGGTACATGGATGAGATAGATCGTAGCATCTGTAACCCCAAGATTTGATTCATTTATGAAACTAGGCTTTGAAAAATTGGAATAATCGATCGTGAACTCTGTCAGAAATTTATATTCTAATGAAGACGGCTGTAAGTTGCCATATACGTCTCTCAGGTTGTTGCAGTTTGTTGAAGATCCATTTGATAATGCTTGCTTTTTCTCCCCTTTAGATCCAATTGATATTGTTGAATCACAAGTTAAAATCGACGGCAACTTGGTTGGTTGGCATGCTGTCTCATGGTCAGTGCGGGTAAGTGTAAAGTCTGCAGCGCATCTGCACCCTTTCGTCAGTTCATCGGCGCAAGTACCTGGCCAGCAGTAATGTCCATTCCAGGCACATATTCCTGTTCCATAATTAAAGCAATGTGATCTGTGTTTATGATATCAACTATCAATCAACTAAAATGAAGTTGGCATATACGTACATCACAAACGAACAGATCATTGTCAATTTGCTTGAGTAAGAAACACAGTAGAACAAAAATAAATGTATATAAATATAAAACAATCATTTGTGAAGACTTAATTCTTAATAATGTTGCCCTATGAGTAGCTAATGAAAAATAAAAAGTGAGTTAATTTCACCATGAATTATGACGAAAGATATATATATCGCGTAATGTAAACATTTACTTAAATTTTACATAACTTTGCTAAATAAGAGACAACTGTGCTAGGAAAGGCAGTAGTCATTGCAATGAAGAAAATGAAACTATGTTCAAAAACAAATGTTAGTTTTAAAAAGTCCAACACATTGCTGCGACGCATGAAAAAGCAGAAGTACTTCAGAATTGAATTTAACAACAAACTAGCTAATTATGATATACAGCTAACACTGTGCTTACATTTTTCCAAGAAAAATACTGAACATTTTAGTCTTACTTACTGTTTTCACAACAATATCCTTTAAATTCATTCATACATTTGCAACCGTCATTGTAACGTATACCATTGTTACAAAATCTGTTGCACTCGCGACTTTGTGAGTATCCGTTGTAATACTCTCGGACATTTCTTCCACAATCTTTGAAACAAGCCTCTATGTCGTCTACCAATTTAAGATTGCAACAAAAAGGCCTGTGGCGTTGGCGGCGACCTCCACCGCAAGAATGGCTACAGTTACTCCAAGATTCCCATGGAGTCCAAGTGCATATTTCAGCATCTCCACTACATCCAGCATCCACAACCTCAATGTGAATGATGATAGAAATTATTACCAGAATCACAGACATTGCATTGTCTCTGTTGGTAAAGAACTTGTGAGTTAACAGTTCCCCCTGCTATCATCTAAAAAGTATTATCTGTTATAATGCTGACGAATCAAAATGCAGTTTAAAGGTGACTGATTAAAACACATGAAATAAATCATGAATTGCAAAACTCACATTCGACCTAAACGGTTTAGATTTGACTTTTTATGCAAAAGATAACGTTTTTGGTTACTTGGCCCAATTAGGTCCTCGATTTTTTTCTAGACATTCATTTCGATCTTTGGTTATACGGTTTATCCCCAATGTGATTTGGTACTTTGCATTTTGTGTTTTCAGTGTTTGAGGTCGGTTAGAAGAATACGGACGGTCGGGCAATCGTAAATGCGTCATTTTTTCTGACTTAATGTTAGAGAGACAAAAACACAATTCCTTTGTGACGTTTACACTTTATTTTTTAATGCCCTTTGTACCGTAATATTAGGAAACTTCATATAAAAACATTCTTCTGGAATCGACCGAACATACCTAAATTAATTGATCTAATGTCATCAAATAACAAAACAGTAATTAGTCATTTATCTTACTTTATCTATAAAAGCTCAGAAAGAAGACAAAATGTACTTTATGAATAACAAATTCTCCCTTACATCTCGTTCTTTCCATATATGTTTTCATTAGTTCTCATGAAATTCAATGTCTAATTTATTTGAACTTGTATGATACATTTCTTTTCCAATTACACTTATCTCTCAGTTAAATTGATACATTTGTATACATTATTCTATTATCATATAAATGTTCTATACAGGTATATATGTACTGGATATAATATGTTAATAGGCAAATATGCCTTTTTGAAAATAAACTACTAAACTACATACCAACACGAACATAAACAGAAAGTATTATGAAGTTTTTAGATACGGTTATTAGCAAAATGAATCTTTGCAGTTTTTCAAATACTGTTAGATAATAATCAGATAAGGCATTAATGATATTGCTGATCCTAATCAAATTACATAAATATTTGTTTACACTCATAGTTTTTTATTGTGTTTAGTAGTCTGACGATTACGGTAGAGTTTGTAAAAGTCATTAGACCAAATAGATAATTTTGTTCGTTTGAGTTTAACGACGTACCAACAGTTAGTGTCTTTTGTACACAGACTTTTTCAGCTAAAACGGCGGAGGGTGTCCCCCCCCCCCCCCCCCCAGTCAGTCTTACTCCTGAAAAGAGCCACGGACCTTCTGTAAGCTAAGCTGGACAACTCCCTCACGGGTGAAATTTGTCTGATCAGGGGTTGGACTTGAACTCGAAGTGATGAGGTTAAATGTAAATAAAGGTTATATACAAATACAGTACAACCTTTTAAACCCGAACTTGTTCCGACTGAAAAAAATGTTCGGATGAGAGAGGTATTTGAATTAGAAAGGTTCTGGAATACAAAGTATTTTAGGCATTAAAGACATGCTAAAAATACACTACCAGCTGACGTGTACGGTTTAGAGAGGACCCCGTAGTAGAAAGGTTCAGATTAATGAGGTTCGACTGTATTTAGCTAAAGGATATTGACCACTTCAGTAGAACAACTTGTAAAGAATTTCTATTACCCCTCACTTTTTATACGCCCGTTTGAAAAACGGGTCGTATTATTGGAACACCCACAGCGGGTAGGTAGGCGGGGCGGGTGGGCGTTCTTCGACCACAACGGTGTCCGCTCTCTAATTCAAACAATTTTATTCGGATCCTCACCAAACTTATTAGAAATGTTTATGGCCATGAGACCTCAGCCATGTTCGATAACCAGCCCAATCGGCACATGCACTTTTGAGTTATGCCACTTGACGGTCGTATTTTTTACCTGGCACTATTGTTTTCCCAATGTTAATGTGCCTATTTTAACAGTACATTGTATATTTTATACATCACAGAATGGTAGTAAATGTTTGGTAGTATTTTCTTAAATGACACACATTTCACTGAGTTTCTTTTCTAAATTTCCCAAGCAAATGTCCTTGACTGATAGTTCGGGATAATAAGGTAAATAACACATACTAGTATAGCTTTGTGGGTAACAGTAAAAATGTCTGTCGTTATATGTTATTTATATAATAGTATGAAGTAGGAAAAAGTGTATCTTAAATTTCGTTATTAGTTTTCGTTATTGTAACCTCGATTTAAGCAAGTAGACGATAATCTGAACGTTTATAAAGTAATAAAATTTATTGTAATATGCGTCACTGATTTTAATAATACAATTTTATGTTTGTCCAAATTTTTATTTTAACTCAAACACTAAAGATCCATTTAACAAGCGAGTACGTTAATTGATCTTCTATATTGGTCGAAAATTAATGTATTAAGTGGTGTTTAATTTTCGACTTAATTCTCCGGCGCATGCGCATTTGTGTTGTGAACAAAATCTGTGTAGAAATACGCAGAAAAAATCATAATAAGAAATACTGGAATAATTTTATTTATGAAAAAGTATGTCATTTTATATTTTTGTTATGATATTCATGTAATGGATTCACGAATTGTTTCTGTCTAAGTAAAATTGTTTTTGTTTTTTTCTTTGTTGTTGGTTTTTTTTCGGATAATATGTGTTTTTATTCTAAAATAGCATTTCTGACTAAACATTTTATCAAAAACTTTGGTTACCACGGTCAGTCATTTATTGATAATATAAATTTTTATTTCGAATAAAATGTATTTAAATAAAATAAACTTATTTTAACCAGAGACATAGATAACATTATTTAACCCATTAGGTAAGTATGTATCGTTATATAATTATTATATTATTAATGCCTTATAACTGCTTCAAAATTGTCTTATTTCACTTTTACTACTTTTTAGCCTTTATCGGTCTGATGTTATATATGGTAGTTGTATTGTAATAAACTATGTCCTATCGAAATAAACTACATGTATGTCCTATGTTCTTACTAATGTATGTTTTATATAATTATTTCCTAGTGTTTAAAATATATGACATTTTACATCAAAGACAATTTATTTCTAATTTATAGTTCGTATTTCGTCATTCTGTATTCTTTACTTAATGTATTGATATAGCTATGTTCTTCTTGTAACTTGTGGTAATATGTGTGTTTTAAAGTCTTAATTAGTTTTAAACGACTATGCTAAATAGATTCATTGCTGGACTCTTTCAGTACTTTATTGTTACGCATACCATTCAGTCCTATCCAAAGAATGTTATAGCAATATATAACAGATGTACGTCTACAAGACATCCTAATCTAACTATTTAAAAAAATGTTTGTTTGGAGTTACGCGATCGACCCTTTAAAAAATCATCTAACCCCATTTTTGTGATTTTTGACCGAGAGTCAACCATTTCGATCTTTATTTCAATACAAGTCCAAAATCTTACTAAATGCATGCATGCTTACTAACTTGCACGCTATTAAAAGTTTAGGTCGCGTCACCACAAACCAACATAGTTTATGAATGGCCCAATTTATTGATTGATTTTTCGATGCAATATTAAAGAAACATAGGTCTACTGTCTAAGATGAAAAATGATTTCCAAAATCGTTTTATATAATTTTCATAATTTTATTAAAATTATGTAAATTAGGCGAACTCATTCTCGGATCAATTGAAAAGCATCTTAATAGTATCAATGGTCTGAATAGTTAAAGGGGCATACCCTACAACTGACAAACATTCTGTGAAAGTGTAAAAATGTGTTAGATGTATATGTAAAACAATATATAATGAATAATTGCAAGAAGAACTTGGGGCATAAAATGACTAGTTTAGGTACAAGCCGCAAAAAGCATAGCTATGAATAATAAACCACTTCCACCCAAAAATTGTACAACAAATTCCAAAGAGTTTCCGATCTTTTATGGAAACTAATATTTTTGTGATTTTATTTTTAATTGGATGATTTTTGGCTGAAACTTTCTTCGTCGGCTTTTTTTTACAAGCTTCTAATTTATCATCATTTTGCCTTCATTCTAGATGCACCAAGTTGTAGGATATGCCCCTTTAAATGAAACGAATCATGACTAGTACTTTAGCTGACAGTTTTACTGTAGGGTAAGATAGAGAACAAATGTACCCGAGAATTGAACCAAAATTGAAGGACTTTGGAAGTCAGTCTGATAAACTCGCGTCATTAGGGTCGGTTTCTTGAGTTCGAACCCTTGGTGCGGGGCTGGTCCTCTGTGACAATATTCTGTTTAGACCATTCGTCCTCCACCACTGTTGTTACATATTTTGAGAACTTGTAAGTGCGTAGACCAAGGTTTTTACAGGTGCGTAATACAGGAAACTGTTTAGCTTAACTACGCGCGAGTATTTAACTTAAATACTGTAAAAAACGTCGTTAAACTAGATTATAAATCTTAGGAATTAATTAATCCAAGCGGGGTTGCAGTATGGCGTTGTGTTCAGTCTTTATTTTTGGGGTTAGATAGTATTTATTTTAATGATATTGAAAAAAATACAATACTGGTTTTGGAAACATTTTTTCTTGCTATTAAGTATACACGTGAGGAAAACACACCGGATTCCTCTGTTATAGGACTAACAGAAACTATTACGACCCATAAATTTATATGCTAATGGGACTTTAATAAATCAACTTCATGTACATGTATATCAGTGTATTGGTCGATCTCTCAAGTATTTGTATGGTCACAGGCCAAGTGTGGATTTTTATTCAAATTTTTGAAAATCAAACAATCGAGTTAAGTACATTTTGTTTGACTAAGTAGATGTGCAAAAAGTCTAAGACGTCCAGTACACAATACGTGTTGTCTGTCTTTTATACCTACCTGTTTATTTAAAAGGGTGAAGTGTCACGAATAATGATACCAGAGGAATACAGTAAACCCGTAAACTGTGACCATCAAAAGAAGCGAAGAAATGTGGCATTAATTTTGAATTATCGTTTTTTCGTGGACTGGTTTAATATTTTGTATCAGTTAGCTTGCGTCCAAGAGTGACCATTGTTCACGGGTTACTTATATTTATCGGTGACCTTTGACCCAGATTTGATCACCTGTGAATAGAGACCACCAAGTACAAAAGACCAATATTTTTATTTCCAACATAAACATTAGCGCTTAATTTCAATTTCTGAGTAAAGACCACTTCATATGTTCTATCGCAAGTGGTATTTGTCGATAGTTTTAATTATTCAACCAATGAAACGAAGTGTTGCTTAATTTGGACAGTCTATGATAGGTTAACCTCAAACAAACCCTTCTCATCCGAAAAAAAGTACATTGTTAAATAAAACCTTTCGTCGTATATTATTTCAAATTGGAAAATCACTCAAATCCTAAAACCTAAAACTGTTCTAAGCAGAGGGTTTCAGTACAGGTGAACCTGTGAGCAACAGCCACCAGATTCTAGAGATCATGTTATACCATGCTTTAAAATCATGCATATCAAATAATTGCCGTATTTTCAGACTGTCTGTGTAACGGGACTATGGATATTGTCATGACGAGTTATTGACATATTTGGAGTCACAATGGGGAGTGTACCGTCCGTACATCATCGGGGTAAGAGATACAGTCACATCACTAAACAAAGACCATCGAAGAAAAAAATATTTGCAAGTTTGCAGCATGCCTATTTTTTCGATTCAATTTCATTAGTTTATTATACTCTGTAAAACAAATGTTTTCAGCGACCGTGTTATTATTCAACTTTGAGACTCAAATAAATAAATGTAAGAAGTTAAAATATGATGACTGAACTGTTTTATCTGATATTCAGACGCCTGGACGATGAAGAAGTCGATAGAGAGACCAGTCTTGTTCAAAAGAATTCGAAATATTGGAGATAACACCAAAGTAACAGAGGTTTACAAGTCGCAAGTGTATTTTCATGACAGTGGGAAGTTAACTTACGTCACGCGGAAGAATATGAGGGAACTACTTTCCGAAGAAGAACGACGGAAATGTGAATTATTTACCGGATCATGTTAACAATATTTAGTTAGGTCAAAACAAGAAATGTCTTCAAAAAAGATAGTCAGTCGTGACGTATCTTTGATGTTATTAACACAGTTAAAGCCATAAGTATGATTTTAGTAAATTCCTAAATTGCCGTGATAGTTATAGTGAACAAACTGTTTTCACATGCTCCATCGATTTCATGTTGTTTTTTTCTCTTTATCAATGACTTATATACACTTATGTGTCTTCGTCTTTATGTACAAAGAGTTATAGACATACACATTGAAGGGAAGGGACACATATTGTTTTTGCACAGTATAGATAAAGTAGTCTTTGATTAAAGACAGTCGAAAAAAGGTTGATCATAGTTCCCACGTCTACAATATTTACCTCCCTTGGTGGCCATTTTGCTAGGCAAATTTCTTATGTGCCCAATAGAAAAAATCTGAAAATTGGTTATTAAACAACTCATTTTATAAAAGTTAATTTAATCATGAAGTTGTTTATGCCATAAGCACATCAGATTTAAGAAAATATCGTTATCACATATGAATATTCTATATTCCGAATTATCAAAACAAAAATATAAATATCTTCTATCAATGCCTGTTGAATTTGCCAAGCAAGATGGCCGCCAAAGGAGTTAAATATTGTAGATGTTGGAACTATGTATTACATACTATCAGCCGTCAGCTATTTGAAAAGCCTAGTTTTTTAAATTTCTTTCCAGAGTTGTCGTTCGTAATCCTTCATAACGTCTCAGCTTTTACAATATGTATTTTTCATAAAATGAACGAAACTAAACTTCATGTATTTGCATATTACGTTTTATTATCACACTTGTTTTGTCATAACTTTGTTTCTCAAACAACAAACATTCTTGTACAGCAACCACCAATACAGCCATACGTTAACCACCTCCACCGCAACCACCGCCTCCACCGCCACCGCCCCCATCTCCTCCACAGCCTCCTCCACCGCTGCCACCACCGCCACCACCACCATCACCACATCCACCTCCGCCGCTATCCCCACCACCACCTCCTCCATCACCTCCTCCACCGCCTGATTTTTTTCCACCTGCAGATAACAACTCATATCTTTCAAATACGTACTTACATCGTCAAAACAACATAAAATAATAACTAGCTCATCAAAAGATTTTCTTCGGATGAGTTTTCAATATTTATTTATTTATTTACAATTCAACAAGACAAAATTGCCACTTTTTTCAAAATTATTTGGTCTATCTCTCCCTCGCTCCCCCATGCCCCTCTCTCATCATCCTCCCTCTGTCTCCGTCCCTCCCTTATGCCATCCCCAACCTTCTGCTTCAACCTCCCCCTCTCTCTCTCTCTCCCTCTCTCTCTCCCTACCCAAATATCTCCTCCTCTTCCTACCTCCCACTCACTTCTTACCTTCCTCTCTTCTAACTCCTCTTCCACTCCCCTCCCTCCCTGTTTCCCTCTCTCTTTCTACCTCCCTCGGTCCCTCCCTTCCTCTCCCCCCCCCCTCTCTATCACCACCTCAATATCTCCATCTCTTCCTTCCTCTCCCACTCTTTTCCAACTTCCTTATCTCCCTCCGTCTTTCTCTCATCCCCCTCTCCATACCTCATCCAGCTCCCTCTCCTCTTTCTCTGTCTCTTTCTTACTCTCCATCGACCGTCCAAAATTGGTCACTATCAAAATCTTAGCTTCTCAATTTTCAATAAAAATTATAATTTTACTTTATTAATTCAATAATAATCAACTTATTACTTTATGTACTATACTTGCCTTTCTTCTTGTCCATTTTTCTACAGATTATTTTATAGTCTTTATAATCAATTTAACAAATCCTTTCCTGAAATGGTTTCAAAAAATAAAATGAGTCAAAAATTGAGCACAACAAAATTCGTGAGCGCAACTTACAAACTTTAATCGTTTTCATATACAGTAGAGCATGGTTATAGTGACTTCCTGTTGGTCCGGATGATTACTTCATTATGACTATAACAACGATTTAATGAAGGGCGTGTTCGGGCTTAATTTTTATTTCAACTGTTATTTACTGTATTTTGTGAGGTCTAAGTTAAGTTACATTCCATTCAAATATTTATAACATTACAGTGTAACCTCTCGAAAGCAACACATTTTGGGAGCAGCAAAATTAGGTTGTTGTTGTTGAAAGGTAGTCACTCTAGAGGGGTTAAATTAATACATGCAGTGATATAATAGTAATTATGCATTGGGAAAAAATCATGCTGTCGCTAAAGGGAAGTTGTTAATAAAGAGAGGTCCGCTCTGGAGAGGGTATACTGTATATTCAGTCAGTGAGTTCAACAGTAGTTTTGTTATACTAGTATACGACGGCCGGTTCACCTAAACACTTTTCTGGGACTTTATCCAATGGACTGGTAGCCTAATTACGGGCCTCTGTGACCCAAGTGTTCGTGACCACGTGGCTACTTATCCTTAGCCCTCAACCATTCTAAGTTCGAATCTCACGGCCGGGACCATTTCACATATGAGGAAACTTTCCAACTAGCTTACGATAAGTCGTTGGTTCTATCTAAATACTACGAGGGATGTTCGATATGTAATGTGTATTGTACTAGAACACGAAACAGTTTGTACGATTTCACTAATATTGATACGTCTGGAAAGCTCTATTCAATACCTTTACGATGGTACAAATGTATGTACATGAATATTAAGTTCAACACAAAATTGTCAAGAATCTTTATTTCAAGAGAGCCACTGGTTGACCACTGTTGAAAAAATATTGGAAAGCGTGTTGTGTATTTTTAACTCGGTCATTCATTGAAGCTAATTTTTAACTAATTGCAGTAGGTTTATGGTTCCCTTAAGGTATCTTATGTGACAGGTGGTTGTTGGAAAATGAGTTTTGTTTTTTGTACGGAGGCAGTTAAAAATCTGCAAAATCAGGACGACCGGTGACTGCAACAGGATTAACTGATGTCTCCAAAGTCAGGGAAATGACTGAAAGGGATGATGGCAGATATAGGATTCGCGATGTTGCCAAAGCTGTTGGTATTTCACTATTGAGAGTAAATTTCATTCTGAAGAGTATTTTAAGTACTAAATATTAATGGATTAATATATGGATACCCCCTCTATTGATCAAAAAGGATACGCGTACAAACGGCAAAACAATTGCTCAAAAAGTTTCCAAATTTCAACTATAGACAATTTGCAAACATTAATACTGGTAATGAGATTATGGTTCATTGTCAAGACAGTTAGAAAAATTGGAAACAAGATATGGCTTATCAAACGCGGTAAACGGCCTGTAGTTGTCAAAGGGGCGATGAGCAAAGAAGGCTATCAATGCCATATTCTTCTCATGTGACAGAATAGCCAAACAAATGTCTATGCCTAATGGCAAACGTGGCACTGGTCGGTATTACCGTGATGTTTTCTTAGAAAGCTCAAGATATATTATCCAAAAAAATGACATCCAGGCTCTGGCTTTCAACATTTTTGCCTACTACATGATAATGTTCCAGCTCATTCATCTGGTATTATAAACCAAGTCGGAAAGGTAACCGTCTTGTCGCACACACCATACTCAACCTATCTTGCTCCCTAACGATATCACTCAAGACCAAGCTCTTGGCTCAGCTGTTTGTCAGTGTCTCTGAGGTATATCCTAATCAGTCATCCGTGACGCATTTCAGAAATGTATTCACAGACAGAAGTTTCGTATTTCTAACCACGGGAAGTACTTTGGGGGAAATCGAAAGTCATTTTGCCCATTATTTATAAGTCGGTTCTTTTTTAAATATTACACAATACAGTAAAACCTGTCTTAAGCGACCACTCAATGGAGAATGAAAATGTGGTCTCTGAAGACAGGTGGTCGTTTAACTAAGGATTGGAGTTACATACTGAGATATAAAAAAACTGCAGAATTTTGAACATTTAATTACGAAGTTAAAAGATTCATAAAATGACATATGTAACAGTGACATAATTAGCATTTTAAAAACAGTACTTTATGCATAAAAGTATTAAACATTTATAAAACATTAAAATTATTCATAAAACATGATTTTTAAAATGTTAAGATATAGTTCAGGTAAAATAATCACTGTTTAGAAGAACGGATGACTAATTAAACTACTTTTAAAAAATCTGAGATTTTGGTCTGTTTTTGATCAATTGAAATGGAAATTAACTGTTCTTCAATGTCAGCTAGATGTTGAACTATAATAGAGTTTCTTTTTGATAATGCCAAAGATCTGAGTTTGTTCAAGCAGTCATTAGCATCAGCACAAGTTACAACAGGATTTCCACAAAAAATCCTCAATATACTTTCGTTCGCAGTTCATCAGCTAATTATCGACATGAAACTCCTTTATCTAATTTGTTTATTATATCCATCCGTTCTTCTAAAGTTAAAATTTACGGTTTGCCGACATTTTCTTTGTTCATGTGACACAAACAATCATACACTACGGACAACTAAACACGACAGGTAAAGTGAGAACGTTTTGGCTGACTGACTGTTTATCGATATACTATACACAGCGGTCGCTTAGCAACTACGTTATTACTAAATATTAAAGGTCGTTAACCGCGTAAGACAGGTAACTAAGTTAAATTAACGTTTAAAAACTCTCGGGAGGAATTAAGAGCGGTCGCACTCGTAAAAGGTGGTCGGAAGGACAGGTTTTACTGTATACATTACTTATCGAACATCCCTCGTAGTGTACGCCAGGGTTTAATCTGGAACATTTCCAAATGACCCTGTCTGCTGGTGCGACGTTAAATCCCTGAGAAAAATAAACATGTTAAAATTGTTTCTTGCTTTAAGTCAATTTTCTCTCTATAACTGTCGTTACAAATTTATAGATTTAAACGCATGTGGAGCCCTAGTCATTTTAAACAATACTTCAAGTATAAACAATTTATTCTTAAAAATATAATTTTTTATAATCAACTTACGTGTGTTATGTTAGATCCGTGCTAAAATAACTCCAAACCCAATATGAAACGGTTAAACTTTAATGTTTGGACAATTTGCCTGAATGCCAAAAACATCTAGCGTGACGTAAAAATCGATTTTTTCATTGAAGATTTCAACAACTTGAAGTTTATCTACATTTGTATACGAATATAAAAACCCAAAATAATCATAGAAGATCTCAAATTACATTATCGAATAAAGGCAACGAATATAATTTTGTATAGTCTATAAATTTGTATACACAAACAGATCGAACTAGGTTTATAAGTTTTTTTCTGATACGGGACACGATTGAGTGCAGTTCTATACACTTATAGACAAAACGTCGGCTTATTTCAACAATCCCATAACTCATTATTTTTGGCGATCTTGTGATTTTGGTATCATTTTTTTCGCCTCGATGAGTTTCTCAAAGCCTATTTAAGCCAAACTTCAAAATTTCAAATGCAATTTTCTCAAAATGGGAAAAATTACTTGCGGGTTTGTAAAAATAGGCCGAGGAAATGCTTGGTCCGGTCTACAAAAAAAATGCAATATCTTTTTCGTTTATAATCGTACGTTAATAAAAACGGTACTATTGGAAAGATGACGCTACGAGTCATTCGTTTTTACTGAATTCAATGCGCACTTCCGGTAAACTGTAAAGTTATACATTACATTGAAATATGGTCAAGTTACAACCGATTTTAAAATAATCACGGAAATCTCCACTGACTAGGCATTTCTTTTGTTCTTAAGTATATTTCTGAAATACAGTGTTTCATAAATTCTTACTTGCGGAGCAGAAATAGAATATAATATAATATTATATAGATGCCAGGAAAAATAATATTGCTGCGTAAATATGTTCCGATAGCTATATGCGACATTGCAATACATGTATATTGTGCTAACAATTTAATAAATATGATATTCACAAGGTATCAGTTTTAACTTATGAATGTATACTTCCTTCTAATGTTTTATATCTTCATAATGTTATCATTGTTTATAAAATGTTGGTGATTTATTTAACCCTTAAATTCAGGCTACAGGCTACTGTGATACCAGAAACAAGCATGCGCAAAAAGTCGGCTATTTTGAGCTAGCCCCATTCTCACTGTCACGGTGCTGGTCCCGGTACCTCCTGGTGTAAAATAATCATTAACATTGTAAAACACACAGGGCTGTTGGTCGGATCAACAAGGTCCATCCAGAATTGTTCCCGATGATTACGGTACCGTCAGGGTTGTACTCCCGGTTTGACATTGCTTCTCCCCGACTCAGACCATTTATCCGGGCCCAACCGTAATTATTTAGCTCCGCAGATGCATGACACAAAAAGTATGTTTTTGTGTAAACATTGCAGGTCCTGGTTCCCTTTCCATGTTTCAGTGCACCATGTACAGACAAGGTTCAAGGGGGAAACCAGTTTAGCGCCAATTGAGACAATCTCTATCCATAGTTGGCGTTTGTTATTTTTCACATACATCATTTTGTTTAGAATTGTGTTTGCACTCAATTATTATACTTGTGTATACATGTGAACAAAGGCAACGCTTGGAAAAGACATAATGTGACCTTTATTGATAGGTGACCTTTAATCGGAAGAATTAATGGCCTTTATTCACAATATGGCCTATATTCGGCGGTAATCATTAACACAGATTTGACTGTATTTGTGACTTGTTTTCGAAATACATGACTTAAGCCAATCTTTATACATATGTATGTGAATGTATTGGTTGTAGTAAAATATGTTTGTACAGTGAAGTAAGTGCATGTATTCGGGTATCCGTGATTTCACCTTAACCGTGTTCTACCGTAAATAAAGATAAAGATGTCAAGAAGGCATCCGGTTTTATAAATAGTCAGCTGTCATGGATACCACTGTGTCGCTTCAAAGACATATCCTAACTAAGATAAACGCGTTTCATCAATCGGTCTTATGTCTTATTTCATGTTACATGTATTTAAGGCAAACTGACCAGTGCCGGTATTCAATAAACATCTTAAGATTTTCTTTAACTTAAGTCGAAATTTTTACTTAAGTGTAAATTTTTTTCATAGTAAAAGTTTGTAAACAAGTCATCAAAAGTGTGAAAATGAATTATCATTTTCATAATTGGCATCTTTAAAACAAAGATAAAATCATATTATTGTGATTTCCTCCTTTATATTAGTACAAAAGAGTTAAGGAAAAAGTCGAATTTAAGGGAAAATATAACTTAAGTTAAAAAATTACTTAAGATGTTTATTGAATACCGGCCCTGAATTCATCAGCATAGGTTTTGCATGAAGTGTAACCTTGGAATATGATATAATATGTTAAATAAGATATTTGTATGGATGAAATTTTATCCATAATTATAAATTATTGTAGTACTCTGTGATTGTGATAACGACCGTAAGTCATTGTTATAGATCTAAGTAGAAATTGTCCCTATCCTAAAACAGTATTTATGATAGTATACGTTTATTACAAAATGTAAAACATTTTCAACGATACACATTATAAATAACTGTCCGCATTGTATAAATAATGTAACAGTATAGCGCAGGAATGTGCCATCCCGACTTTTTACAATATGATTTTTCTTGTTCATATATACAATTAATCACCACCACCTCCGCCGCCGCACCCGCCTCCGCCCCCACCTCCGGAGCTACCGCCCCCTCCGCCACACCCACCTCCGCCCCCACCTCCGGAGCTACCACCCCCTCCGCCACACCCACCTCCACCACCACCGCCGCTGTCACCTCCGCTGTAGCCTCCACCTCCGCTGTCACCTCCACTGTAGCCCCCACCTCCACCACCGCTATCACCATCATAATCCCCGCCTCCTCCGCCGTAACCGCCCCCATGTCTTCCACCGCCACCACCACCACCTTTAAACTTGCGACCTCCGCCTTTTCCACCAGATATAGCTAAAAATAAAAAAGTATATAGCCTTTGATAATGAAATCAGTAAAACTAATGAAGGCTTGTCAAAAAAATATTCTTTGTTTCATCAGCTTACATAGAATATCAGTAAAATGAACATAAGAAAGAATAGCAACTCGATCAAAACACAGAATATCTTGACAAGACTTAGAACGTGGCTAATCTTATACGACACCACACGAATCAGAGAAATGCAGAACTCTAGCAACACAATTTCGAAGAATTGCGAATTATTGTTCATATCTGCGAATACGCACCGAAAAATACATCTTTAGAACAGTCTCTAAGCTCAAATATCTATTCCATTCTCAAAGCATTTTGTTTAAAAAAATTAAGCTCGTTAATGATCAAATATTATGCTGTCAGGCTAATGTATCAATAATATCATTATTGTCTAATCATGATTACTTTAGAAATATTAAAAGACAAGAAATGAGATTTGAACATGGAGACCGATATCAAGTTTTATCACCTCGAACCCAGTTATTCAACTTTGAATAAAACCACATATTGTCCATTGTGACAAGCATGCATAGCAATCTTTATTGTTGAGAATTTTGATCATAGGTCAGTAGTAACTGTTTCATGATCAATCGCGACGGAAATCTTAAAATCAACGAAGACGGGCTTGTTCGAAATATGTACAACATGGTTGACGGTATCGTTTAATATAATCAGAAATATGTACAACATGGTTGACGGTATCGTTTCGAATAATCAAAGATAACTGTATAGATCTAATGAGCTTGCCTTTGCCTTTTTATTTCAAGATTCACGGAGTTATAAGATTTAGAAATAAAATGCATTGTACGTTAGTCTAGAATCAAACTACATGTACTAGGTTCGAAGTTATAAAACTTGAGATCTTAGTATAGAATCAAACTACATGTACCAGGTTCTAAGTTATAAAACTTGAGATCTTAGTATAGAATCAAACTACATGTACTAGGTTCTAAGTTATAAAACTTGAGATCTTAGTATAGAATCAAACTACATGTACCAGGTTCTAAGTTATAAAACTTGAGATCTTAGTATAGAATCAAACTACATGTACTAGGTTCGAAGTTATAAAATTGAGATCTTAGTATAGAATCAAACTACATGTACCAGGTTCTAAGTTATAAAACTTGAGATCTTAGTATAGAATCAAACTACATGTACCAGGTTCTAAGTTATAAAACTTGAGATCTTAGTATAGAATCAAACTACATGTACTAGGTTCTAAGTTATAAAACTTGAGATCTTAGTATAGAATCAAACTACATGTACCAGGTTCTAAGTTATAAAACTTGAGATCTTAGTATAGAATCAAACTACATGTACTAGGTTCTAAGTTATAAAACTTGAGATCTTAGTATAGAATCAAACTACATGTACTAGGTTCGAAGTTATAAAATTGAGATCTTAGTATAGAATCAAACTACATGTACTAGGTTCTAAGTTATAAAACTTGAGATCTTAGTATAGAATCAAACTACATGTACTAGGTTCTAAGTTATAAAATTGAGATCTTAGTATAGAATCAAACTACATGTACTAGGTTCTAAGTTATAAAACTTGAGATCTTAGTATAGAATCAAACTACATGTACTAGGTTCTAAGTTATAAAACTTGAGATCTTAGTATAGAATCAAACTACATGTACTAGGTTCTAAGTTATAAAACTTGAGATCTTAGTATAGAATCAAACTACATGTACTAGGTTCTAAGTTATAAAACTTGAGATCTTAGTATAGAATCAAACTACATGTACTAGGTTCTAAGTTATAAAACTTGAGATCTTAGTATAGAATCAAACTACATGTACTAGGTTCTAAGTTATAAAACTTGAGATCTTAGTATAGAATCAAACTACATGTACCAGGTTCTAAGTTATAAAACTTGAGATCTTAGTATAGAATCAAACTACATGTACTAGGTTCTAAGTTATAAAACTTGAGATCTTAGTATAGAATCAAACTACATGTACTAGGTTCTAAGTTATAAAACTTGAGATCTTAGTATAGAATCAAACTACATGTACTAGGTTCTAAGTTATAAAACTTGAGATCTTAGTATAGAATCAAACTACATGTACTAGGTTCTAAGTTATAAAACTTGAGATCTTAGTATAGAATCAAACTACATGTACTAGGTTCTAAGTTATAAAACTTGAGATCTTAGTATAGAATCAAACTACATGCACTAGGTTCTAAGTTATAAAACTTGAGATCTTAGTATAGAATCAAACTACATGCACTAGGTTCGAAGTTATAAAACTTGAGATCTTAGTATAGAATCAAACTACATGCACTAGGTTCTAAGTTATAAAACTTGAGATCTTAGTATAGAATCAAACTACATGTACTAGGTTCTAAGTTATAAAACTTGAGATCTTAGTATAGAATCAAACTACATGTACCAGGTTCTAAGTTATAAAACTTGAGATCTTAGTATAGAATCAAACTACATGCACTAGGTTCTAAGTTATAAAACTTGAGATCTTAGTATAGAATCAAACTACATGCACTAGGTTCTAAGTTATAAAACTTGAGATCTTAGTATAGAATCAAACTACATGCACTAGGTTCTAAGTTATAAAACTTGAGATCTTAGTATAGAATCAAACTACATGTACTAGGTTCTAAGTTATAAAACTTGAGATCTTAGTATAGAATCAAACTACATGCACTAGGTTCTAAGTTATAAAACTTGAGATCTTAGTATAGAATCAAACTACATGTACTAGGTTCTAAGTTATAAAACTTGAGATCTTAGTATAGAATCAAACTACATGCACTAGGTTCTAAGTTATAAAACTTGAGATCTTAGTATAGAATCAAACTACATGCACTAGGTTCTAAGTTATAAAACTTGAGATCTTAGTATAGAATCAAACTACATGCACTAGGTTCTAAGTTATAAAACTTGAGATCTTAGTATAGAATCAAACTACATGTACTAGGTTCTAAGTTATAAAACTTGAGATCTTAGTATAGAATCAAACTACATGCACTAGGTTCTAAGTTATAAAACTTGAGATCAGTCTCCAAGCTCAAATCGCAACTTCATTCTCATAGTATTATGGCTGAAAGTATAGAGAGCTGATTAATGTTTCAGTACATATTCAGATCAATTACGCCGACAGAATAAATTACAAATAATGTGATTAAAACCAAAATTAAAGAATCATTATTAAAATGAGAAACAAACAAATTAATACATTAGAACCTCTGAAACCAGACTCCGGAAAACCGGAGTTCTCTGAATATCGGACACTTTTGTCGGAAAACCGGACTTTCAGACCAGTCCGGAAGGGGTCCGATTTTCAGGGGTTTTAATGTATATCCTTGGACCCCAATCGGAACTCCTCGGCCTCTGTCAGTTACGGAAATACCCGAGTAGTTACGATTGCTTGGACCCGGGCCTTGCTTATCTGTGACTATCTAAATTTCTATTCATCATTAATTGTACATAATGTATCGTCTGTCATCAATTAAGGACAATTTAAAAAATAACTTACCTGACTTTTTCTTAGATGACGAAGCCCCCATTTTTATTAAAAGTTTCGTAAAGCTCAATCGTAATGTAAGTTGTTCGGGCTTTTTCGATAGTTTTACATTTCTTGTCCTGAAATCGTAATATATTCGTACATTTAAAAGACGAAGACAGCAATATATTTATGTATAGTCAAACGTGTGAGAGCATGTTATCAAATTGAGAAGAAATATTAATTTTGTTGACAGTTGACCTTTATTCGGAGGTTGATACGGTCTAGCCTGGCTCCCGGCGTTTATTCAATGTTTTACATCTGTACATCAGTTTATAGGCGGGCAACCAGACCAGATAATTATAGTATATTTCATCCATAATGTATTCTTAAGAGCATAGTGACCTTTATTCAGGCTTGGCTCAAGTCAAACTTACACACATGTAAAAAGGCCAACCAAATAGGGGAGTTAATTACGGTTTATTTGCTTTCCGAACACTTTGTTAGATCCCAGTGATGGGTACCTAAGAAAGGTATTAAATCGTCTTGGCGGGGGGAGAGAGAACGGGTAACAATAACATGACGAAGCATAATTTTTTTACAATGTACATGTTCCATACATTTTTATTACCAATATGTTATAGACTTGATGATCACAGACAAAAGGGCTCTCATGCAAGTCAATTTAATGATCTTTTTACCAAAAGTGTTTCCAAGATAATCGAAATTCTACTGAAGAGAAATTTTTTTTACCAATTAAGGGAAAATAACATACTTTTCAGACAGGGCCGAAATTCGGTTACAAATCAGGCCCGCCCCCAACAAAAATACAATACTGATTCCATACCTCCGACTAGACGTGGTTAGGTGAGGTGCGCCGAATTACACAATTGGGTTTAATGATATCATTTATATGAAAACAGAGATGCTTTTCTTCGCACAGAGGTTTTAATGTACAGGTGACCGTTAAAAAAGGTTTGACTGGTAATCTTATCTCAACAACATCTGACTCAACGTACAAATATGTAAACAAAAGTGTTGTAATCGTGTGGTAATAATGTGAGGGGGTTTTGCTTAAATTTCGACAGCTACTCAGATTAATGGTCGGATGGTTGCACAAAGTTGTGTACAAGTCACAAATGAAACGCATTCGTGAGCATCGAACCTTGATAAAGCATATCAATTACTTTATATGTAAGTATTTGCTGACTGTGACAAAATCAGTTTAGGGACAGGACTCCATAATTACATTTTAGGAAGCTTTCCAGCTAGCTATGACTTATGGAAGGTCGGTGGATCTACCTAGGTGTAAGCCTTGGGTCTTCCTCTAGCATTAAAGCAAAATGACACTAGCCGTGGGTGGAACGTTTAACTCCAGTGAAAAACAACAAATAATTATTATAAGTGCCTGGTAAGGTTGAGATACATGTACATACAATGTAATTCATACATCAAGCCAAGCAGCCGGGTCAAAATGCATGTACCAAATACTGAAAACAGGCCAACTTCAAATCAAGGCTATAATATTATTACGATTTTCTCACGTTAATGTCCTCTATTCAAGGGTTTGGATATACTGTGTAATCATTTGACGGGCGGATCGAAGAAATATTAACTCAGTAAAGTATTTATCAATTCTAGATTATACTGAACCCGTTTAACTTACTTCGTTGACAATGAATATGTGTACACTATCGCCGTAAAGCCAGTCAGTTAATTACGCAAAAATTGTGAAATATCTAATAAAAATACACAATATAAAATACTGATTTGCGAATACAATGTATTACAGAGTAATATTTTTTATCTGCTGTTTTCCAGCCATTTCCACAGCTATGGTCATGCCAGACAAAAGGGAGATAAGGTACATTTTTATCCATACTCTTTTCGAACAGGGTTTCCCGGCCCTTTATCGTGCCCGACGTAAAGCACCGATACCTGCCTCTGCCAGTTCCTATGACTTGTTTTTATATAACACAGTACTTGGCTCGGTAGCTGGGATGGTATACAAAGAAAAACAAACCACTGCTGAATAAACAAGCTAAAAATGAAAAATAATAAATAGTTTAACTTACCAGTTTCTGTAATAACGTTATTATCACTTGATGTGAATATATGAAATAATACACGTTTACCTATTTATGTTAAATTGTGTGTGATATGTATAAAACTTATTCATCCATAAAGACTATGGGTTACTGAACTATTTTATAGACATTACAACAACACTACATAGACACAAACACACATAGATCTACGTTTTACAGTTGAATGCTAGTGTTTACAACACGTCTACTGTCCAGTTAGGATAATGTGATAGTGACGTTTCATTTTATGTGTACACAAAAGTTTACATCCATTGTCTGAACAGGTAAAATGGGTTTATAAGAAACAAATATAGTATTATAGTTTAGCAATGATATTGTATATGTCTGGTTGGCGCAGTTGGTAAAGCCTTTAGGATTGATCAGGAACTAAAAAATTTTCGCGAGTTCGAACCTCACCGGTTGTCTCTTTTTTCTTTTTCAACTTTTTGCAAATGAATTGTAGTTTCCTTATAATATTTAGTAGTAAATTGTAAAGAAAAAGAATGCATAATATATAATTGTCCTGTGTAACGCAAAGTGTGTAGTGCAAAAGTACATGAAGTATTAGTACCGCGCACAGGTATTTCGTGCAAACTTTAATATCTGAATGCCAACTAGCTAAATATGACTGAAAATAGGTGGACTTTTAATGGCGTACCAATCGTAATTACCAGAATTACAACGAAATGTCTAAGACTATTTTTCATCATGTTTATTACATGTAAAAAGATATTCAAAAAAGATATGCAAAACGATAAAAATGATGATAATGATATAAACACTGGCTAGATCTAGTATATTCCTTACACACAAAAAAACGACGAAAAAATTGACGATTTTTAAAAAAAAAGATATATAGCAATAGAAAATAATTTGCGAAAAAGTACCAAGTCGCGGTCTCACACAGTTCTTTTCACATCAATAGATTATCGTCAGACACCATCGTTACCAACTGCGCTACGCCGACAGTTGGTGTATTGATTGGAATTTGTAAATCATATAGTCAGCCTATATGTCCAATGATAATTTGACAACGGTTTTACACCGTAAAAATGGACTCGACCACTGCGTCACTATACAATTATCCTAACTGAGCAGTACTTATAAATATCACAAGGTTAAAATTTGTTTCACATTTTTTAAAGTTATCCGTACAGGGGTTATCTTTAGCGAATACGCATTTCTATAGGAATGAGATATCATTTAACATCTTATCTCATACGCACAACATATTATCTCTTGCGCTCAAAACATTAACTCGAGCGCTCAACATTATAACAGGAAGACTCAACATAATAACATGCATGCTCAATATAATAAAACGTAGGCTCAACATGTTAACTTGTGCGCTCAACATAATCGCATGCATGTTCAACATAATAGCATGTAGGTTCAACATAATAACATATGTAGGCTCAACATAATAACACGGAGGCTAAACATAATAACATGAAGGCTGAATATGATAAAACGTCGGCTCAACATAATAGAATGTAGGTTCAACATAATAACACGTAGGCTCAACACAATAACATGTATGCTCAACATAAAAAGCACGTAGGCTCAACAACTCATCTCATGCTTTGAACATGAAAAATCGTGCATTCAACATACTTACACATGCACTCAACATTATATTCTCGTGTTCTGGACAACTTTACACGTGCACGCAACATATTCGATATACACATGTTTCTGATATTATTTTTAGAAGGGATAATGAAACATTGTTTCACTTAAAAAGTGTATGCACACAAGACAAAAATATAAAACTACCACCATAGATAAATACAGCCGGTTTCTAGTATACTATGCAGCGTTATATATATCACGTAGAGTTAGGGGCAGGTAATCCAGACTAACATAAACATTCAATTAGGCAAACATTTTAGTGTGTGTGTAATGTCTACACCAACTTTTTTTTTACAAAATTACCGTCCGGTTGTGAAAAGATGGTGCCCGAAATTCATGGTTACATGATTTTCGTTACTTAACCATGTATAAATTACTATAAACTGAGCAAAATATTTTGGAATATTTTTTTTCGTCCATATTACTGTATAAATTCATGTTCTAAATATGAAACATATCCTTAAAACTAAAAAAAAAAGAAAAAAAAGTATGGTACCAGTGTGGTTTGAACCCATAACCCTCGGGAATTCTGTCAATATATCAGTAAAATTCCGTTCTATACATAGCGTGACGTCACTACGTTTGTCAGTGCGTAGCGCTACCGTAGTGTACACATTGCTACCGTAGTGCACACATAGGTAAACTTCATGAAATTGAGTACTCTTCAAAATGGAGGTTACTCATAAGAGATTGAAATCCTTAAAGCAACACTTCATTTTCAAATCTACTGTTCATTTGACGTCAATAATTAACAAATTTATATCCTTGATAAGCATCAAATGTACAGATTAGAACAACAGAATATATTCGTAACACAGACATGTAAAAATGTTTCAAAAATAATAATAAAATCAATAACAATAACACAATCACAGATTAGTCATTTTGAACCTTAATACCAGTAATATTACCATGGAAACTGTAATGAGCTTGATAATATTGCCATGGAAACTAGAGTGAACCATATCATATTACCATGGAAACCAGAATTGACTTGGTAATATTACGATAGAAACTAGAAAGTATTTCTTAATGCTACCAAAAAAACAATAGTGTAGTTGATAATGTTTCCATGGAAACTAGAAGTATAAGGTAATGTAATGTTACCATGGAAACTAGAAATATAAGATAATGTAATGTTACCATGGAAACTAGAATTGACTCGGTTATATTACCATAGAAACTGGATAATATTTCTTAATGTTACCAAAACAAAAATAATTATGTAGTAGCTAGGTAGGGTTTCCTTGGAATATTTATAGTAATGTTTGTTATCAAGGAAACAAGAAAATATCAAGTGATGTAATTATACCATGGAAACTAGAAATTAATCTGGCCCTCGACTCCAATCTTACACTATAGATAATGTACGATTAGATACGGGAACCAGACTGAGATATAACATAACGGGCGTGCTAGATTAGGAATTCTAAATATTAAAACTGGAAGAACCCCAATTGAATACATCAGAGTAGAGTTCTGATCGAGTTCTAACTGTTCCAGTACACAGTGTGGGGAATCTACGTGACCAAGGTCTACCTCCGGTTTAGAATTTTGTCCCTGAAGGCCCTTTACTTTTTTAATTTTCTTGTCCAAACCGTTTTCTAAAATTTTCTTGTAAAAATAACGTTCATTTTCATAACACTGTCAAACGGTTTTGACAAGAAAAGCAAAAAAGTAGAGGGCCTACAATGACAAAAATCTGAACCGGGGGTAGCCCTTTATGTAAGGAGTTGCAACAGTTATGTGGCTTTAGAAGAAAAACGAAAATCAAAGCACTTATGTGATGTTTTCCTAGTTTAATTGGCAGAAAACGCGCTTGTAACGATAACATTGTGACGTCACTAGGTCACGTGGATTCCCCACACTGAGTGTAACAGGTGGTGTGAGCGGTCAGTATCGGACTGCACCAAAATGGCGGGAAAGTTTGAGGAAACATGCGCCACTCGTGAAAATATCGCTTTTGATGCTCACTCAGTGAAATATATCTCGATCCCAATTCGTCCCTTATGTACATTCTTGTCTACACATTTACAATGACAAGTTACCAAGTTCGTTTTTATATTCGTTTTATTTATACTTGCAAGCACAAGTCTATTTCTTTATTCGTTTGTATGTTGGGAATAAAATTTAGAAAAAAACTGCTGTCTTGTGTTACTTTTGATATTGTTTTTCTCTCTTATGGAAAGTTTACTGCAATTTTGTCCCTCTTTTTAATACCATGCATTATTTTTTCTATGGATAATCTATTATACAGTGAACGGACCTTCACAGATACATTAAACTTACGTACAAATAGCATCTATCTGTTACTTGCACAGCGGAAGCGATTGCAGACAGAATTACTGCTGCAAAGACCTGTCTACGCAGTTACTATCAAATCAACTGTTCGGACCTTAGTCGAACATTTTTTGGAAGCAATCAATAAACTTTAGAATCAGTTTCGACCATGATCTCGCTCGTTTGGTTGAATTTCTGGTAGAGTCAGAATTGAATTCTGCTTCAGTTCTGACAATCCAATCGAGCAGGCCCAGACGCAGTTGCTTCCGGTTTCTTGTGTGTTTGTTGAATGGGTACCTGTGAAAATTGCATGTTCTCGCCTTCATCCCACACTATGCTCTCGAATAAAGAGCATCTTCAAGTATGCTTTTTTCAATATCTATACACGTTCACTAGTTACAGCACAAACTTTTTATAAAGACCATGTTTGGGACAAAAAGCAATTTTGCGGTAGTCTCAACAAAAAGCCGAAAGATGGAACCAGTATAGGAAAACGTTTCTAGTATAAGAGGTCGTTATTATGAGGTAGTCTTAATGCTGAAAATGTCTTATAGGGAGGTTTAACTATACATTAAAAGTTACGTGTTTTTACCGTAGTAATGTGTTTGCATGGAAGTCAAAATAGAATTACTAGTATACAAACATATATCACAACATTATGAATTTTATTGCATGAACTTTTCATAAAATGAAAGAAACTACATGTATTTGCATAATGCTTTTATCATTATCATAATATTTTTATCACAATATTGTTTCAGTAGTTCATTGTTATAAATTTAAATATACAAGACCTATGCATAAGCGTGATCAAGTTATATTGTTTTCATAACCGTTTATCCAATTAGACGCCTCTTGTATAGCGACCATCAACACAACGATGCGTTATCAACCAAAACCACCACCCCCACCGCAACCACCACCGCCGCCTCCACCAAAGCCACCTCCACCGCCACCTCCATCGCCGCCACCTCCACCAAAACCGCCACCACAGCCACCTCCGCCGCCGCCACCGCCACCTCCACTAAAGCCACCACCATCACCACCGCCACTGCCACCTGGTCATTATCAATTTGAGTTACAGGTACATGTATAACTAAAATTCTTATTAACGACAATACAGGTACTAGTTAGCCAAGAATACAGTGGAATCATTAATTTTTGTTGGGGATTTAATTTCGTGGATTTCGTGGGTCGGCTCATCCACGAAAATAAATAGAAATACAGTATTTCAAATTCGTTGTCTCTCAATTTTCAATAAAATGGTATTGCAACGTATTAATTCAACAACAATCGACTTACATAAAATGTTTTCTTAACTATAGCTACCTGTAATTTCCGTCGATGAACCACATCCCATTTTTGTACGAATTGCTATGTAGTTAACAGTATACTAATAATATGTTTCGGTTTGCGTCAAGTTCACAATTCCTTACCTGAAATGATTTCAGTAATTAAATAAGACAACAATAAAATTTCGCACTGCAAAATTAATGAGTGCAGTGCATGAAAGTGATTCCACCCAGGTGTACGACTGGAGGTTTTTCTCCGTTGCTATGGCTGGAAAATTCGCCGAATACCCCGGGTTAGTTTCCTCGTGTGAAAGCATTGCATTGTAGCCTTATTTGTTAAGTAAACTAAACTACAATGTATATCTCTATAAATTGTTTGTTTGAGTTTACGCTCCTTTTCTACAGTCAGAGTCATATGATACGGACAGTTCACCTAACCATAGTTCTAGGGAAGAACCAGTACTAGACTCCCTCTCTCCCGTAAATAAATGCCTACTTTCTCACATAAAGAGACATGGTCGGTTGCTGGGCTCGAACCTGCAACCATCTATCAGTGATACGTCAAAGTGGTTTAAAGTCAGCGACCTTACCCACTCGATCACAGAGGCGGGTCACATCTCTATAATTAAATTATTTCTGTGACGTCATCCTCTTGTTCTCACTGTCCAATAATTTTAAGAATGTATCGCTCTCAATGGTATTTTTGTAATATTGGAGTGTAATCGACATACTGGGCTGCAACTCAAATTTGGACACTGATTTTCGAATGCATTAATGATCTGAAAATAAATATATTTTATCTAACGGGTCTTGTCAAGGACTAGTATATGTATGTATATATGTATATAAGTCCATGGTCTTTTTAAAAGATTTTAATGACAATGTAGCAGTGCTGTATCATAGTACTCGTGTTTATAAACAGTCTGTACTATTAACAGCCCGATTAGCACAGTTTGCAGAGCATCTGACTTGCAAGAAGGAGGTCGCGTGTTCGAGCCCCGCATCGGGTACATTAATTTCCTCTTCCTGTTACCTTTGGTGCCTAGCCTTGGAATCCAACACTCAGAGTGAAGCAAAAGACTGGGTTAGTTATTGTCGCGATAAATTAATTTGATTATAACAGTATGAGGAAGGCAACTGTATTGTACATTGTACTTGCATTTATGAATTGACTTGTATCATTAAATCAATAACCCGATTAGCTCAGTTGGTAGAGCATCTGACTTGAAAGCAGTAAGTCGATGGTATGAATAACCAATTGATTAAATTTCATAACACTCAATATGAACACACTTTCAATAAAATTAATACCTTGAAAATTTAGCATTTGATATAACAAATCGAATCAAACAAAAGTATTACACAGAAATCCTACATATCAGTTTTTCCTATTCACACCTTCCACATTATTCCACGTTTCTTTTCACAAACCCATTCCCAACAAACGAATACATAGGAATGACACGGCTTGAGTCGATGTGATGTACATTCCTCGTGCTACCCGAGCAGTGTGGTTGAAAACTTGAGAGTTGATTTAAAGGTACCTACCGTAATGGCTTTTAAGCAGTTAAATTCACATGCTATCTGGTCATAATAATGCGAGAAAAATGAATCCTTAACTACTATTTACATAATGGACAGTTTTCGGCTTATATCTATCACTTAAAATCATAAAGTTATAGGTTTAAACGCGTGTGCGGACTAGTCACTTCAAAACAGTAATATGTAAATAGAACATGTAATAAACAGCATAATACACAATAATATACAGAAATATACAAATAAATTAGTTTTAAAAACGAATAAAATCAACTTACAAACAAAATTCCAATATCAGATATTGAACGTTTTAAGTTTCTTATCCGTTGAATGAGAAAAACATCATGCGTGACGTACAAGTCCATTTATTCATTGAAGACTTCAACGATCCAAATTTAACACACACGTATCTCAATAAGTTAACCCAATAATTCATAAGATACCAATAACCTATTGGAATAAAGGTATCAAAAATAACTTTGTAGAGTATAATTACGTACATGTATGTACACGGATAAGTTTTTCTAAAGGGGGTGAGGATGTACAATTGTAGCGACTATATCGCTGGGTCACAAGCCCAGGGCTCTTACATCTGGACCACGATCGCGGCTTTGTACAGTATGAATATTTTTTTTTAATTCATGATCAGTGGTATCTTTGCGTATTTTGTTGGCTGTGTTTGCCACAAAAGTGTCGGGTTATAACACTGAATCCCTATACAGAGACCATTTCAATAATAATGCCATCCCATTAAAATCGCCATTAATTCGGACAGGGTTTCAATATTTAACCGACATCCCCACTTGATAATGGGGTCACCTCAATATTAACACGTGACCTAGTTTTGTCCCGAAAGGTGATTATAAGTATTTGTAAATAACCCATTTCCGAGGAGATCGTATATTCGTTTCAACAAGTAGTGGATCCATACAAGTTGTTCTTGTTCGGTACGAACAATTAATTATTTTTCAACAGTCAGGATTGTTTACGACATACCGAAGAGCACCTTTAACCCGACTGCGAAAATAGTTCCAATTTTACAATTCAACGGCATACACATATGCAATCTGACTAAAGTATTCGATCTTCCTTACGGCAAGATCTGATGACGGTCTATACTAGTTTCTATTTTCAAAAGTCGGAATTTCCATGATCATTATTTATATCTATTTATAATTCAGCCAATCGTATAACTCGTTTCATCGGTACTTTGGCCGAATGAACTTTCTATCTGACGATGTTATTTAAACGTTAGTAACATTAAATTACGTATAACATATTTGTCTGCAACCACTTTTTGATTTTTTTAGTAATCCTGATCGATTCGGCCATAGTAGTACAGAAAATTTAATAAACACGCATGTCACATGGGCGCTATCATTACATTTAGTTGCGTAAGAATAGATGTTCGTGATAACTACAAGTTTTTACTGCGGTTAAAAATAGAATCAGATCACTTTCAGAATTTTGAAAGTAAGGCGCTGATTGGCTAGTGGAAAAGGTCACCTGAGGTGACCTCCTATAGGTCGTCTTCAGATCCTCATAGCGTAGCGGGTTTGAGGATATGATTTTAATCAGATTGACACATATGTGCGTTCATGTCAAAATCAGATGGTTATGCAAAATCGTAATTGAATAAAATGAAACAGTCGTAAAAATGTGCAAAACAACAAATTTGTAAAAATGACAGAATGGCATATAGATATTCCTTACTGCCAAGTGCGGACAAATGGCCTCTGGTTACCGTTGACTCTGGCTGTATAAAGCATTTCAGATTCTTGGTAACGAAGTGCAAGAAGGTTCTTCAGGACAGAGAACGAGTTTAGTCTGAGGAGAAGCCGAGGAAATAATGCTGTTTGTCTTAGCGAATCGTCTTCATTGACAGCAGTATTTGTTAGTGGAATATAACATGTATTCAAAGAGTGAGTATTTCAAAGCTCTGCTGGTGTATAGTCGTACATGGATAATCTTACGTGCTCTACTTATGAACTTGTTTTAGTATCTAAAAGTATTTTATTATGTAACCCGATTTTCGCCCACCTTTGTATTGATTCGGAAACCACACACGCATTCTCATTTAACTGTCCAAATTAATACAATATCTTCGTACATAAAGATATTTAAACCATGTTTAAGAATGAATCATTTGAAAATAGAAAATGTAGAAAGACTTATTTCTGCATGCTTGTTTTAGTAGTTTTTAAAGCAGAACAGGACGCCCCACACACATAAAATACAGTGTCACAATCTAGAAAACAATTTGGTCGTAACTGACATATCTTCCGCGCAATTCATTGCGAAATAGTGTTTCTATTGATAGCAGTGATCATTATTAGTCAAAAGAAGTATCATTTTACAGCATAAAAACATCCTGACAAACAATATTCTAAATTGACAGGATAAGGTCACAACCTGCACGAAGTCTACATGACAGATAGCTGCTACTGATTCGAGATATACGGTTTGCGCATGGTGTAACCATCCAAATTAATTGTTTGGCTATCTTACTAATATACTAACTTTCTATAGCTGATGCAATCGATCCACACGCACAAATATCTTAATTTTTCCATTTTTAAATCAAGTATTTATTTTATGTCGTTATTTTTCTTCTCACACTTGATCTTTCTTCTTTTATGGGATTCAGGGCTAGGGATTACTAGACAGAAGCCATCACTACTAGACCACAGGGGCCCCTGGGACTATTCATTCTTATGTAATACAGTTAAACCTGTGAACAACTTTTCAACAGGTGGTCTTTATTCGTAGATTATTTTGTTCTGAATAATCGTGGATGTTTTTTAAAAGAATACAGGTTTGACTGTATACATAAGACAAAAGCAAATCAAACACATGTACTATCTTAAAGCAACACTTTATTTTCAAATCTACTGTTCATTTGACGTCAATAATTAACAAATTTATATCCTTGATAAGCATCAAATGTACAGAATAGAACAACAGACTATATTCGTAACACAGACATGTAAAAATGTTTCAAAAATAATAATAAAATCAAAAACAATAACACAATCACAGGTTAGTCATTTTGAACCTTAATACCAGTAATATTACCATGGAAACTGTAAGGAGCTTGATAATATTGCCATGGAAACTAGAGTGAACCACATCATGTCACCATGGAAACCAGAATTGACTTGGTAAATAAGATAATGTTATGTTACCATGGAAACTAGAAGTATAAGGTAATGTTTTGTTACCATGGAAACCAGAAAATATAATGGTATATTACCATGGAAAATTAGAAAATATAAGATAATGTGATGTTACCATGGAAACTAGAAATATAAGATAATGTAATGTTACCATGAAAACTAGAAAAAATAAGGTAATGTAATGTTACCATGGAAGCTAGAAATATAAGATAATGCAATGTTACCATGGAAACTAGAAATATAAAATAATGCAATGTTACCATGGAAACTAGGTAATGTAATGTTACTATGGAAACTGACATATCAGGTAATGCTACCATAGAAATAAAGCATTTCCAGGTTATTTTACCATAGAAACTAGAATGTTCTAGGTTCTAATAATAACCATCAAACAAAGAATGTTTCAAATAGACCAGTATATTCATCTCAAATAAAGAAAAATGAGTCAGGAATGTTTCAGGAAGTACAAAATAAGCAAAACTTTAAGACATATATCTTCACCAAAGGTCATTAGCATTAAAAATAAAGTACAGTCAAACCTGTGAACAAAGGCCACCCTAGGGAAAGACAAAATATGGCCTTTACTGACAGGTGACCTTATTTGGAGCTTACTTTGTTCCAGATAAACCATGAATTTTTTTTAAAAGAATGGCTTTTATTCACAGAGTGGCCTTTATTCGAAGGTAGCCGCCCAATACAGGTTTGACTGTACATTCATGGTTTCTTCGAATTATCTATTTTACAATCATTGTGAACAAAGCTTTTTGCAACTTCCAACTTAATATTAGTCCCTAGTACTAACCAACCCTCAAGGTTAATAGATGAATTGTTAAATTCCATACACTGAAGGAAAGAAGAATTAATGTACAACCTCTGAGTCGGTAGGCGGGGCTTCTAGTACCACAATAAGTTATGATTTCAAAGAATGCATATAATTGAACAGATTTTTTCTCTATAGAATTTGATGTCACACTAGCAACTGAGTCTCATTTGGCAACTTTTGATGTTCTGTTTACCATGTTAAGTTGTTCAAATCAAAAACCAGAAGGGAAACCAGTGTTACATTTATACAGTATGTGAAGAGTAAAATATTCCTTAAAGGGTGTTGGTATACAAATAATATTGATAATATTAATTCTGTACTAGTAACACTGTGCAGCTGTTGTAATATACATAATATACTGCCAATAGATTCCCTATTGGACAATTATTGTTAATTTTTTTATTAACCATGATACATAATTAAACTTGCTTCTTTACTGCGCGAGTATTTTAACAGAATTCATTCAAAATCAATATTAAACACTGAAAGGGGAAGTAACTGTGTTGAAGCCACTTACTGACGGCTTTTCAAGATAAGTGTCTGATAATGAAGCCTTAAATGAGACTTCAAAGTGAAAGTAAACAAGTCAAACATAATATTGACAAGGGGAAGTAACTCTTATTAAGGTTTCCCAGGGGAAGTAACTTATTAAACTTTAACAGAAAGATTCCCAGAGAAATTAACATTTTGCACATTATTTTTCAATGCATTTAAGAAGCATTTAATACAATTAGAAGTAAATGATTAAGAAAGAGGAGTTCAGACTAAGTTAATGGCACAAAATGGTGTTTAATGATTTTCATTATAAAAACGGACTTAAAAATCAAATTTTTAATGACTTTCAGCTGTTCTAAAGCTATGGGAGAAATGGCTTTAAAATCTAATGCAAGATAAAGTAAAATATTTGTCCCCTTCAAATTACATTATAAACTGTAAAACTATATTCAACAGGACTAGAAAAATAAGCACTTCGAATATAATGAACTTAAATAAGGCTAGCCTATACATCTCACACAATAAGCTCTACAAGTGTTATAAAAAATAACCATTTCAATATCACAAACATTAATTATGAATATTCAGTTAAAAAAAAGTCTAAATATTTTTCTACTCAAGGTATCAATGAGCTGAAATTTCACTACTAGGTATAAAGTCGATCTTTCCTTAGACCTACAATTTTTTTAGAATATTAAAAGAAAAATTCCCTGGCTATGTAAAAATATCTAAAAAAATCACTGCATTTTTTCCAATAAAATAATTAAATCTTCAAGCTGAATCTATTCAAATCATTCACAGTCAAAAATGCATATTTCTGTTATAAATAATAAAATTAATTGAAATTCAATTTAATTCACATCAAACAAGTCTTTATATTGCAAAGCCAATATATATATATATATGTGTGTGGATTATATCTATGGGGTTTAACCTATGGTACCTAAATTTTAAACAAATTTACATTTATACAAATTTACAAGCAACAAAAATAAATAAATCCAAAAAAAGAATATACACATATATATAGAAAAAATTTACTATCACAAATTTTAACATAATTGATAAATTCAATGAAGTTACCATAGCAATAAGACTCTGCAATTCGGAAAGGATACAATTGGCCATTACAGATACTTTTTTAGATAATTTGGGTACCGAAGCAAACCTCACTGCGAAAATTAGCATTGTTTTGTCTGAACTTAGAAATATCTTTATGCTAATGCAAACAATACTTATGTATGACCCCTAATTACACTTAATCACAAATATGTTATAAAGGGATCAACATCGGTCATTAATCGGTGTTTTTAAAACAATTTCTCATTTCATTAAGGTCTTGTCTTGCCTAAAATGGCATTTTTATTTAACATTGTTGAATAACTATATTAGAGTTAATCATACAAAATCTTGTTTAACAATTTAGTCATTTACTAAAAAATTGTCTTTGATTTTGGATTTTTTTTTTTCAAAATTAGAAAAAATGTCACAATTCTTTATTGAGAATGCCTCTGTTTACCATTTTTGTATTCGATTAATCAATACTATCATTCTCTATTTGTGCCAAACCGAACAACACTTCTTCCTTCTAAATAAATTTTGCAGAATTCGAGACACTTTCATTTACATAAGGTAATAAATCCCAACATTCATTGTAAAGATATACAACCTGTCTTACTTGAGGTATGATCAATAACATAATCTCTAATAAACCCCCCTGATATTTAAGGCAGAAAATAGAGAGGGAAGTTCATTCAGAATATATTTTGGAATGAGTATTTTCAAACTGAAAAATATGGTCAAAATTAGTGGTGAAGACAAATTCTTAATGAAAGAATACAAGAAACATAACATAATAACAATCAGTAAACAATCAAACTGTAAACCAAGTCCACTATAAAAGAAGAGAAGAAATATGACCTATAAGCACTGTTGGCATTTGTATATGTTAACTCATTCTTTTTGTCTATTATATATTTTTGTATCAATAAATGTGAAAACGAAAGTATGTGAAAGAGTGAACACTGTTCATGAATGACCTGGAGACACTATGGCTTCAACAGAATCATCACAGAGAGCATGGGCCATGCCCATTGTTTGAGGTCCATATACAGTACAACCTCTCCAGAGCAGCCCTCTCTTGAGCAACAACCTCCCCTTCAACAACAGCATGTTTCTTTCCCACTGAATGATTTCACTATTTAATTTAACCTCTCTAAAGCAACAACCTCTCAACAACAACATAATTTTTCTGCTCCCAAAGGGTGTTGCTTTGGAGTGGTTGCACAGTATATACATGTTACACTCGACAAATTGAGCCGAGGGTTGATGAACAAGTAGATCAAATCAGGTTTTAATGTAAATGATATATTTAGTACTTTATTAACATGATTTGCCATTTTTTTAACATTGAGACAGAATACAATGGTACCAGTATAAATTGTATTTATTGACCCTTTAAACATACATGTATAAATAATGATAAAGTAGTAATATTTTTAAGTATTTGTTTATGTAAAAAAACATAAGATTCAACTAATCTATTTTTCCTTTTCAGTTAACAGAAATATTTCGGTCAACAAAAATTCTTTGGTTCCCATATTTTGGATGTACAAAAATACTGAATAACTTAACACTGCATAAAAAATATACACAAACAAAATAACGAAATAAAATGAAAATTAATACCTTGAATAGTTTCTTCTTGTAAAAATATCTTTATTTGGGTAAACAGAACTTAATTTTTCAAACACAAATAAGTACAATGGATTACCATTCTTATTTGTTCCTAGGTTTTAAAATTGCACCAACAACCGGGGTCATGTGACAACCTATTCATCTTTAGTGCAGGAGAAAGACCTAAGGCGTACAGCTGATTAGAATCACCAACCTTTCATAAGTTAGCTGGCCAGTTAACTGACATGTGAAATTTTCTCTGGTCCTAGATGGGAATCGAACTCACAGCAGATAGGGGTAAGTGATTAACCGGTATAAGTCAGAGACCACTACCATTCAACCGCAAAGTCCTTTACAATGGATTCCCATAACACCCAAACATACAAGTACAATCTACAATCAAACCTGTGCACTACGGATGCTAAAAGGGAGAAAAGAAATGTGTCCCTTATATACAACAGTCCATCTTTATTGCAAGGTGAAATTGTCCAATAATATAAAAATAAACTTCATCAAGTTACCAACGTAAACCTTAAGGCATTAATTCACAGGTCCTTACTAACTCAAGTTCAACTGTATACCAACTATAGGCTATATAAGAAGATACTTATAATTCTATACATCCATCAGCTAGGCCCAATATTTACACAGTATAACCCCACAAAACCGGACTCCCTGAAAACCGGACGATATTCAAGTCCCAATTTTTATCCAAAGTTCTCTGAAAACCGGATTTCTCAGAAAACCGAACAATTGGTCCAGGGGTTTTACTGAGTTACGTATTTAATTCTAAAAAACTTAGTTTATATATGTGCAACCTGTCTTATCCGGAAATCTCACATATCTAAACATTTTTTGTCAGCCCTAGCAAATTCTGATCATAAGGTTCCATGGTATTAAGGTTTTTTAAAGATCAAAAGTGCATCCATTTCTAGAGAACAATTGTATCTAAGAGCGGTTGACTATTTTACACAGCATTCAAAATCAAAATTTACATGTTAATCTCAGATTTGATCCTAAATCTCAAACAAAATAAAACATAATGAATACTCAAATGTGTCCAGTCAGACCTGTAAACAAAGGCCACCCTTGGGGAAGACAAAATGTGGCCATTATTGACAGGTTGCCCTTACTAGGAGGTCATTTTGTTCCAAACAATCAATAAGGTTTTAAAAGAATGACCTTTATTCACAAGGTGGCCTTTATTTGGAGGTGACTGCTTACACAGGTTTGACTGTACATAATATTTAATATAGACCATTCAGTCGACAACATGCGAGAATTTATTTCTAAATAATGTGCAACTTACAAGATGAGGAAAATATGATAATTATATAGGCACTAATATTATATAATAATGATAACAATATATCAATGATCGATTGATAGTTTTTTAATTACAACTTCAGAGAGCTAGATCAGCATTATCTAAGGAAATTAGATATTTGTATAATCATTAGTTAATAATTGCTACAGAGAAAGAAAAAATTAATAGCCCATTTACACATAATTTTATACTATGACCATCAAAACTTATAAACAAAATGCCCATAAAATGATTAGATATTTCTTAAACACAAAAAAATTACAACAATATGAACACACAGAGCTAATTTCAAGCCAGATTGATTCAGAAGATAGCAAAGATGCAGTCAAAGTTATGAATTAAAACCACCGAGTGAGACAAAAGTAACCTATATGTTTGTTTAAGAGTGAAATTAATTTTGTTCAATGGTGGCTAAAATTCATCGGTGACTGTTCGACTCAAGTTTTGACAGAATATATTCATGGTGAAGCTTCACTGAAGAAAAGGAATTGATATCAGCAATACTTGCTTGTTTTCCAATCCATCTGTATATAATTGTATTTGCACTTCTATACATTCGTTTCTTGAATAAAATATGTTTAAACTAACTTCACTGAAAATAAAACTAAACCGAAATATACAGTCAAACCTGTGATCAAAGGCCTTCCTTGGGAAAGACATAATGTGCCCTTTATAGACAGATGGCCTTTTTTGGAGTTCATTTTGTTCTAAATAATCTACGACAGTTTTCAAAAGAATGGCATTCATTCACAAGGTGGACTTTATTCAGAAGTGGCCACCAACACAGGTTTGACTGAAATAGGATATAACCATATAAATCTGCAAATCATATAAATAGCATTTCGACCCCCAACCCGCGATCCATTAAAATCAAACCACTTCAATACCAGAACCACGTTAATCACTTTAACATCACATAAAACATACACAGTAACAGGATAATATTGACACATATACGATGCACATATACGTCGACGCCCCCTAGTTAGGCACACCAGCGCCCTCTAGTTTGGCGTCAAGCTAGAGTAGGCTATATATAGAGTTGGTTACACAATATTATGCAAAATACTATGCCATACGCTCACATACACTATCTTGCTGATAATCCATCGTTTTTATAAATTCTACGGCAGCGACAAATTGCATCCACCAGTATTGCTCCTCCCCCTGTAATCGGTCCTGATAGAAACTATTTACATATTGTATCGTAGAGAGTAAGCAGGGTGGATTGGCTTTTATTATCACAAATATAAACACAGGAGTAAAGTCGTCAGCGGCTGGAACAGATTTCTCGTTGGCCATACTCAGAAGGTTCATGATGGTGGCAGCACCTCTCTGCACACATTTCACTTTGTCTTTTGGTGTCTGAAACACAGAAACAAAGACTATCATGTATATGTACTGAAATGCCCATGAATAATCAAGAAAGAACAAGTTATGTTTCTAAAACACAATGCCACCTCCTTGACCTTTGACCTTAAAATGCACAGGTCCTGTAGAGGTTGTCGTGAGGAACCAACATAATGAAGTTTGATGACAGTAGGTGGAAGTGTTTTGATTGAATAGGCAAGGTAAAAGTTTGGTACAAACAGACAGATAAACAGACAGGCAAAAAACAATACGGCCCCGATCTATCGACACAGGGGCAGAGAAAATTAGGCTAAAAGTTCAATGGAATATCTTTTTTTTCATCAGGTTTATGGCTGTGCCAACAGCCAATGTCATGAGGCGACTCTTCAAGTTTTAATTGTGGAGAAAGACCCTAAGTGTACACCTGGGTAGAACCACCAAGTTTCCTTCTATGATAATATATTTTTTCTGGTCCCAGGAGGAATTCGAACTTACAGTGGTGAGGGGCTAGTGATTACTAGCCAGGGACCATAACCACTTGACAAAGGAGGCCCCTGTGTTTGCTATAGAATAATGTTATTATGATAGGAGTTTGAATTAAATAATACACAATATTCATAGTTTTGACACATATTTAGTAATTTATGAACGTGAAGATTGGTGAGTACACATCAATTTTTACAATTTTTCTGCAGTCATCAAATGTATTATTGTCCCTTTAAAATTAAAGGCCCATTAGCTTTTAGAATTAAGTAATACCGAACAATAGATAAAGTGATAGTAAAATATATAAGAAATATAGTTAATTTGCTCTAAAACAATATTTATATAATGCCTTTCTTTAGTCGCATCTCGTAAAAATGATGTCAGATTCTTTTTCTTATTTTTTGCAATATCATTGAAAAAAAATACTGTGCTACATTTCTATACGTATTTTGTGATTAAAAAGAAAATTTCGCAATATTCATATTGAAAGTAAAAGTCAGTTTCACTGATAAGATATCTTTCTAGGTAAAATAAGACCTACTTTAATTTTAACATTTAACATCCAACAAGAGTGCAAGGTAACAAAATACGCCTGTCAAGGGGCATAACTCAGAAGTGCCTGGGCTGATTGGGCAGGTTATCAAACTTGACAAAGATCTCATGGCCATAAACATTTCCATCAAGTTTGGTGAACATTCAAATTAAACTCTTTGAATTAGAGAGCTGACACCATTGTATCCCATAATACGACCCATTTCTTTTTCAAACGGGCGTATAAAAAGCTAAATGGGCTTTAAGTACTTACCTTATAAGCATTTATCATGTATAGTTCTCGCTGAGCAGCTGGCCAGGGACACTCTAGGTGATACATTTTTGGTATCTTCAAGTCTTTGTGTTCTGGAGTAATCACTTTGCTTAATTCTTTGATATGTTGCTGTATCAAACTGGAGGTGAAAAAAGCATCTTTGATATTCAAGGTTCTCTCTACATTTTGGGGAAATGAGGCTAGACCCCTTACAAGGGAAATTTTGAAGGAAAGGGAAACATATGCATTGTCTTGTTATAATTTCCAAGGTACTTATATTAATAGTGGTGCAACCTGTTCAGTTTCTCTACTGGGATAAACACAACGTCACTTTTTCTTTCTTCTTTATCCTTGTTCATCAGACACTAGATTACACTAAGTACATGTAGCTATGACAATAATATTATGTGTAATGGGAATGTTTTTTCTGGGTTCATATTTTTTCCATCAGGGGTGGTGGGTGGGGGGTTCTTTCTTTTTGGAGATAAAAACAAACTTGACATGTTCTAGTTTATCAGAAGGCACATTCCTTACTTGGGCCCTCTAGATAGACAATTAGGTGCTCAACTGACTGAGTTCAAAGAATCTGGTTTATTGGAAGGTGTATATGCCTCTCTTGCTATGTCAAGTGTTTGTTTGATCGAGTTTTATGCCGCTTTTTAACAGTCAGAGTCATATGAAGCAGACAGTTCACTTAACCATCATTCCTGGGAAGAACCAGTACTTAAGACACCCATCCTTCGTAAGCAACTGTCTACTTTCTCACATAAACAGACATGGTCGGTAGCGGGGCTCGAACCCACGACCCTCTATCAGTGAGAGGTTACAGTGATTTGAAGTCAGTAACCTTAACCACTCGAACACGAAGGCTGGTCAAACTGATAAGTACATGCAATGGATACTTACTAATCTCTGTCTATATCACCATCCCCGTTAGGAAACATAGCATGTGTATATATTCTAGACATCATGTATCGTTCTATAGCTAACCTCGCATCATCTAGCTGACCTTCACTAGCCGCTGTAATGTAACACAGAAAATGGCATGTATTTACCCTATAGTAATACGTCTAGTTTCTTTTGTATGTATCTAACTTCTACTATATTTAAGATTTTTAAAAAGTCACAAAACAAAACTGTGAAAATTTGATGAGTTACGAAAATTAATTTATCCAACTCTTGAAGATTGGACTTCAAAAGATTAGATTTTCATTCAAAGATCAAAATTTTCTGAATGCAAAAAAAAAACAATTCAAATGTAAACGGTAATTTTGCCATTCAGAACAGGAAGTATTGTATAGCCAGAAAAATTGGGATCATGTAGAAGAGTTTTTAATATTTCTAACATGAACTACCAGTAAATGCTCAATGGTAACATGTTGAGTCAGCTAATTATCTCTGATTTCGCGCTAAGAACACATTTTTTAAGTGCTACACATTGTCTAACTTAATATCATGGTGAATACTTGGTCCAAATAATTTCAAAATTGTGTAAAGGTTAATACAAACCTTGCCAGATAGTATCTTTATTCATATTTTGATACATAAATTGCAGAAATTTTTCGAGTAGATCAGTCTGAAATGAAAAAAAAAACTTAGACCAGTCAAAAATACTGGAATCTGATTGGTTATTGCTAAGTTCATTTTTTTCAAATTGACCAATGATAAGAGCTTAATTCTTAGACTGGTTTCAAAACTGTTGGTTTTCATCAACAGATAACAGATATGTTGGAAACCATTCTAAAAACTGATTGGATGGTTCAGAGTGCATTGCCCAATGACATAGTAGCGTTTAAAGATTGATGTTCAAAACCTTCATCCACACAAGGTAGCAAGGTATGTAATATTGACAAAATATCCTCTACACTGAATGTATTAACCATTGACCTCTACATTGCCATTATTATAACAGGCAGAATACTGCCAGATTATACAGCTTTTTCCCTGTCCTTCCAATCTCTTGCCCACCTTTCCAACCATCTTCCTATCCTCCCTTCAGTCCTTACTTCTGCCAGCCCTTCTTTTCATCTGCCTATCCTCCATTCAGCCCACCCTCCCTTTATCCACCTCATTTCCCTTCAGTCCGCCTTCCTTTCAAAGACTCTACCTCCCTTCATCCGCTTACTTCTGTCCCCCTTCCTTTGATTGGCCTATCCTCCTTAAAATCTGCCCTTCTTTCCATCCTTCCTTTCATCCACCTTCAGCTTGCGCTTCCTTCAGCCCATTCTTCTGCCCACCCTTCTACCCTAGGCCACACCTTTCCAAAAGCTTGCCCACCCTTCTACCCTAGGCCCCACCTTTCCAAAAGCTTGCCCACCCTTTTACCCTAGGCCCCACCTTTCCAAAAGCTTGCCCACCCTTCTACCCTAGGCCTCACCTTTCCAATAGCTTGCCCACCCTCTTTCCTTCACAAATCCATTGTATTATGAATACCTGATTAACATATGTATTTGCAGCAATATAAGAAACCGTAAGATTTGCTAAATCAAAGCATAAATTTTTAGTTTTTCAAAACATACCTTTTCATCTGCGACGGTAAGTTCCTGAAATCTGGCTATGAATGTCATTAAATGTTTTTCCCATGCTTCCAAAAATAATCTAACACAGACACTGGTCATATGTCTGTTATATATCTCCTTCTCTCTGAATATTAATAAAAATACAAATACAATACAACCTCTCCAGAGTAGCCTCTCTTGAGCAACAATCTCCCTTCAAGAACAGCATGACTTTTCCTACTGCACGATTTAACTACTAGTTTAAATTTAACCTCTCAAGAGCAACATTTTCTCGTTAACAACATAATTTTGCATAGTGTTGCTTTGTAGAAAACAATTTTAAACAACAAAATTTAACACAATTTATAGAGTCATGATGACTACCCAACAACACTGATGTCAAAATAATGGCAGCGACTGCACAGGTAGTGGTTCAGTGCCTTTATTTACCTAATGGTTATTTTATAAGATACAAATGTATGAACTGAAAATAATAAAACTAGGCACTTACATTAAGAAAAAAATTGATTTTTTGATCATCTGATTTTCAGAACTTTATTCCTATGTATGATAAATATTGTATTTTCATTTATTTTCGTTAGGCTCAATTTTCGTGGGTTTTACTAAAATGGCTATTTCGCTAGGACATAAATTCGTGGATTGTGATTTTTGAAGAAATAGCCTTATCTCTGTATTTTAATTCTTGGAGATTTGATTTCGAGGAAGAGCTGACCCACGAAATCCACGAAATTAAATCCCCAATGAAAATGAATGATTCCACAGTATATGAACCCAGTATGCGAACATTTTGATCAACCCTCATATATACATTACCTTCTAATTCTATTCTGTAATCTGCTTATATGAGCTAGAGTATTTAATAAGCCTTGTTTACACCGGACTAGGTAGGACACATAACTTGATCTATATCTATAATCCTCCTGTAGAGATCTGACCAGCTTCTTACACCTAGAAATAAATAAATACATAACATAAACACATAATGCAATAAGTTATTATGTATGTCTCATTCGATAGTGAAAAAAACGACCCTTATCTTTGGCCCCGATTCTCAAGTTTCTTATGGCAAATTCCAAAGTATGAAAATATTTGATGACAAATCTTATGATGTACAGTAAAACCTTGATTATCCCAACTCGGATTATCTCAACACCTGGTGTTGTCCGAAATGAATTTTTGGTCCCAATTTCCCACTATATAAATAAAAGTAAAAGAAAACTCGGTTATCCGAATTGTGTTATCCGAAACCATGACTTATCCGAAATAATATTTCGGTACTGTCTATTTCGGATAATCAAGGTTTTACTGTATTTTTACAAAAAAAATTTGAATTTTGAAAAAAAATATTTCAACATTGCAATTCTAAGTAAATAGCACAATATATCACAATATTGTTTTTCCCGGAAACAGCCGTCCCCAATCGGAAATTACAACAAACAAAGACATACCCTTCATTATCAAACTGTCTCACACATCTAAGAGCCTCATGTAACTGAGCTATGGTATCTTTGTTCTGTAAGTTAGTGGCTTCAGAGAGCTGAGTTCTCAACAGATTGACTAATTCATTGTTATTATGTGTATTTAGCTCCCTGGGACTGTATGATGCAGAACTATTCCCAAATATACTGTATCCTACTTGCTAAAAAGTAAAACAAAAACATAGCCTGAATTGTCTTTTTATTTGAACAGAATTTTATCTTATTCAAAGTAATTTTATAGTCAATGTGGCCGTGGTCGAGTGGTTAGTGTGCTGGTTCTGTAACCCGGCAATCTGGGTTTCATGGTCACTGCAGGTCATACCCTTCCTTGAAAATTTGACGAAAATATGTTGATTTTCTACCACAAAATAAAAAGACATGTGGAGAAGTTGTGGAAGGTTAAGTAAGTACTGGTAAGAATACAGTCTAGGAAAACTTGTTAGGTGAATATAACTAAAACCTAAATGAACTAGAGCTGTCACAGAGGTGACTAATACCCCTGCTGCCGCTTTGACACTAAGAATGCAATAGTACACTATATGGCTAAGTTCAAGGGGACATAACTCTGCAATGAGTGAATCGCTTGGCATTAAAAGTGTGTCTTGTACATCTACACTTGATGGTGATAACATATTTCAAGTTTCATTGCAATAGCTTAAAGAATGTGGAAGTAATTTGCTCCACAAACAAAGCTATTACTGTCCCCTTACCTGGAAATCAGCTGATCCCAGAACGATTCTCAATTTTCGCTTTGCATCCAGAAAAGCTAGGCAGTTTTCTAGATTGTTAGGGTCATAAAGAGGTGTGGTATCGTCGTTGTCCTTAAGTGTAAGTCGACGCTCCTTCTCTGATGGCACGGGTTCTGAGCTCGGCGTACTCGTCAATATTGACTTCTTTCTGTATTTGGCAAGAATATCATCTGAGGTTTCTGTAAAAATAGAAACACAACAAATGAGCATAATTTTTCATTTCTAAGTCTGAAGATAAACTTTCAAAGATTATTACTAAGAATGATGAAGAATAATAAAAACAGCAAGAATTATTTAATGAAAACTAGTGTTCACCACCTCTGAGTCTGAGAGATCTATCCATCTATGATGTTTCATGTTGCTACCTCTCACCTCTCGTGGTTTCTGAGTTATGAGCTACATTAAAATTTTTGCATGATACAGATGTCGCAATGAACACAATAGCTTGACTTTTTCTTAGAAAACAAACAAGCTAAAAACTATACTTTAAGCTATATGACCTTGAGCCTCTGGGACAAAAGTCAAGGTGAAAGATTTTGGGTCGCGTACATCTCTTTTAATGATTAACTTCTTTTGAAGTTAAAATCTGAGACATTTTACCAAAGTTCATTACCTGTAATAACTATATTTGGTTCCCCACCAGCAGCCCCTGGGAGCACTTTTGGAGACCCTTCTGTAACTGAACTATCTAAAAGACTGGCATCTAGAACAAATAGATATAAAATGAAAATGTCGACTATAGAAGGATGTTTGCAAACAGCTGACAATATTAACATAATATCATGGTAATACTTAAAATTGTTTCATCTAAAGTTCTATAAAAGAACAGTGCCTTTCCACTAAAACATTTAAGCATTTCAAAACAAGAGTGCCAGGTAACAAAATACGACCATCAAGGGCCATAACTCAGAAGTGCCTCAGCCGATTGGGCTGGTTATCAAACTTGGCCGATAACTCAGGGCTATAAACATTTCCATCAAGTTTGGTGAGGATCCGAATACAACCATTTGAATTAGAGAGCGGACACCGTTGTGGACACCACCCACATTACCATTGCTACTAAAAAGAAAGAGGTTTCAAGACTCGAAAAAGGGAGATTTGACATACCTGACACTGCTTGTACTGAGGCATGTTCCTTTTCATGCCTTGTGCCCTTTTTCTTGATCCCTTAAATACACAAAAATTTTAATCACCATAGATTACATAAAATAAGAAAGAAAACATTCTAATACAAACAGTCAAACATAATCCACTGCTAGGTGACAAACCAAACATTATTAACTGATAACACAAGGACACACATTTATTATCAAGATCCTAACACAAAAAAAATGTTGCAAATAATGTCTAATTATTTTTACCCCAAATGACAAGAACTACTTTTTATGCCCCCGTATCGATACATAGGTATATTGTTTTTGGCCTGTCTGCTTGTCCGTCGGTCTGTACCAAACTGTCTGCTTGTCCGTCTGTCTGTACCAAACTTTAACCTTGCCTATAAAACCAAAACTATCCCACCTACAGTCATCAAATTTCATATGTTGGTACCTCATGACAACCTCTACAGGACCTGTACATTTTAAGGTCAGTAGGTCAAAGGTCAAGGTCACCCAGCGGGGGCATTGTTTCAGTCTACTTTTAGATTCCATTCCTTCTCATAAAAGCAAGAAGCCAATAGCATGATTAACCATTATTGGTTGCTAGGTTACAACTTAGGCTATAAAATGTAGTTACCAGCAATGTTTTATCTTGCATTAATGAGCATAACCACCTAGGCTAACAATGGTGAGCCAGAAATGCATAGAACTTAAGGTTTTATATCCATAATGCCCTAAATAATATTGTTATTGAGGTCAGTAGGTCAGAGTCACCTTGAACACAACAACCTCGGCAGACCAATAACTAAGGAACTATTTGACCTAAGGTCCTCAGACTTTATTGGGAGGTTGGTAATCACATGTAGATGAGCCCTGTTGAATTAAAGGTCAGTAGGTCAAAGTTCAAGGGCATTGTTTGCATCAACAAGGAAACCTTGTCCAACCAATAACTAGAGTGATTTGGCCTTAAGTTCTCAAACATGGTTGGGAGGTTGGTAATCTCACATGTAGATGACCCCTTTTTGATTATGAGTTTATTGGGTCAAAGGTCAATGTCATATGACTTTCAACATAAAAACCTGGGGTAGGAGGTTGGTCATCACATGTGACCCATATTGATTTTGAGGTCAAAGGTCCCTGTCCAGCCAATAACTAGATAATAATTGGGCCTCAGTCCTCAGATTAGGTAATAAAGGGCAAAAGGGTCAGAAAATATTTGTCCCCAAGGTCACATTAACTCTCAGTGAAAATCCTGGTACAATCAATAACAAGAAATTACAATCTAGGTATCAGTACTTGAATAACACATTAATTTCTTTATTAGATGTACATGATACTGTATATTCATTTATTTTCGTAAGGCTCAATTTTCGTGGTTTTTACTAAAATAGCTATTTTGTGGGGACATAAAATTGTGGATTTTGATTCTTGAAAAAAATATCTGCATTTAAATTTGTGGGGATTTGATTTCGTGGATGAACCGACCCACGAAATCCACAAAATTAAATCCCCAATGAAAATTAATGACTCCATAGTATATAAATACAATGTATGTAGGAAATTTGTATATGTCATGCATTGACCTCAATATTTTGACCACCTGATTATAAAGGCCACTTATTTTCATATCAGTTATTCAGATTTCCATTCATTATTTCAACCCCATACTTTAGCAGCAATGTTTTCGTTCCCAAAGATAGTCTTAATATCAAAGTTTCACAGTATAAACATATGCTAATTACAAAAATAGAAATACAATAGTGCATAAGATTGACACAAAAGCATATCAGATTCTGAACAATGAAGATTACAAATCAATTATCAATTTTTGAACTAAATTTCAAAAAGGCAACAGCCTGTTTCAAGAACTTGACACAATATGACATGCCAGTGGTGTCAATAGAGCCAATCTAAAAATCCTGAAAATCATACGCAGCCGACCATTTTTGGCAAACAAGAAGCCTACAACCATGTTGTTTCCATATATTTAACTCAGTTTGTATTTAAAGAAAATACTTGTTTGTTTATTTGAATTTTATGCCCCTTTTCAACAGTCAGAGTCATATGAGGTGGACAGTTCACCTAGCCATCATTCCTGGGAAGAACCAGTACTAGACTCCCATATATAGTAAGCAACTGGAAAGAAAATAATTCAGAGCAGATTAAATTGACCATAACTTTGCCATTTCTTGAGATATTTTCATCAAATAACTTTTATTTTGCTAAGAAATCAGAGCTCTTTCAGGACAGATAACCTGTCACCACATGCATGCACATGTAAACAACACATCATTGTTGTGAATATGTCATGCTTACTGCTAGTTAACTTAAAAAATATTTTATACAAGCAAGAATAGTTCATACAATTAACAATATGAAAGCATGCAGGTTTATCATAAATATTAAACAAGATACTGAAACATGCCATTATTTAGTTACAAGGAAAATTGTTCATAAGGCCAAAACAATTGTCATGTTTATAGTTACCCCACCCACCAAAATTTTCAAAATCCCAATAATTGGGATGAGTCATGCCTTGTAATCTTATAAAACATAATTTTATTATTAGAATTTGAAAAGAGAAATTTTTTATCGACCTAACTTAGTTTTTTGGTCAGGTTACCCTCAATGCTTAACATGACTATTTTTTTACTAGCCTAAACATACGATATGGGTACATAGAATATACAGTCAAACCTGTGAACAAAGGCCACCCTTGGGAAAGATGAAATATGGTCTTTATTAACAGGTGACCTTTATTTGGAGGTGGTCACTAACAAAGGCTTGACTGTATGTACAGTCAGACCTGGGCGAAAGTCCACCTTTGAATAAAGGCCGTAATGCACGCAGAAGTCCATATTCAGTATTTACTGATAAGTTGGACAAAATATTACCTGGAATAAAAGCTAACTGTAGATAAAAGCTTTACTTTCCTCCCTTTAGTGGCCTTTATAAATTTATTCAAAGATCTGACTGCATATTTTCATAAACATCTCATTCAGTTCAAGTAAGGCCCTTATGTGCACTTCAAGCTCAAGTAAGACCCCCACTGGTACCCCACTTAATGGTCTGTTTCTCTTGTAACTACTCAATTACTTTTTCAGGCAGAGTGGGGGGGGGGGGGGGGTAACGTCACAACAACAGCCCAGGTTCATTTTGAAACTTTTCAAGCTTAAACTGTGGAGGAAGACCTCAGGCATACACCTGGTCCCGATGTTATAAAACTTGAGCACACTCTCCAAGCTGAAATCTCAAGTCCAATCTCAAAGTATTATGGTTGAAAAGATAGAACTGATTGACATTTAAGAACATGTTTTACTAATTATGCTATCAGACTAATGTATCAATAATATCATTATTGTCTGATCTAAATTAACTAAGAAACAATAAATTACAAGATATGAGATTTGAGCTCTAAGACCAATCTCAAGTTTTAATCTCAAATCCTGGGTAGAACCACAGACTTTCCTAATGTAATGAATTCCTCACAGGTGAAATTTCATCTCAGATGGGATTCACACTTACAGCCATGATAGACAGATAGATAGATTTCAGATTTATATAGCCCCCTTTTCATACCAACTTATACGTTCAAAGGCGCTTTACATATGTTGCAGCACGAGGTCGCAGTGCATCCTCTATCAGTACCTAGCATGATCTGACCAGAGGGACATACTGAGAGAAAGCCCCAAGAAAGGAGAGATAGATGTAAGATACAGGCATGTCCGGCACCGGATACGCCTAGCTCTTATTTTAAATAGACAGTTCACACGGTCAGATATAGCGGGAAATACTATAAATAGAATTTCGGAAATTTCCAAGGCCGAGGAGGCTAGTAGTCACCAGTCAGAGACTATAACCGCTCAACTACAGAGAACCCACTCAATCAATTACTGTGAAGTGCACATACAGGGACTTTATGATACAACAAGGGTACAAATAACTATAATACACAATACATAACGTCTCATTCAGTTACCTGCAGCAGTATGTGACGTCACATCAACAACTGTAAAAATTTATGGTATTATACTAAAGCTCGAACATGTACAAGTCAATAAAACTTTGTAGTGATCCTCGGTATAGTGAAGAATCAGTATGAACTAAAAAACAAGTTATTCCATGTGCAATGTTTTGCACATTGTGAGTAGATTATGTGTAATGTTTTGCACATTGTGAGTAGATTATGTGTAATGTTTTGCACGTTGTGAGTAGATTATATGTAATGTTTTGCACATTGTGAGTAGATTATGTGTAATGTTTTGCATGTTTTGAGTAGATCAAGATAACATATGTTATGCTGTAGAAAAAACATTTAGCTGGTACTTGTTCACTCTTAAAACACATTTAATCACAGTCTTTCTAAAAATAAGAACAGGGTGTCACTAGACATCAAAAATTGAGGGTCAAAAATAACCATTATCTGACATTAATTTGAGGGTAAACAAAATTTCCTACTTGTGTAACAGAAAATTTTACCTCATGGTATAAATTCACAAGAATCAGAAGCCTTATTTGGCAACTTTTAAGGGTCAAAATACCATTTTAAGAGTCAAAATACCATTTTAAGGGTCAAAATATCATTTTAAGGGTCAAATGAGAGCCCTGTGATAAAACATTCACTTTAATCAGGTTTTGTTTACTAAGAAGGCAACACTGATGGTCAGCGTCTTCTCCCAGAACATGAACTATATTAATCCCCCCCCCCAAAAAAAATCTTTTTCCAATATTCGATTTGTCAATATTCCTCAAATTTGCTCCTTTCGTACAACTTTTACCACACCCAGCATCTTCACCATTTCCTAAAAAAATCCTGAAAACATGAGACATTTTTCTTCACTAAACACGTAAGTCTCTCAAATTTCATCAAATAATACTGCAGTGTTGACAATCAAAAATGTTTAAAAAAGAAAATACCTTTATGAATTTTATCCTTAAATGTTCGGAATAGGCCTTTTTTCTTCCCTGGAGTAAAGGGGTCATCTCCATTGGTCAACTCCTACAGAAGATAATTAGTCAATTAAAATAATCTCTTTCAGTATGGTAATTCAACAAATTGTCAATAGAAATTGCACTACCTATTGCACTGGACTACTGAACGAAGGGTCATGGATTCAATTCTTGGCTCAGTCTTGGGGGAAAAAACTTGGGCAAAATATCAACAACCAAATCATCACAGACAACATATGTAGCACAAGGGATTAAACTCATGAACCCCATGTCTGCAGAGCTCTTGGTCTACCTATTAAAGACTGCCCCTTGAAATGACCTAAAATAAGAAAAACAAGAGGGCCACATTGGCCCTTTATCGCTCACCTGAGAACAAAGGCCAATAATTAATGACCAGGTAATATAGTTTCCATCTCGTAAAACTCATTTTTATGTAGATTTTGAGATCAAAACCAACAATGAAGGTATAATACTGTTAAACAAGCTAAAACGTAGCAAATTTTCTAATCCAAGGGCCCATAACTCTTGAAGTTGTGGTCCGATTCCACCCATAACTGAACTTGTCCAAAACCATAAGGACATACACATTCATTGTAAATATGATTAGGATCGGTGAATAAATGAAGGCGCTAGAGTGTAAACAAGCTAAAATATAGCAAATTTGCTAAGTCAAGGGCCATAACTCTTGAAGATGTGGTCTGATTCCGCCCATAATCGAACTTGTCCAAGATCTTTTGGTTATACTCATTTACTGAAAATATTATTAGAATCAGTGAATAAATGAAGGTGCTAGAGTGTAAACAAGCTAAAATATAGCAAATTTTAAAGTCAAGGGCCCATAACTCTTGACGTTCTGGTCCGATTCCGCCCATAATCGAACTTATCCAAGATCTTTTGGTTATACACATTTACTGAAAATATGATTAGGATTGGTGAATAAATGAAGGCGCTAGAGTGTAAACAAGCTAAATATAGCAAATTTTATAATTCAAGGGCCCATAACTCTAGAAGTTATTGTCCAATTTTGCCCATAATCGAACTTAGCAGAGACATTGTGGCCATATACATTGTGAGCAAGTTTAATCATGATTGGTTAAGAGCTGCGGTTGCTTGAGTGTAAACAAACTAATTGTGGACGTACGACGGACGCCAGACATTCAACGATCCTAAAAGCTCACCTGATGAATCAGGTGAGCTAAAAATCAAATTCAAGGGCAGATAACTCAAAAACGAGATCAGTGACCCCCAATTTTTTTTCGCTTAAAATGTTTCTGTTATGATATGCTACGACCATGCAAAGTTAAAAAAAATTCTATTGATTAAGTTTCAGTTTGCCTACACATGTATGTCTATGTGAAAAATGTAGCAAACTGTAGCAAACGTCTTTAAGCTAAGAGTGAGAGCAGTGTTTTAATTGGCTTTCATTTGAATCGGTTTCAACATACACAAGGCACAGTGCCGATAGTTACCTTATCATCATGTCGGGATGAGTTATCCATACCAGAGGCGGAACCATCCTTCGATAGACTGGAACCAGACGATCGATTACTGTCGGTACTTCCTCTTCTCTTATTTGGCAGTGCCGGCGGCTGGCCAAAAATATCACAGGTATTAGAATCCACAACCATACCATTCTGTTTAGAATCAGTGGCCGGAATGTCATATTTAAACTGGAGCATGCTTTTAGGATCACTTACTGGAATTAAAGGTTCTTTCATTGTGTTTTCAACATAAGACGGATTTTTAAAACTCACAAATCCTTGTGCAGGGGGGCTAGCAGCCCCTTCAAGTAAATCTCCACCAGACATATCGCCACTTTGGGTTAAGGGATCAAAAAGACTAAGAGCTGCTGAAAATCGAGCTTCGTCGACATTAGTGCTCTGTTGTTCAGATGGATTGCCGACTGTTTCAATAGCCAGAGCAAGCGTAGAGGAACCTATCCCAGAATCGCCCGAAACTTCTCGAGATGCTTTCGGCATAAATAAGTCTCTACTTTTATCATCTGAAAAATGATCCCGTAATTTTATATTAGACACGTTTTTCTTCCCTTTCCTATCATTTCTAAGACTGGTATGCGTTTGAGTTTTAGGCCGAGCCCCAGTGTCGGTGGATGTTAAGGTGTTAGGGACTAAATTCAAAGATTCTATATTACTTTGCGTTCTAGAATAAGACTCTGAAGTGTCCATAGTCCTAGGTTCGAGGTCAAAGTCCACGAGTCTATTTTTAGCACCAGAAGCGTAACTGCCTGGGTCACTGATCCTATCAGGCGACGATCCAGGCGGTGAAGGAGGTCGCTTTTTCTTAATCGGCACAAACAATCTGTTATTGTCCACTGGCAAATTACTGGCAGGCAATCCACGGGGAGGCACTCTTGACATTCGACCATCATCGACATCAGAAAATACACTGTCAGAAAACGTCGGCGACATGCTGACATTATCTGAAGCTACAGATGTCCCACTACGACCACCACTGGTAAGAGCATTAGGAAATATATCACCACCACCATTTTCATTCGGACTTTGGAAACCTAGATCAAAAATGAAAATACCTTATTATATTTCAATTATTGTATAATTTATAAGTACTGTTAAGGTGATTTTACCAAATTTGAACTGAATACTAGTTTATCCTGTTGTGTATTAATGATTGGTATACCATGGTCTTCCCTTGAGTGACTTATAATTTTAGTGTAGTTTAACCTTTAAATTTAATGTGGTTTAGCCTATGCATGAGCACAGAGAGAGTGGGAAGGAAGAACACCAAGGTGGCAATAACTGTATTTAACTGTAACATACATAAGAACCTCAATCGGTCGTCGATCTGCACACTCATATAAATACATCTATATATTCACCTGATGCAAGGGGGGTAACTTCAGCGATATCGGACTCGCTCCTAACATCATCCAAGTTACTTCCCATTTCAGCTACACTACTCATATCATCAAATTCAGAGAATGTTTCGGCTTGTTTCTCTTCATTATCAGAAGCGAGAACATCAGTACTCCAAGCATCACTGGCTGTCTCTGACATTTCTGATACTCTCTGAAAATTAATAAATAAACAAGATAATGCTTTTAGTAATAACTGTTGTTAATTTATCATTTTACATACATTGTATGTTGTCTAACTTGTTAAATTTCCGGTGTCAGGTGTGTGATTGGGCCAATTAAAATAGTTTAAATCCCTGCGCCTTTGCAGCAGACTACCTGGCAGTACCCCTGGCAAGACTGTTTTTGTATGTTTCTGTGTGTATGGTGAGTTCTGAGTTAACCATTACAGGTCTGATGGTTTTTGGGTGAGTAGACTTTTTTGTATATAGAATGATGTTTCTTGGATTACATAGAAAGTTTTCTTCACTGAAAGAAACAATACTTCAATACAGAATTTTCCTTGCACCTTAATGAACCCCATCAATCCTTTGTTTTGAGAACAACAAAAAAATCAAGATTCACCAAAAAACCTAAAATAATCCCTCTACCAAATTTGGATTAAGCCCAATAACTAGCTTGAACCATGTAATTACCTCTTGGGTGGCCAGCAGATGTTGTCTAACCATTTCTTCAGCTATCTCATCCAGTCTTACTTGTTGATTCATCTCAGGTGGTTCAGAATCACTGGCAAGTACATCAGTACTCCAAGTGTCACTTACAGTCGATTTCAAATCATCTGTATGAACAATAAAACAAGGAATTCATTTCAAAGTAATACAAGATCTAGTACTAGATGAATTTATTATTAAAGATTATTACAGATGGGCTTCAATTCCAAAATGATTCTATATAACAGTATGCATTTTCAAACCAAAATATGTATCTTATTTTAGACTGTTCACAAATAAATAAGAATAAAAGTCCAATTTCAATGACAACTAAAAATTGGTATTTCTCTCAAAAAAAGTTAATTTCACAAAAATAAAATAAAGCATAGGCTGTAAGAATGTTTTTTTCTGACAATTCACAGAAAATAATGTGTTTGTCATAACTTTGTTCCATACATAAAGAAATGGTAGGAAAAGGATCCTGCAATAATACTTACAATCTAATTCAGGCTTGATTTCAAATTTCCCAAACTTATCAGTCACATCCTCTCTGTTCTTTTTCTGTACAGTTTCAGGCAAGGCTGGTTGTGGATGGGGCGGAGCTTCCCGGTCTCCACTTTCCGCCTGCGATAGTGGTGTGTCCCGCCCACTTTCACTGATATTAGGAGTGCCCCGCCCACTAACATTAGCAGATATCATATCAGAGAAGTTATCATTGTCATCATCATTTTCAAGATCCTGGGATCCTACTGAATGACTTGAAGCCCCTTCTGATATAGCTTCAGGGATATCACTTGTGTTACCTGTAAGAAAATCAAGTTTTAAACTCAGACAAAGAATAATCAAAGTACTGAAAATACTCATGGAAACAGAACTCACACAGACTTGCACTGCAACATGGAACTAGCTTAATAACATTTTCGTGGCGGATGTAGATTAACATAGTACTTAGGTCCACACAAAAATTAATGCATGCAGAGCGAGTGACGGCTATGCAAAGTGGAACTATCACTCAGTTTCCAAAATCATGAATGTTTGCCTTAACGTGACCGACCCGGGAAAATAAGCGCAACCCAATTTTTAAAGAAATTTAAGCCTAGAAATTATTTTTTTAGTAAGGAACCACAAATGGTCAATATTCTAGTCATCTTTTATACCAGGAAAACTAGAAAACCAGATTCAACAAAAAGTGTTTGAGAAACACGGATACCCCATGTGATCTTGACCTTTCACATACTGACCTCAAAATCAATAGGGGTCATCTTAGCCTAGGTCAAATCCTTCTCTAGTTATTGGTTGGATAAAGTTTGGTTATGGACACACCGACCAACAGACCTTCCGACCAACCAACCAACAGGTGCATAGCAATACATGTATACCCCTTTTCTTTGAAAGGGGGCATAATTAATCAGTATATACAGAGTTACCACATGATTGACAACTTACCAATTGATTCCTGGTCATGTGATAATGAAAATCTGGTTCTTTTCTCTTGTATTTCTACAGGACCAACCTCATAGCCACCTGGTAGAGTCTGATATTTCACCTTCCGACGTTTATTCTCTTGTTCACAAGACAGAACCTGAATTAAAATGTAAGTTGTTCACTTTTCAGGGTTCGACACCAACTAATCTTCCATGGTGGACCAGAGGACCACTAGTTTTTGAAACCTGCTGGTCCAACAGAATTTCAGGTGAGCCTTCCACCTATTAATATGTTATTTGTTTATTTACGGTAAAATATTGATCCTGCTCCTGGAATTTTCAGTGGTCCGTTGGATCATTTAAATTTCATGAATTAATGGTCCTGCACAAAAACCACTGGTCTCGGACCAGTGTTAGTGTCCAACTCAGCTTTTGTGAAAAAGAATGTAAATTGACTCAACAGATTTTCAAGTTAATTCATTTTGAAAGGCTACTTGAAACAGGTATATATAAAGCGTATGTTTCGCTATCCAAAATCGGGATAAAAAAATCAGAAACATAGGACTATGGTAATTAGATATAGCTTTAAAAGAGGCTACCCCAGGCATATACCTGGAAAGGACCACCAACCTTCTGTAAGCTAGATCTAAGCTTCTCTCAAAGACGACAATTTTGCTATCCTTAGAGGAACTAAAATTCACAGCAGTGAAGGGTTGGTGATTAATAGTAAGAAACTAAAATCACTCAACCATGAAGGCCCCTAGGAAAAATTCAATGTTTAATCTTCTACATGTTTTTACATGTAAGTCACTAATGAAGGACAAGAATTTATAAGTTCAAAATCATAAAATCAAATGTACATCAGCGATATCAAACAGATTACTCTTACCTTCTGTTCAGACATCATTCCAGGACATTCCATGTCGTTACCAAGGGAGATAACAAGCACATCCTCCATTTGATTGGTCGGTTGAAGACCGTCCGGTTCCAAAGACGAAGATGTGATACTAGATGTATCATCTGAAGCCTGACTGACTTGAGTCATGACAGATGCCACTGACATTTTCTTTTTACCTAAAATTTTTTAGAAAAATTAAATTAAGTGTCCTACTACATAAAATCATAGGCCTAAAAAGTGTTTAAATGAAATCAATCAAACTTTTCATACGGAAGAACCTGGCATTTATATATCCCAACTCTAATTTCGAAAAGTTTTTCCTGATTCTTAATCATGCTCGATGTAAAGCACCAATACATGCCTCGCCCTTTTCCTGCGATTCTCTTAACGCAGTACTTGGCTCAGTAGTTGGGACTGTGACACTGAAAAGCTTCCCTGAAATATCGAAAGGCCGAGATTCGAATCCGCGACCTTTGTTCAGTCGTCTACTGCGTAACCACTAGACTACCGATCACCCTTTCGTACTTACAACGTCATATATGCGAATAAAATACAACATACAGTAAATACTAACCTCTATGTTTTTTTGTCATATTAGGTGTACCGGGAGGAGTATTTGTAGAAATAGACGGAAGCATAGATAAAGGATTTGGAGCAGGGACAGGTGAGGTAACAGGTACCAGTGAAGATAATAGTTCATCTAAGCACTTCTTTTCTGTACTGTCTTCAACATACGGCAGAGTGAGTTTGAGAAACGATATCTGAAAAAAAGTACAAATAAGTATCTGTATAAATTATTTGTCACAATTGATAGGAGTAAAAATGGCAAACTTGTATTGGGCTGCAATTTAAGTCTGATATGCAACACCAACCGAACTAAGTAAATATTGAACATCAGCACCAACTGGCAAGTAATAACAAAATCATCCATCCCTTAATGTCAATAAAGGACAGATTTATGGTTAATAAGACAATTTTAGTCTGAACAGACACATGCGCAAATATTGATTGCCATTTGCTGGCTAGACAGAAATTGTGGTTCTTTCTAAATTTAATGTGTACCATAAATGAATTCAGGTGTGACACATATTTTCCTAAACTGAGACAAAATTCAGGCAATTTATTATTTTTCAGCAAAAAATGTTTCAGAGTAATTGAACGATACAGTATTTGATACTATAATAACAAGAAGCCTAAATGTGTTGAAATTATCAGGTAAAGATGGGATACAAACTGTTCAAGTTTAAAGGACAAGATCTTTTTACTTAAGTCTTGTTAAATCAGGGACCATTATTGATGAGTGCTAGGAAGGATTTTGCTGGTTATCAAAGTCTGCCAAGATGCTATGCCCATAAACATTTTGACAAGGTTTGGTGAAAATTTAATGAGTATTTCAGTCAAGATAGCGGGCAAATATTGCTGGCGCTGCACATCGCAAGTGTTTTTATAATATGCCACATAAGGACGGGCATATAAACAAGAGCCTGAGGGTCATGATGGCCCTGTACTCACTCACCTGAGTAATGCCTGTGACATTGACTAATTGTAATAGCCAACATTTGAGCACTATGCACTCGGGTGAGCGAAAAAAGTAACAAAAAACGTACCAAGTTGTTGAGCTGTGATAACTGAATCAAAGAGGAAGTACGAGATAGACATGGGAGGTTACTGTTGTTTGTAGCAGGTAATTCAACACCCATACTGTCTAATAATGTATCCAGTAATGTTGACATACAACCCTGAAAATATGACAAAATAATGTAAAAGCATCAAAAGGTATCATTTTTAATATCAAGGAATAAAACAGGGTCTTCTCCATCTTTAATAGAGGCCGATATTGGGTAACTTCCTAAGTGCAAAAAAGACTATTTTTCCCAATTTAGTTAAAGAATTTCACAGAAATACAATTTCTCCATTACGTCTCTCTCTCTCTGTCCCAAGTTAAGTGACATTTATGAAATTTCTCTATCAAACAAAAAATACTGTTATTCAATTAAAATCATTCAAATTACCATAGCAACACTTTCTGAATATTTACCTTTTCAAATTTTCCATACAAGTCATGTAGTTTTGGGTCTATCTCTTCCCATTGCGATATTGCCAACACTTGTATGATCTGTGCCATTTGCATCAAATTATGTCTGGCTATAAGACTGTAAAAATATCATACACATTATCATTTAGGTGACAATTAGGTGCATTCATCATTAAGTTTGTAAGTCAATTGAAGCATCATCAGTATTGTGTGCAACTAACTGCAATCAATTTTCCCCATATATCATATTTCCCCTTTTTGCATCATTAATGTTCTTTGTGTTATTTGCCTTTTTCGTGTAATCTTTCCGGGACCCAGTGCTCAATGTCTTCCCCTTTTCTTAAAAATAAAACAGGCAATATACCTTAACCTCATGTTGGTCTAGTTCTAAGCAGGACAGGAAATACCACATTAACAAACGAAAAACCTTCCACCCAAATGAAAAATTGATACAACTAAGATATTGCAAGATATTTGTAAGTTACATTTTATACAATCTGACTAAAGTATTTGATTTTCCTAACAACAAGATCTGACGACGAGCAAGAATAAGTGTGTATTAGTGATTACTACGAGTCAAATAATGGTTTTTCCGGTCACCCTTCTAACTTTGAAATTACATGGACTTTGCTATCATTGTTTATTAAACAAATTTCTACAGCTTCCGGTCAATGATATAGATGAACTTAAGATATTTTACCTGATTGGTACGTCTGTGGTAATACCATGAGGTTCAGGGTCACATATCGCTGGACATATAAATAGCGCAAACACCAGGTCAGCACACACCGCTCGGACCTCTCCCATCTCCACTTTACCACTTTTTGATAAAGTCTGATAAACCTGAATAAATTAAAATATTGTCATCAAAATTAAGCCAAACATTTAAGTCACCCTGTTGCAGCCAGGATTGTCCATAATATCTTATTTCAGAAGCTGGTGAGCTCTTAAGTCATATTTTTGCATTAAAACTCAGGGTTTTACACTGACTTTAAAGTTTTAGGGTCCTTGGGAATCAGGTTGTTGTTTTAGTGGGGTCCTGTCATGAATTTCAGGGGTCCCTGATTAACTGTGTAACAGTTTAAGACATGAATCGTCATGATTTTTGCAAGAGTTTATTTGCTTTATAAAACAAAAAAGAACTATCAAAGATCTGTTATCACTGTAGACATATAGAAAATGAAAATAGCTTGTCAAATCTTATTCAGTGATCTCGCTTATTTTAATACCCTGAGTATATCTTAAGGAAAGTCTGCATCCCACAGGACTCGATTCGGACATCTTAAGGGGTCCTGGGTAGAATTTTTGGCGTATGAAGCAGAAAAACGAGTCCTGTAAATCCCTGAATACTAAACTATGGTATTGATACAAAAATGCTTGATCAAGTAAAGTATATCAAAATTTAGATAAGATCAAAGCTAAAACACAAGACTTAAACATCACAACTTACAAGTGCAAAAGTTTTGTTGGGAAGTTAAATTACATTTATAAGAACCAAGTGATTTTACCAAAACCTCAAGTTGCGGTTTAAAACTGTGTATCAGTATAACATTATTGACCTGTAAGGCCATCCGTAAAAAATGTTTGTCTAGGTTAACCATACCCAGAGTGAAGGTAGGTAGGGAAAAAATTTGTTTACAATTATTTTTTACATTGAACCCAAAATACCTGCAAAAATGCTATTAATTTTTATATATTAAAAAAAGTTTTACCCATGAGCCCAAAAAAGTTGAGTAGGGCTATATTTGGTGAGTAGGCAACTTAACCCAAAACAAAGGATGGCCTAATGTTTTCAAGTAAGTCAGTTCTTTTCACTACATTAAAAGGAAGTTTATCAGACACAAGTGTCAGTAGTTCTCTAAATTTTACCAGACCTCATTGAAATCTTTGTAAGAGGACTGAAAGTCTGACAGTCTATCAGTATCAAGCTGACCCCATCCCTATTTGTACGGAAAAATTGACATTTTTGTGAAATTTTCTAAGAGGGATATGCTCTGCCATGCCTTGGATTCAAACCCTGAATGCCAGGTCGCAAGTGCACTAACCAATTAAGCAGGACCATATAACAAACTTTTAGAAGCAAAATGAGTACACATGAACAGAACTGATATTACTTCCCTGTATTGTAAGCCACAAATCATTTATTTATTGATTCATGAGTGAAATCTTCAGACTTTCATGTTAACTGATATATTGGTTTTGAACTTCAGACCAAACTAATGAAACTCTTCCTCAAATGAAGTTAAGGACATATCTGACAGTTTTCACATTATAGACATAAAAATTATAGACAGAATGAGAACATTTTTTTTTTTAAACTTTGCATGATCATAGCATAATTATGATAACAGAAACAATTTCAGCGAAGGTCATGGTGCTTGTTTTTTAGTTATCTGGTCTTGAATGTGATTTTTTGGCTTATTTTATGCCATTTCAAGATAACTCAAAAACAAGCATTGTGACTCCCTTTTTTATCGCTTAACTTTTCTCATTCTCATAAAATGAAAAATTTAAGCGCCGTGTTACGGAAACAAAAAACCAGTCCAGCCTAGACCAATGAAAAAATCAGAAATTCTGGAACATGGAAAACTTTCACCTCCAAATCTAATGAAAATATGAAAGAAATATACATGTACAGAATCAATTAAAGAATCACTACCTGTGAAATAATCCATCCAAGACTAGGTGGAAAACAGTGCATATTGTTCTTTATAGAAATAATAAATCTATTAGCCATGAGCACTAATTTATTCACAATCGTAACCCGGTATTTAGTGAGTTTTTCCTTATACTGATCGGTTCCTGGCTCGCCGAATCTTCTGAGCCTTTCCTGAGGTCGGAACCGGACCAAAGCCTTTCCCGGATCAATATCATAAAACCACTCATCCTCCATCAACAGCCTCATAACAGGGTCATGTAAAGCAGCAGTAAGAAACAGCTTGGCTGAATACACAACGTCAAACAATTGTTTAAAAGCGATACTAAATGAGTTGGATCCACGGCGTAACATTCGACGTGGATTCTCACACGGACCGAGCTGCAGGTCGAGCAAGCTTTTAAGTACTTGCAGCATTCCAGTTTCGTCCTCCTGCAAGACACAGTTTCCAAAAACGGAATGCATAAACGACTTAACCATATCGGAAACGTTCGTTACATTGTTCTGATCAGCAGCAAACAGTAACTGTCCAATCAGCATCGGGTTTTCCACCAGAAATTTCAGAAATTCGCCATACTTTGAATCATGGTAGCTCAGATGTTTGTAACCATCCACAAATGCTAATGACTCAAGTTGATTTGTTCGCATGCAACATTCTGCAGGCGTCACTTGTTGGGACGAGCCAATCAGATGATCCAAGAGGTCTTTCTGTAGACGACCGATCCATGACTGATGGTACAATTGCTCAGCAGCCAATTTTACCTGTAAAATGGAAAAGAAAATGTCTTTAAAAAAAAATAATGCCCCCTCAGGTAGACCTTTACCTTTGACCTACTGACCTGAAAATGCACTGGTCTTATAGAGGTTCTCACGAGAAACCAACAAGTCAAAGGTCACCTGTAGGGAAAAATTAGGGTAAGCAGGGTGACCAGAAACAAATTTTTTTACGTCTTAAGAAATGAAACTGTAAAAGTAACAAACCATACAAGGGAAATTGGGGTTCATACAGGTATTGAAATTAATGAGTGCTACATTTGTATTACTAAAATCAAGACGACCCCGGTCTTCACGTTAACCCACTAGCTCACAGGCCGGGGCTAGTAAATTTCCTATCGGCTAGTGAATTTTCTAAAAATTGTGTATTCGGGCTAGTGGCAAATTGTTTATTTTCAACAGTCTACATATCATTCGGACTAGTGCTTTAAAAAAAATAGTGCAAACACTGGGACCCCCCCTCCGTGGTCAAGTGGTTACTGTCACTGACTTTAAATCACTGTAACCTCTCACTGATAGAGTGAGTCAGTGTCATGGTTTCTAGCCCAGCTACCGACCATGTCTCTTTATGTGGGAAAGTACAAAGTAGGCAGTTGCTTATGGAGGATGGGAGTCTGGTACTGGTTCTTCCCAGGAGGGATGCTTAGGTGAACTCTCCACCTCATATGACTCTGACTGTTGAAAAGGGGCGTAAAACTCTATATTAAAAAAATCAAGGCCTGCATTATTGATCTATCAATAATCAATGAATCAAGTTGACAATCTGCAGTGACACTGTTCAACTGGTAGGTCAGGTATTTAAGTCTCAGACAAAAATATCATAAATGATTGATACAATATGCAGAAATGAATCAAAAAGTTATCATAATATAAACCAGTGTTTTTTCACCTTTATTGGAAAGGTGGTGAGCTCTTAGAAAGGGTTAGATTGCATCTTGAGGGGAGAAAGGGCAACAATAACATCACAATTTTTTCGTATACATAACATTTATCCTCCCAACGTTGGCATGGCTATCAATGTGTTATTGACAAAAAGCTATCCCACAGGTAGCTTTAAATTGGTGAACTTTTAAAAATGTTTTCAAGAAAAACAAAATTCTTCTGAAAGGTATTTTTTTAGGAATTTTTTTTTTATGAATTTATATTTTTTATGAATTTACGGGGAAATATATTTTTGGGACTGAATTACGGACCTAAATCAGTCCTAAAAATCACTGTAAACTAAATTACTTCCTTAAAAAATCAAACTTAAAAAATGGTACAAATCTGTGATGAACACTTACCTGCTCATACAAATTCTGTAGTTGTTCTCGTTCGGATGAGACAAACAGTCGCTCTTGTCTCAGATGCATGGACAGCTCAGCAAGGTCCAAACCCAGCGCCATTTTGATTAATGTAACAGCAGAGACACACGTTTAATAATAATATCTGAAATTAGATACAAAGACTTGATCATTGTTATTTTAGATGCATTAAAAAAGAGGAAATTAAAGCTAGTTTCGTATTTTATTAACACAGTGACAATCCCAATTGTTTCATGATCTTAGTCAAAGAAACAATGCATTCATTTCACCACAATGAACACATTATGTCCAATCATGTATGTGACTAGTATGACCCTGTTAATGGAAAGAAGAAATAACATCTCACTGACTCAGTGACTGACTATCTGGTCAAAATAAATTTGACTAGGTTTAATGAATCTAATCACACATTTTGAATTTTCAGGGAATTCTTAACCATTCCCCCCCCCCCCCTTCATCTGTTGCGTATGGGATAATTTTCCTTATCAGTGGACTGAGAAACCGCGTTCAAAATATCAAGCATACCGGTACATTCATGTCACTTTATCTTTCAAATCCTGAATCAATTTAAATTTCTACAAAAAATAAAAGATTTTTTTTATTTTAAAGTTTTATGAAAGGTCATTATGACCTTCTATGTTTTATTTTAGTTTTTTATGGTCATTCAGAAGAGCGGTTCACTACACAAAAAACAGAACTTTTATCATACAAAAGACTGAATATGGAAAATCAACTAAGAATGAAATATTTTCAGGGTGCTTACTAGACTTCAAAAGTAGAGCCTGGTCAAAATGGCCCTTGACTGATAATAATTTAAAGATTCAACAAAATTTCCTACTGGTCAATGTAATTGTAAATTGGACCCTTTGGTAAAAATTCTTAGGAGTCAGAAGCTTAATTTAATTTTGCTAATTTCAGGAGTCAAATGACTCAAAATGATATACCAGGTATATATATTTTTTATAGGTCAAATAATGCAATATTTGACAAGGTTATTTTAGGATGAAATTGGGGAAAGTACATTCCTTTTCATTAGGGGATTTGGGCTGAAATTCTGCCCCAAAAAATGACATAAAAAAGGCCTGAAGGCGGAGCAGAGCTTCAAAACCCATGACCTTTTGACTAGAAGTCCAGCACTTTACCACCTTTCAACCCCTAGCTATTTTTACAATGATGTGATTAAAGGATAACTAGTCTTTTATAATATAATTTGTATTTGGTGATAATTAAATTAATCATGTCGATATCATTAACAACAAAGTGCTTTTAGAAGATTTCTTTACCAGTCAAGGGTGCCGTCAAGTTTATAAGTTAACATCAAGTATTTTCGAACTTGGGGATTGTAACCGATTTTTTGCATGCTATTGCAGCAGAACATTTCACATGGTTTCGGAACTTTCCAGAACGCTACAGACTTAATCCAAAGCATTACCGCCATTACGTCTTTTACAAGGAAAACTCAGAAACTAAAGGTAGTCTTAAACATCAGCAAAATATTTGATACCTTTCACCTGCTGAGGTATGGTTTAGGTCATGTTGATTATACTATAATTCATCGCGCTGTTCAAAAGTTTTATGGAAATGTGTGCATTAAATAGGAAATCGAACACGACTCAGTTTGCTTTCCAGTCAACTCGTACCGTAGTTAACACGTACCGTAGTCAACTCGTACATGAATTTGGTCAACTCGTACAGTAGTCAACTCGTGCCGTAAATAACACGTACCGTAGTTATATATTATGTGCTTGTATCGGCATAAATTTTGATGAACGTATTTTTTAAAACTTGTTTGTAACATATTTTGGAACAAAGACTTATGTCAGGTTTAATTAATTCAGTAATTTGACTGTAAATAATTTATTGGTAATGCAGTTTGGTTAACTCGTACCTTATATATATTCAATAAAAATCATGTAATAAAACTATGTGAATTGTTATTTTTCAAGACTTTGTTGCAGGTTAAATGCTTTTTCCTCAGGATAAATTATGTGTTTTTCATATGTAATAATTATTATTTGGGTGTTAAAGTTGCTGCATCCCTGACTTGATTAAACATGAAGATATTGAACGGAAATTTGAATTTTGAGCTGTTATGTATGACATGTACAAGCTATGCAAAACCATTGTCCTAAGAACCAAGTTTTAGAGTTGATGTTTTTTAATTCCATAAGTTGGATAACTTAAAGTGATCGGTAGATAATTTATATTCGTCTGAGCAAAGCGAATTAGAAAGATTCAAAACAACAACATCGTGTTATTTTGCTATACCAGTTCTCTTTTCACTTATAAAAATATCTTTAAGTACAGGATTAATTCTATCTTTTATGTCACTTTCAGCTGACCAATTATTTGCAAAAAAATAAATCGAGTAAATCAAGTCACATTTTTACAGATAAATTTTATTAGAACAGAACATAACTTTATTCTCTCAGGTATGTAACATACGTACAGTATGAGGAAAAGAAATGAATTAGATGAATATATTTTTGATGAGGGAGAATAACTCTGTCAAAATAATTAAGATTGTTGTAGTATAAATATAAACGAAACTAGTGTATAAGTATAACAATATTAAAGAACATGTAACTCACTGCGATAGTAATGTCATTTAACATAACTTACCCTAGTAAAGTAGTATGCAATTTAGGAAGGATATATTTGTTTGTTTGCTGGACGAGAATAAATACAATGGACTGAGTTATAAATTCTAGACGTACATATAATACAGAGAAATTGAACAGAATGTGGTAATGAGAGTAAATCACAAAACAATGATGCATATTGAGATGCTAATGGAATCACATGATTTGATTTCTAAAATCTGAATTTTGATATTTTTAGTTCGCCTAGGCGGGCGGAACTTGACTATGAATTCGACTGTAGGAGTGATTTAAAGCAATGAACATTATTTATAAAATTAATCATTAAAATAAAATACAAATGTAGTAAATAAAACAATACAATTAATAATTCATCAAAGTTGTTCCTCAGAACGTTCTATTTTGCATTATTAAAAAATTTAAAAATCAAATTAAAGGAGGGACTTACTTATCATTGGCTAACAATCAAATTATGATAGATTAATTGCCTTTTCATGCGCTCATAATCCAATTATCTGAAGTGTGACAAATACCAAATTAAAGAATCAAAGGGATTAGCAAATGCCGCATCATTTAAAATTGTGACTCATTATGCATCTCGATAATTAGTTGCAGTTTATCCTTATATATCAAGTTCAACAAAATACTGATTTAATTAATCATGATTAAAATTCTTTATTCTGACCACTAAACACAATTAACGCTTTGAACAACACGAACATTCTTTATGTTATAGTATCATTAATTTTATTATAAATTGTATTGTAAAGTTTATAGAATAAGTCGGTATGCTGACAATTAAAATTATTTAACACTTTAATAAAAGATTCCATTAACAAACACATTACAGTTTGTGTCTCGGACAACAGCTATAATTATAACGGTTATTTTAAATTTGACCAAAAACATACATATTTATTATAATCATGTGCACAATTAATGCTATTGAACTCCAATTATATATTCCATATTCATGTTGTAAAATTTCTTATCAAATGTCTTCTCAAATGCATTTTCCTGTCCAAACCATGATTTCGAGGTCATTCTTCATGTATAAAGTAATCCTATAACAAATACAATAACATTTATACTAAAGGACAAATTGACTAATGTACGAGTTAACTTGGTAATGTACGAGTTGACCACAGACACGGTACGAGTTGACCAAATTCATGTACGGGTTGACTAGAGTATGTGTTGACAACAGTACGAGTTGACCAGATACCCTCAGTTTAAGTTGTTTACATGTTAGTGTTAGCTTTTAAAGAACAAGTGGCTTTGACGATGAAGGATTACAGTCAACTGGTACCCAATTAATGATTTAATCACACAAATTAAAAAAGTTTGTTGTATCATTTAACTATCACTTCTAATTGCTAATTTACCAAACAAACTGTTATCTATGTTTTATCGAATTAAAGTTTTGTGGTACATTGATTTAGTTGAATTTTAGTGGTGTATCAGGATATATTTCTATAAAATTATATTTTGGATTTATGATAAATATTATATTGTATATATATGTACTATAATATCATATTAGGTGAGTGGGTAACTTACATTTTCAATGACAAAAACAACTTTCGGACTCGTATTGAAAATATGTTATTTTCTATCAATGAATGGTGCTTTTTCTTAGTTAAAGTCCACATTCTAACACCACTAAGTGGGTACCATTATACTTCATAGTGGGTACCACTTGACTTCATATTGGGTACCACTTGACCGAAATATAGTGGGTACCACTTGACATTGGGTACCAGTTGACCAGCTCCCACGATGAACTGCAATGTAATGCATACGTATCATCGTCAAAGACCTTAGACTACGTCTATGTAAGAAAACCAAACACTTTCCCCTGAACCATTCATTTATAAGACAGTTCCTGTACTGCAATGTTGTTGCAAAGTTCAAAGTGTCAGATTGACCCTTCCAATAAATAATCCAATGACATTCTTGATTACAAATTATCCTTCCATTAACTGAAGTTTTATTATTTTAGAACCAACTCAGGAATATAAAGCCTAACCTATTAAAGAAGACACGTAAGTGGTAAATTCACAGAAAATGAAGATTATTTAGGCACTTGTCTTATCGATGGCCGTACTTGACACCTGATGATACGCAGTATTCAACGCGATGTTTCTTCATCATGAGTGAGATTTCAATGGAACAAACAAGCAACAATGATTTATATACTAACTCTTGATAAACTGGCAGAATCTATCCAATTAATCTAGAGCTCTCCGTGCAGAAAACAGCGAGTATTTATTCCGTACAATAAATTTTGTCTCCTCCGCCTCCATATTTACATTGGAGTGCGCACGCGTAAACACACTTCCGTTAGAGTAACTAATCGTGGTAATTTTGAAAGGCACGACAACACTAAATTTGAAGAAAAAACAATCGGGGTTGCATAAAATAGAACATAAATGTAAATCCACTATTTTTCGGCAATTTCTTTATCTGTGTAATTATATGATTACGGACATTTTTTTTGGATTTTTTTCTAAATTTGAGTAAAAGTTCGTAAAGGAAAGAAATTATATTATTATTGACAATTAAATAATTTGAAAACGTAATGACAATCATACATATATGCACCGCGCAAAGATGTTAAAATTCATTAACATTAATGTCATGATGTTTAACACAATGTATAGACATTGATAACAGAGATAGGCAACTTGAAATAGCATTTTGTGAATTCTCAAGGACTTATATACATAAGTCCTTGGAATGCTGTAGCAGCTAAAGTCAAAAACCAAATAACATACACATAGAATTTCCTACACATATAAATTATACATTTTCTGAAAGATTCAACATTTGACTTTTGCTCGAAATGATATTTTGTTACATTTTCTCAGTATATCTTATATATACACACTAGAATGTAATCGGCCTAAAAATGGCACAATTAAGTAGATATTTCTTAAAATGATGACATAAGTAGGTAGTATAAACATGGGTGTAATAAAATTAAACTACCAGTCAACGTTGATAAGAAAGACCTATACTATATGTCTTTGGTTTATGCATGTGGTATCAGTAGGTAATAAGTTTTATTTGCTAAAAAAACAACAGCAATTTTGGCGTAAGAGAAATAGTCATAGGGGACTGGCAAGTTCAATCACCCAAAAAATCCCCGACTTATCCTACCTACTTTGAATGAGCATCTAAGCAGCAAACTTTGAAACATATTCAGGCCTTATCCCAGCGTCCTCTAGCCTCGACTAAAATGTGTTGAGCAGTAAAAAACAATTCGTTCAATCAAGGACTTATGTATGTATATAAGTCCTTGGTTCAATAAATTCCATCTTACAAACATTCATTCGATTGCGTAATAATGATTGAACGCATTAAAAATGTATATACCGATAACTCTTTTTATGTATTCAGCATCAGGTTCCTCGATCCTATCGCTTTAGATTACTGCAAATATATGTTCATACATATGATGTTACCATGTATGGTAAAAATACAATTGTATTGTTATAAAATTGCCATACGTAATAGCGTCTATGATTTCGATGATTTTGGGTTAAAATGTGGTTTATGTTATCCCAAAAACGCTTCATAGGCGTTCTAGGTAAATAAATATTCGGGGGATGCCCCCAGTCCCTCTGAAATGACCATGAACCTCCTTGTAGTGCCTCGGCTTTATTTGTTTCTATAGCTTAACTATTGTATTCAAGTTATATGTGCATTGTTTTGTAACTCCTTATGTTACAGTTTTTGTTGCTGTTACTCAACGATTAGAGCTATAGTGAATGTAGTCTAATTAAGAAAGTCTGAATTGCGAGGAATAAAATAAAGTGCCATTTCTTTGCATATAACTTTTTTATCGTGAGTACTATAAAATCTTAATTAATTTTGTTAACGATTTTTGAATTCAATAGATATTGGTTATTACATGATAAAAACCTAGGCGTTAACGATATCAAAGATATGGCGCCAAATTTCGGCCAGCTACATCACCTTGATTTCAATTGATACGACTGCTTTTAATAAACCTATTTAAAGAGCTAGCCTTTCTATATAGATCTAGAATATATAAGTGTAGGTTTTTTTGAAAATGTAAAAAAAACCTTTAAATTGCTATATACTTCTATATGTACACGATATACAGTTATCAAGCAGAGTATTTCAAACGAATAAATATATTTGTTCATTCAAAATGTCCATAATGTCCATTCTGCTACAGTTCGCTACTTTTTCACATAAACATACAGGCAGAATTAAAACTGATCAAGAGATTTCTTTAAAACTTGAATGATCATAGCATATGATAACAGAAACATTTTTAAAGCGAAAAACATGGGGATCATTGATCTCGTTTTTTTTTATTTATCTGCACTTGAATTTTGGGCTTATTTTAGGTCATTTCAAGGGCAGATAATTAATAATGAAGGAAAGCAATACCTTATTTCTTTTTCTTTTTATGTAGCCGACTTCTTTATAATTCATTATGAAATATTTTATGAATTGGTAAAGAGTGGTTTGTTTATTTTTTTTTCTTTCTTTACCTAAACCAAAGACCTATACATACATGCATGTACAGGTCTTTAAAATTGCCTATACCAATGACAATTTTCTTTAAAAATGGCCTAATTTTGAAGAATTTTCAGTCCTTTAAAACTTTTTATGTATTAGCTATCTGCCCTTGAAAGAGCATAAAATTTAACTGGTTCCCGTTCCATGTTGCAGTGTACACACAAGTCAACGGGAACCAGTTTATCATAAAATAAGCCAAAAATCAAATACATGGACAGATAACTCAAAAACGAGATCAGTGACTCCCATTTTTTTCGCTTTTAGATGTTTCTGTTATGCTAAGATCATGCAAAGTTTTAAAAAAATCTCCTTGCGAACGTCTTATGTAGCCATGCAGATATTTAATTATAATTTAGAGGTCCGTCCGACGAACCGGCATATCCCTAACCAATTTTCACATATAAACGAAAAAAACGCACCATTGACAATCCAACTGTTTCCGGTTTAAAAGCCCGACGGGATATTGTTATTTTCCACGCTGAAACATGAAACTGATATTGATTATTTGACAACTCCCATTTGTTTTAGTTCGTGTTCTATTCGCTGACAATGGAGACCGATTTTGTTTCTGAGGTTGACCGGAAATTCTTCGCCAACAACATGCTTTCAAACGAAGACTGGGGTAAGCTAGACATAACCAAAACTTCCTTGTCGTTTTTTATATGAAATGATTGACTTTCGCGAAATTTCTGTCGATTCTTTATGTAATAAGTACAAAGACATTTGTGGCAGTCTTAATGTAGCAGTGTGCATACTGAATTTATGGTTGTTGCCTATAATGCTCGTCACCTTGTAGATCTATGTAGAAAATTTCTATCTAGTGTAGTTGGCTGGCCTTGAGAATGAGACACAGATCTTTGTTTATAAATATCATTGTCTGAAGTCAATTCAATATACTCATTGTGTTGCTTATTGTTCGTATATGTAAATGATGATGAGCCATGGCTCAAGTCATGTAATATTATATTTGTTTTGTTATTATCTGATGATTGTTTTGAAAATAGGCTGTTCATTTGACTGTCACGAGCCCCAGGATTTTGATGCATGAAAATCTCAAATTTTCAAAAGTACTGTTTTGATTCTTCAGTTCACTTATAGTTTGGGCTAGTGCTTTAAAATCATTAGTTTTAACACAGCAATAATAATTATATAGCAGAATTAATTTGATATGAATTCAAATGACTGGATCATGAACGATAAATTGACTTGAAAATGTTTTAAAGTCGCAGTATGCAATGTGAACAAATGCTAAATGGAAACGGTGACACGCATGTGCCGGTCATTGTTATTCAGCGGTGTGATTCTTCCTTCTTTCAGTTGGGCTCCTCTTTTTTGTCTTAAAATCTTTGAAACAAAAGGGTCCAGATTCAGTCTGACCTACTCAAAAAAGCTTCTGAGCTTTATATCATTAAAGCATTTTGTATTATTACTTGCTCATACCTGTTTATCTATAAACATGTACAAAAAAACATAATCAAAGACCATATCATACAGGGGTGTAAAATTTTTTTGAAAGGCAGTCGTCCTGCAGGACGACTAAATGCAAAATGTTGGTCGTCCTTACATAAAGTTGGGTCGTCCTCACATTTTTTCTAACTTTGCTCATATCTGTACAATGTTACATCATATTGCTTCTAACAGGGGTGTGGAAATATAGTTTTCTACTCGTCACATCAAAGATAAGATACCACAATTACAGGTTCACATTAAACACCTTTTAGATGACGCACGGCTTCACCATGTGGTGCTGTTATCCGAAAATTTTCGTCCGAAATATATATACTTCATGGAAATATAAGTGTAACGACCGTTTTTGAAAATTAATGAGTCTTATTTTTTTTGTTCGTCATAATGCTTAATGCAACATTATATTGTAGTTAATATTCAATAAATACCATCAAGACATGTGAATATCAAGTAAAGTGTATAGTGATTTTTCGGAAAATACGACCAGCACCGTAGATTTTTATTGAATTCCAATGTCGCAGAATCACAGCTTGGGGCAATTGAAAATTGGTGTTGATAGATGCAAACAAACAACATGCATCGTCATGGTCAATTTGAAATATCATACATGCAAGACTCGGGAGACGGATTTCAATTGCATCTTCTTTGTAATGACAGACGACATGACGTGACAAACTTAGACTGTGTTCCGAACTCGAAAAATCTACCATGAAAAATGCGGTAGACGGTGCAACACTGCATACCAGTCTACCCACTTTTTGCTACTTGACCGACCAAGAGCGTTGCTATGACGATAGCTAGTCATATTTACCTCCCTTGCTAAAGTAAAGCGTTTGGTGAACATGATTTATTTACCGATCGAAAACTTAGTTTTCTTGCAAAAACTTAAGATTAATTGAGACTATGAAACTTAGTCGTCCAGTCGGATGACTGTTATTTGAAATATCGCTTGTCCGACCATGAAACTTAGTCGCAAATACGAGCGGACGAGTGGATTTTTACACCCCTGTCATAGTAATCCATATACATTCTACTAGTACTAGGGCTGTGGCGAGTATCTGAGTACTCGGATATTTACAAATCAAATTGAAAGATCGAGTATGAATATTCGTCATTACTAAGATTCATGGTTCGCGATCTTGTTTTTTAACAAATTAAAAGTGTATTGTTTTTTCTTAAAAATCCCTTTTCTATGAATAAATATTGTCTCATCATGGACTACTTGTTGGCCGAGATGTCCAGTCGGTTCTTTAATTAATGATGTTGTAAATGAATTAGCTGGAAGGGGTATGTATAAATTTAAGCCATAGGACAATTTATATTGGTTTACTTCATTATTCCAAAAAATAAACAAATAATTGTCTTCACAACTGCAATGTTTAAGTTTTAGATGGATTAATTGATAACAAAAGATTTGTGATTCAATTTGTGGATCATGAGTGTTGAATCATGGATTGGATCGGATCGCCACTAACCCAACGATCCACAGCCCTACTAAAAAATTATGTTTTTGCAAGCATGAGGGGGTGGGGTTAGGGTATTTCAGCCTTTTTGCTCTTGGAGGAATCACACCCCTGTTATTGTCCAGGCACCAGCGGTAATAGGCACACCACAGTATTTAGCATACAAGGAATACTTTATGGCAATCAACATAGATTGTTATGGCTGAGAAGGGTCATTTAATCAACAGAAACATCTGAGTCCTTCTATGTTATCCAAAGAAGATTAAATCAATCGGCAAGTAAAAATCACTGACTCATTTTGCCTTTGTTTTTACCCTATTTCAATATGTTTTCCAACGAATGCGTGAGCTGTTATTAAGTGTAAATTAATTTATTCCAATTGTCCAGTATAGCGTGTAAATGACGGATAGATAAAAATGTGTATAGTTTTGAATCGACCAGATGACCTATATAACAGTATGAATCACGGGTTGATAAAAAATTATGAGTGAATTTTTCTGTCTCAGCTTTTTCAAAATCCCGCCCGGAGTCATGTGCTAATAGTAATGATACTCACTTTCAAGAGCCAATTGGCCAAAGTCTGACTAATGTGGCTCCAACAATTGACAAGTGGCGAAAGCGTATAAAATCTCAATTTTAACCTCCAGAATAGTTAATAGACTGCTTTATGTTGAAAGCGGCTGCGTGACCTTTGACATTTTGCAGGTAACGTGGAGTCGTTCAATAATCAGTTGTGGAAGTAAAAAAACAACTGCCTGTGGCAGTCGCATATCAGATATGATTGTTAATCCTGATTCGCATCACTAACTTCGCACCTCTAACAAATGAGATTGCTGCATGGATTGATTTTGCTTGGTCTTACCCTTATTTTTCACAATTAGTATTTCTTTATGATCTGTTAAATTAAGCACATAAATGACGGTTTAATGAAAATGCGCATTGTTGTTTTGAATCAACTAGTTGACCTAAGTAATCATTTTCTGGATACCTGCTTTCGCTTTACGTATCGATTTATAAGAATAAAGTCTAAATCGCTGAATAAAACTCAGTGCTCCAGCTAGCCCGTTTCTGCAGGGCGTCGCGCCCTGCCCTGAAAAACAGACGCCCTGCCTTTTTCAAAGACCCTGCCCTACAAATCATGCTAACATCGTTTATAAAGGACCTATTTTCTACCATCAATCGTTTTGTTTACGATCAAAGCGTGTTAATTGAAACTGTGAAATCCATGCTTGCTCGCAGCGATATTTAATCACGCATGTAACTGTGTTGACGACTGGTTACCGGCATACATAATGAGATCGTGTATAATCGCATTGTTTCTCACGGAACCAGTCGTGTCAAAACAAAGTCATTATACGGGTATGCATTTGTTTATAACACTAGATAAGGAATTGACGCCCTGGGCATTATCGATCGGATTAAAAAAATGCATATAACCGCGTCAATTAAACTGATAGTCTTTGATTAATTTACCGACACTTAGTCATGGTCAATTAGCATCTTGAAAAGCAAGTATTTACTATCGTAGACATTTATTCAAGTATGTCGGTCCGAGACCGACAGAAATTGCAAAGGGCCGTCACATTTATGAAATAAATCGAAAATCTATGTGTAAATCAGTTAATCCACTACTACATGACCTAACCGTTTTCCGAAAACCTACTTTCGCTTTACTTATCGATTTAACGATAAAGTTGAAACATCGCCGAATAAAGCTAATTATAATAATAATGAATAAACGCCCGTTGTACGGTCCGATTCCGGTATTGAATGACGTATCTTACGGAAAAACGTACAAACAAATTATGTTGTTGAGAGTCTAATTCTTGGATTGATTAGTTACTAAAATGAAAATTAAAACGGAAGATGTGTTACTTTTTGTGCTTGTCAATGTTAAACTATGTGGATAGGGTGTGTGAATCTTTGAACAATTTTGAGAATAGAATTACACATGATATTTTTTTCTGTTATTAAAATTGTTATATGATACATATATATATGATAGTTACAATATATGAAAATAATGGGCACTGGGCACTCTTAGAATTGAGTCTTTAAAGGTGGTTCAAGCAAAAAAAATTTACCCTTCCATGTGTCATAACAAAACACAAAAAAAGAAATAAAATAATCAACAATAACAAACATATGGTATTATAGTTTATTTAAATGCTGCAAATGTATTGTGTGCTAAGCAGATTTTCGCGCGTTACAAGTGCCCTAATGTCCTTGCCAAGGCCCTGCCCTTCCCAAAGTCTAGCTGGAGCACTGAAACTAATTATCATAATCATGAATAAATGCCCGCTCTACAGTCCAATTTCGGTTATATGGAGATGCGTATCTTACAGAAAAACGTAGAAATAAAATATTTTATCATGTGGGGTGCCTAGTTCTTGAATGAAAAAAATTCAAAACATAAGATGAGTTACTTTTGAATATGATTGACTTTTTGTGCTTGTTAATGTTAAAAACTAAGGACTTTAATAGTGGTGAGTGTAATTGAAATGTAATATTGTCTTGGTTCTGCTAAACTTTACTAACTCATGTATTACACTACAACTAAAGTACAAGTACAAGCTGTGAAGGTACATGTATACATACTTTGATTAAAGACCTTAGTAACTTCTTGGCGATTCGCATCATGTCATGTGACGTTGCGTAGCAAAAAGTGGCTCCAACTTGATAATCTTAAAATTATGAACATTGTGGAGTCATGAACTAAAATCAAGAATGTGAACAAAGACAACCCTTCGAAAGGACATAATGTGGTTTTTATTGATAGGTGGTATTTATTCTGAGGTCATTTTGTTCTAAATAATATTAATATATATGATAGTTTTTAAAATAATGACAGGTTTGACTGTTTTTTCAAAGGTTTCAGATGTGACACAGTGTCTATTTTATTATTTCAGAAGCCAGTATGGAGCTTACAGAGATAATGGGTTTAGATTCTCCTCTGCCAAATATTGATTTTGTCAACGATTTTCACACTGACTTACAGGTACAGTTTTGCCCTGCATTTCTAAAAAAATACTACAGTTTGTAACCGTTTAGCGATAAAAAATCAATTGATGGTCTATCAAGCTTTGATAGTTTTGTAACATCCCACCATTTCAATGGGGGGGAGGGGATAAAATGTTACCCCTGTCCGTCCTATCGTTCAAATTTTGGTTTCCGAGCGATAATTACAAAAAATATTTCATGGATTGGTTTCATATTTTACACGAAGGTGTATAATAATAAAATACAGGCCAAGTTCGATTTTTATTTTAAATCCAAGCATTTCACAGGAGTTATGGCCCCTTTTTGACTTAGCGCTCAGCGGGGGGCATTTGTGTCCTCCAGGCACATTTTTAGTTTTAACTGTTACATATTTTGATATCTTTTGCTACCACTGACCTGAGTATGATTGAAGTGCAACATATTTCTCAAATATCATAATTTGTAAAATTTGTTGAAATTCAAATTGTATTTTATTGATAATTCATGTCATAATGAAATCATTTATACATTATGGCCTTTCATTCTGTTTGATGGTTGCGGGCAAAATATTTTACATTGATTTTATTGAAGGAATTTCATGTTGAATTGTTTATGCGAAAACCTCTGAAGTTAGTCAGCCTTGAGGCTATTAAATCATTATGATGTATATAATTTATATGCTATATTTTCTGTCAGTCTCAAATCAATAGATGTAGTCATTAGATAAATGTACTGTTGATACATTATTTAAAACCAATACTTTTATAGTGCATTAATTGGTATGTATCAAACAAAATATTTAATTAGGTACATTTTTTTTTGTAATTTGAGGTAATACAGTCATAGTTCAGTTGATATATTTTGATATTGCAGTTACCTGATGGTGCCGATAATTGTTCATTTTTTCCATCAACTACTCATGATGATCTTCTTAATGATTGGAGCGACAGCTCAGACAGTGGTGTTAGTGGTAAGTTTATATCAACTCAGTATGTTTCATGGGTTTTTCACCTTCTATAACAGAGGCTAATATTAAAGGCCTTTACTCAATTGAAAATTTCATTAAAATAGTGCAGATTTTCCAAACATCCAAACTTAAACCAGCTATTTTATTTTCCCAATTCAGCAATTTTAGCGATAATTCTACCCAAAATCAACAGGCTAAGGCCTTTTCTCAACCAGCGCCCTCACACATCTTTGGGGCAACTTCTGCTAGGGGTCCACATACCTTTGGAGGGTTGATTTTATATTAAACAGAGGGAATTTTTAGTCAATTTCCTTCCATATTTTGAGAAGTTGCTAGCTCCTTGTGGAAGGGTAAGTTAGTACTGGTTAGAACAGGCGGATCAAGGATGTAAGGTAGAGGGGGGCACAAGGACCATATACATTGTATATTTCATTTCATGGACATTTCAAGTCATGGACTTTTAGAGGGGCGCACACTGGATGCGCCAGACCTTGAATCCACCTCTGTAAAATACAGCGCAGGAAAACTAGTTAGGTGAACCTGGCTCTGTATATAACTGAAATATTGTTGAAAAACTCTGTTAAATCGTTTATGTCCCCCTTTTATTCTGGCTTTCCTTCATATGTTTGTGTTATTTACTTTAAAAAATGTTATTTTGTTTGCATGACCCAATCACACTCCTGGTTAAGGTCATCTATAATGTAGAAACTGTTTTATTTCCAGGTTTATTAAATGCTCACTCACCTGATGAAGTTATAAAGACAGAACCATTATCACCTGCATTTTCTCACCACTCAGACAGTTGTGACAGCGGTATATCTCAGGTAGGTTAGTGTAATAGAAGGAGGAAAATGGGGCCCAAACCTGTGACCTCCTGCTTGCAAGTTGGATGCTCTACCAACTGAGCTTATCAAGCTGGTTGATATCATTAACACTACCAATTCATTTATACAATGCTGCTGCATTCATCCTTCCTTTTGATGAAAGTAAATTAAAAAAAATAATGTATGTAATTGGGGTTCGAACTCATGACATGCTTGCAAGTCAGCTGCTCTACCATTTATATATATATCCCTACTCTTATTTTGAATAGTTTTACTGGTTCTTTATCGCAATTCTTTAAAGCACTGATACATGCCTCATCCCATTCCTGTGATTTTCCTGCTCAGTAGTTGGGGTAGGGACATCGATAAAGCGCACATAAAATATTGTCAGAAAGGCGGAGCAGATATATATATATATAATGAAAAATAACTTACATTCCATAGGTATTATTATATATTTAAATTGCCAACCGGTTTCGTCACTGACTCATCAGGTCATTAATAATAAAATGGCGTCAAAATTTACGTAGTTACATAGCAACGTCACAGTTATGTGTACACAACGTCAAAATTGTAACGTCATCAAAGTGTGTTTAATTTTGGAACAAATATATCAATAAAATAATGTTCTTTGGACAACCTAGCTGAAACATCATTATTGTGAAACTTATAAAAAGAAAAAATAGAATATTTAGGGTCTGATTTAGAGCATTTTTCTATGTGACCACTTAAAGGCATATAAATATATATATATAAATGAATGCATGAATTCTGTTTATATTTTCAGGTTGTTGAGACATTCCAAGCGAATAAAGAAGCATCACCATCATCTCCATCACCACCACTTACACCAACCTTACTGTCATCACCTGTCTCACCAGCTGATCTTACATTAACCATTAAAAGTGAAACATTGTCACCATTATCATCAAATAATTGGCAAGTATCATTATTATCATTAATCCATTCAAAATGGCTGAAGGGCATGAACTGTTACTCCTGTCGGTCTGTTCAAATTTTAGTGTCTGTCGGTTCAAATTTTGTTTTCCAAGCGATAACTCAAGAAATATTTCATGGATTGGTCTCATATTTTACATGAAGGTGTATAGTAATAAAATACAGGTCAAGTATGATAACCGTTAAAAGTCAAGGATGTTCACAGGAGTTATGGCCCCTTTTTTACTTAGCTCCTTATCCCTTGAAGTGTTTGCATAGTCACACTCTTAGTTTTTAAATATCTTTGGAAAGATGATTAGAGAAATTGTACAATGAACAAATATGAGTCATATTATGACGCATTGATACAGATTTTGTGTTCAGTTCATGATTGCTTTATTTCTGTCTTTTTTCATTACAGTAATACATTGGTCCTAGATGGCGCCACTGTTAATATTGACTCAATTCTCAACTCAAAGATTCCCATACAACCTAAACCAGATTCCTTGGAGCCAAGTAGTCCAAAGAAAAGTCGTAACATGACAGTACCTGTTGGTAAGTTGAAATGATACATAAACAAGTTCCTTCCTTCAGCTGACCTGACTGATCAAATTTTTTGGTTGACCCAATTTTTTCTGCTGACCCCCAGTGATTGTTTTCGCTATATTTACTGCAGAATATGGGCAGTTTCCCCTAGTAAAATTTCCTTCATTTTCCCCTAAAATGTCCAGAATTTTCCCCCCTTACAAGAGGTGTTTTCCACATGATCATGTAATAAGAAGAAAAATACAAAAATATTAACAGTTTTCTCACCATTATCACCAATTACAGTGTAGTAATATTTATATTTATGATTTAAAGACATTGAACAGCTACTGTATAAGTGACACCCCCCCCCCGCCAAAATCCACATGAGGTCTAATCTCTTAATTGTTTTATTGCCCCTAATGGGAGTAATCCTGTCTTTTCACGGTGAGCTAAATGTCTGTAGACTTGACAACTAGTCATGCATATAAGAAATTTATTGGTCTTTAGTGATAATAAGTTTATGGATAACTTCCTGTTGTTTTTATGAGCATTTTGTGTAATTTATGAATGTTATCCTTTGATATTACCAGATTGTGTGAGAACAGACTTAGATATATACTAGAATATAACAGTTATAATATACTGTCAGTACTATTTTATTCCTGCCAATGTTTTCTTTATACATTAAAATGCAACTGAACGCTTTTTCTATTTCTAAATTATAATTTATATCATTCTATTTCTACATGGAATTATTTTTTACAAGATTCTTTAAAATAACATGCAAAGAAAGTATGTTTACAACTGTACTGCTTGAGAAAATATTGAGTTTAACAGGTATAAGTGTTAAAAGATGTTTGCATTAGTTCACAAAATGGACTGTTTAATTTATTTATCAAAATCATCGGTTTGCAGCAAAGCGCATTTATTTTAGTAATTAATTTCTTTAATAATATTATTCTTAATATTTTGCATTTAATATAAACAAACTTTTTGTTTAAAAAAAGATCATTTATATTATTGATTAAACATTGAATTAATTTAAGTATCTATACAGTAGCTATATATTAGCCATATATAGTGACTGATTATGTAATTAGAAGCTGGTCTATCAATGACCATGTCTGTTTTATTGGCCCCCATACTGTGGAATATACAGGACTGCTGGGTCTTAGTCACATGCCTCGCATTCCTGGTTCAATGTCTTTAAACAACTAAATAATCACATATTCCATAGAGATAAATGTTATTATATATTCCCATTTTGAAATTTGTTGCGCTGTATTTCCCCTTTTGATGGGCATGGGTAGTGTGAATATTTTGGAAAAAAATCACTGACCCCAAACTTTTGTTTGGTCTGAGTCAAGTTTTTTTTCATAAAAAAACCATCTCACCATAATGACCTTTGTTCACAATGGCCGTGGTCCAGTGGTTATTGCGCTGGATTTGTAGCCTAGCAATCCTGGTTCAGTTCCTATACACGGTGGGTCATACCCTACCATTAAGATTTGACCAAAATGTTGATTTTCTTCCACATGTGGCAAAGTGGCTGGTTCTTGTGGAAGGGTAAGTCAGTCCAGGAAAACTGACTAACTGAAATTTTTTGGAAAAAATGTCAATAAACCCAAATAAAATAAATTGTTAACAGGTTTGACTAAACTCGTAAGTAATTCTAAGTTTTCTTCTAGATTGTTGTTGTTGTTGATATAACAATATAGATTGTAATGTGTGATACATAAATATTTTATATTGCAGCATCACAACAAAAATCACTAGTTCTAACCGCTGAAGAGTTCCAGCAACTTACAAATCAAGGTGTTCTGAGATTTCAACCTCCGAAACAGGAGAGTATCCTACAATCACACGTTTTACCATCATCATTGTCCAGCATCACTCATTCACAAACCGTCCCCATGTGTACGACAAGCTCTGTGCTCGTGGAAGACAACAAAGACGTAAGTAACAATAAAAACTAAATTGTTTCCGCTTGAAGATTACATTAACTGTAAATTTATTACCGATCAAAAGAATAACTCGATAGATTTTCAATTTATTCGGGGATTTTCTTTAAGTTTTGGGGAAGATGCCCTAAAAATGGGGATGAATAAATGGTTGAAGCCCCTTTTGGGGAAAAAATTCTCGCCTGAAACCAATTTTGGGAATGAACTTTCATGGAGTAAATTGGAAATATGGGGAAATTTGCATGATTTCGTAGAAATTTTTAGAAGGAAAGGCACCCTTTACAGGCTATATCCATATTATAATAGAGCCCCTGTTATTTATATAGCGTTTGATAAATTTATACCTTCCTCCATATAGAGGATTTCCCCTTGTCTGTCTGCTCAGATATGCTAAAACTGATGTTTTTTCTTGATGGTTAAAGTATCTTCCTTCTCTCCAATGCTTCTTATGCTTATACACCCTTACTCAAAATAAAGACCATATTCTACCTACATGTATCGAAGGAAGTCTTCACAAAAATATTAACAAAGTATCATAGACTTATGGTGACATATTAGTATAATTATTTGAATTGTTTTCAGAACAAAGCCATGAAGAGGCAGCAAAGAATGATCAAGAACAGAGAATCAGCTAGTTTGTCCAGGAAGAGGAAGAAGGAAGTAAGTATCGTGAAACTTAACTTAGTGACCTCAGGTTTACTTCATTATTGCAACTGCTTATTTTTGGAGTCCAGGACCTTCCAACTTCAATAGATAAACACATTCAAAGATCACATAGGCAATTGATTCTTCACTGTAAACCTTAATAAACACGGCATAGCTCATTTTAAACCATTCTTGCTGGTTTTATGATGAAAGATCTACCTACAGTCATTAGACTTAATGTGTTGGTTCTTCATAACGACCTCTACAGGACCTGTACATTTAAGGTCAGTAGGTCAAAGGTCAAGGTATCCCAGTAGGGGCATTGTGTTTTAAAGACACATCTTATTTCTTTCAGTACATGTCATCACTAGAGGGCAGATTGAAGGCATTTTCTGATGAAAATGATAAATTAAGAAATGAGAATCTCTCTTTAAAAAGAAAATTAACAGAGTTACATTCCGAGGTAAGTTTTTTTTACTACATTTTGGATTCTACGTGAAATCCCCCATCTTAAAAGCATGAAAAAATGTTCCCCTTCCATAGGTTTTGATTGATACACACCTGCTATTATCTTCTTTAGAATATTTGAATTATATAAATGTGAACTATGTATGTATTGTACCTTGGCTTTTAACTTCATACATCATTGATGTATGTATTATATATATAGTATTTATATACTGTATTTTTATTTATTTTCATTGGGCTCAATTTTCGTTGTTTTTACTAAAATGGCTATTCTGTGGGGACATAAATTTGTGGATTTTGAATTTTGAAAAGAAATGCATTATCTCTGCATTTAAATTTGTGACGTAATCCACAAAATTAAATCCCCAACGAAAATTAATGATTCCACAGTATGTGGCACTGTATTTTGTGTTTTTGTGCCAGAGACCTTTTTGTCCTATATGAGATGGCTATTTTTGTTGGTCTAGTGGTAAGACCCTGGACTTCTAAACAAAAGGTTGTGGGTTTGATTCTCAGTTCTGCTTTTGAATTTCTCAGGAACGTTTTTTCTCTGTCCCCATCCCAACTACCGAATTAATTACTGTGTCTTGAAAGGCAAGGTGTATTGGGTACATTAAAGAACCAGTAAAAGTATTAAAAATGAGTAGAGATATAAATGCCCGGTTCTCCTGTATCTTATCTCCCCTCTCTGGGGCGGCTTTGAAATTACCATAGATGTCGAATGGGCCATTAGACAACAGATTTTAAATCAATGATTAATATGAATTAATTTGAAATCACACAAATTCTGTCGTGGATTTTGTATCGTCATTATAATTATGCTATTTTTTTTTCAGAATGAAAATTTGAAGAAAACATTTTCTATTACTCCCACAATAAAGAAGACTGTTGTATTATGTATGTTTGTTATGCTTTCACTAAATGTCGGCTCTTGGAGGTAATTCTTCTGATCTTTTTGGTACATTATCATATTTGAGTTCATTTAGTTACCAACAGCCTACTTGTTATATTTTTGTATCGCAGATCGGGTAGAAATGAATGTAATATTTTCTGTCAAGTTGTCATTTCAATTATGATACATACTTCATTTATTGAGGCTAAGTTGGATACTCTCAATATCAAATAGGAGCAAATTTTGACTTATGGAAAAAAAGGATTGTGTGTATTAACTGTTCTACTCGTGTATACAGCATTATTTAAATGAAACAATGCTTCCAAGTCTAGTTGAATTACAATCAACAGTTATCAAATCAGTCTAAAAATTCTTTTTAAGAACATCCTTCTTCAAACTGAGAAATATATTTAAATCACATGTTTTGGTTATAACTACTGCGCAATCTGTGAAGAGCAACACCCTTTAGGAGTAGCCCTAGAAATGTTAAATTTTTGGTTAAATCATACAGTGGGAAAAAAGCATGCTGTTGTTAAAGGGAGGTTGTTGCTCAAGGGAGGGCTGCTCTGGAAAGGTTGTACTGTATATTCTATTTCACTATTTTATTTTTTACAGCAATATTGTATTGACTGACAGAAATGTAAACATGAAGGAGAAATTAACCCAGCCATCGGTACATAGGGGGAGACAGCTCATGGCAGTGCAAGAAGAACAACGATCATGGTCTGTTGATTCTGACACCGTATCCAAGTTACATGACTTTATTATGGAGTATGGGGGCTCAGCGAAGGAAAAATTCAATGCTACAGATGTTCCCCCTATGTGCCCCACATATTTTAACAAAACAGAATCAATGAGGTTTGCACTTATTCTAAAATAATTAGTTTTATTAGCAGATCATACTCTGTATATAAAATTGTCAAAAATGTTGATTTGCCGACTCTTTCTAGAAGGGCATGTTAGTACTGATTAGAAGACAGTCCAGGTAAACTTGTAAGGTGTACTAGACATCTCACTGCTGTAAGTTTTCAATCCAGATTTTATATTTTGTCTGACAACTTATAGTGGCAATTATTCCCCATTTTGATTACCATTACAGCCAAACTTACTGGAGAGGACTAAGGCCTTCTCCCCCTAGCCCCTTCAGTTCCTACGACCCTGGGGGGGGGGGGGTCCGGGCATTTTCTAGCAATATTTTATAAACTTTTGAGATTCCTAACCGGCCCAAACACATTTATAAGCAGCTAAATTGGCCTGCAGTCTGTTGTTGAGAACCCTGTGTATTCCTGTACACAGTAAAAGGGAATCACCTGTTAAAATAATAATGTTTCTATTTATATCATTAAATCTCAAGTTAATGGAACATTATGTTTCATGAATTATTCATTTTCCTACAGTAAAAGTACTGAATATTGTTTTTTGTATTGATTTATTGTTAATTGACTGTAAACAGATTGGCGGAGCAGCTGGCTGGCTGGATGTACCGTCACGAAGAAGAGAAGAAGAAAGTAGTGAAGAAACATGATAAACAGACAAAAAATAAACAAATACGACCCATATCTACTCTCAGTAAAGCAATGCGGGGTGACTTACATGCTATGGATCGTAAGATCAGAAGGTAATCTATATTTAGTTAAACCACCTATATGGGAGGATGACAAACCTGTGAACAAAGGCTACCCTTGGGAAAGACAATATGTGGCCTTTATTGACAGATCTATAGTCTTTATTCAGAGATCAATCTCTTGGGGGGGGGGGGGGCTTAAACTAATCAAGGCTGAAATTAAAAATTAGTTTGTTTGGAGTGCTCCAACCCAGAATTTTAGCACTGGGTAGGTAGGTAGGTAGGGATGTTTTTTACTATATAATGATAGTAATAAAAAAATCCCCCCCAAAAAAATGTTTGATTTTATTTATTTGCTAGGATTTTTGTGAGTAGGTAAGAGCACTCCAAACAAACTTATTTTTATTTTCAGCCCAAGGGTTTTCTGTATGTTTTGGGGAAGACACCTTGACCCTTAATTCGGGGATGTTATGGTGGGTTGAAACCTCTTACAGGGTAAAAATTCGTGAAAATGAAAGAAATTTGGGAACGAAATTTCAAGGAGCAGATTGGAAATTTGGGGAAAATTTATAAAATAAAATAAACCGATCTGTCTCTGTGGTTGAGTGGTTAAGGTCAATTCACCGTAACCTCTCACCGATAGAGGGTCTTGGGTTTGAGTCCAGCTATTGACCATGTCTCTTTACGTGAGAAAGTAGGCAGTTGCTAACGGAGGATGGGAGTCTAGTACTGGTTCTTCCCAGAAACGATGGTTAGGTGAATTGTCCGCCCAATATAACTCTGTTGAAAAGGCGCATAAAACTCAAACAAACAAATAAAATAAACCCTTGCTAAATAAGGCACATCTTATTTTCTGAAATAAAAAATAATGAATTTCTTTTATTTCAGGCCTATTGATGCTAGATATCAGATGCAGTTGTACGAGGGTGCTGACAGTGGTAAAGATTTCTTGAAGGCCATTCATAGAAGAAATGACACCTTCTATGTTCTTTCTTTTAGTGAGGTATGTTCTGTATTAGTAACATCTGTACCCACTCTTTAATATGACGTGTTACTGTAATTTCATTTATTTTCGTTGGGCTCAGTTTTCGTGTTTTTTTTTTAATAGAATGGCTATTTCTTAGCGACGTAAATTAATGGATTTTGATTGTTTTTAAAGAAGAAATTTTGTTCATCATTTCAGGATTATTATTTGGTACCAGCAGTTTATCACAACAAGACATCACGACCACGAATGTCATTGGTCATGCCAGCTGTTGCACTGAATGGTAAGAACAGTCATTCCGGGGTTATCTGTCTCCTGTAATAGGATGAGGAAAATAATGTATCTGATGCAAGGCTTGAACCTGTGTCCACCTGCTTGTAAGACAGATGCTCTACCAACTGAGCTTATTGGGCTGGATAATATCACAGCCAATTTATTAATACAAATATTGTATACACCATACTGCTACACATTCATGAATAACTCAGCTCTGAATAGACTTCAAGGTCGATAGGCCTGCCTTCTGTGCCGTTAAACCCCAGAAGAAATATAGAAATGTTACCAACACATCTCCAGAATAATGTAATTTCTGATACATTGTGTTGCATTAATATAATTGTACATGTAGTTATATCATATTACCTGGTTTCTATGGCAACATTAACAACACGAAATGAGTTATTAGATTTCTAAGGCAGTGAGTGAAATTATACTTGAAAACTATGGTAACGTAAGCTGTAACTGCAGTATTTAATCTGTGACGTTCTCAGGTAAATTGAGAAATTATTGATTGTCATTTTGATATTTATCTTTCAATCTCGGTGTGTGCATCACATTAATTGTATTGTTATGTAAAATTCCCCACTCTTTTAACATTTTAGTAATTTATTGATTAATTCTGCCAAAAAATTTCTAGAAAATTATTGAAGAAATTTATTGAGTTGGTCTATACAGTAAAACCCCTGACAATGAACTCCCTGAAAGCTGGAATTTCCTGAAAATCGTATTCAATTTTACTAGAAAACTAGAATTCTTAAAAAAAATTGGACTTGGTCGAGTCTGAATGGGGTCCGATCTTCAGGGGTTTTAATATACCGGTATATAAGATTGTACATTGCCTTGCTATGGCTTTAAATTTTCTAGTAATCTTGTCTGATTAGCAATATTTACCAAGCCTACCCACACACCTGTGAAAGTTATATATTAATGTCTCCCCAACAATGAAGGAACACATACATTTTCCTTTTTTTGTGTGTATGTTACTTTAATTAATAAATTACTGATATTCTTCTCCATCAAAATGTTGTCTGAGGTTTGGAACCTACACATGACCAAGTGTAGAGGTTGTCAACCTCATTGACTTTTGACCTTGCCCTTTGTCCTAGAAGTTGAAATCTAATTTTTTGCAGGTTATTTTCTGACTAAATAGGTCATTCCTGAGGAACAGATCTGTTCCTTTGTTTGAAAATCAATACTTTTGTTATGTGTATTAAATTTCGGCATCTAATGATGCAGGGGCATATAGTGAATGAGTTGCCTGGCCTCCCATTCGAGGTTAAGTAGATTTTATAGTTTCGTCAAGCATGCAACTGGGGTTATAATAATTATGCATTTACTGAACGCAAGATCTTGTTTTATATTTTAATTACTATCTTATATTCTTACTATTATGTAATTTTAGAGTCCATGATGCCGTCTGAAAATCATGTAGGAATGATGCAGATTGATTGTGAGGTGATGAACACGCAATTGATTCATGTACAGAAAGCGTCAATACCTCGAACCGCACGACAAAAGCAGAATACAACCTATTCTAGATACAGTGAAGGCTATTACCCTTAGCAATGTCTTGAAAATGCTGTCAAATTAAACAGCGTAATTCTCACTGCTACTCGTATGATCTTCTAAGTGACTGCTGAGTGCAACAATCGGGCCTAATGTTGATGTTAAGTGTTTCTGACATGTTAACAGAATTCAGATTTTGACACAAAATTATTAACAATGAATTTGTTGCTAGTCTGATGCATACAGCATTTTTTTTCAGAGTTTCTGAACTGACTACCTCGAGTAACTCCATCGACTGAAATATATCACTACCAACTGGGGCCAATGTTGGATTGCCCTTTTCTCAAATACTCTCTTACCTTGTATATGTATACTGTTTATAAAGATTTTTTCTCAGTTTATCCATGCTAGGTTGAATAATTTTTTTTTGGAAGATTGTCGCAATTTTTTATGACTGTTAGCTTGTGTCAATTTTATGTATTGGTGTCTTTGTACTCAGTGTACTGGATTAGATTCAGCTATTTAGGTTGAGAGTTCAAGCTAATTGTGCTAGCTTATGTATTGTCTCACTTTGTGTTGCTCACTTGTGTTTTTCTGGGGCTTTTGAAATTTTTATATATTGTCGTTTTTACTACCATATCAACCAAGAAAACTTCATCACATCGTCTTACCAGTTCTGTTCATATAAGTGGCATTAATTAGTACATTGATGCTTGTTTTACCTGATGCTGAGTTTTTTACTCAATGTCATAAACTCATTTTATATCTAACAGTTTCCTCACAAAGGCTCTAGCCCAAAGTCAAGGGTTAGTAGGGGTTTTTTTTAGTTATTTTTCTCAAAATTGTGTATTCAGGCTAGGGGTAAATTGTTTACTTTCAATAGCCTACTCATTATTAGGGCAAGTAAATTATGGTAAATTCTCAAAAAAATAAAATCTCGAAAATTAGATTTTGATTCAAATCAAATCAATTTGCCACATATGAAAAATATGACATACAATTAAATAGAGGCGTCTGGGCACCAAATTATAATTCCTTTTTTTTTTTTTAAATGTACTTTTAGATCTAAAACTTTAGTGCATCAACTCATTTATGCAAAATTGAATCTCTATACATTAATGTAATTATAAAGTTCAATTTTTTTTCATCTGTCATTCAAAGCTTGTAATTTGACCGAAAAATTAGCGGTAAAAAAATTTCCATTTTTGATGACTTAACATAGAGTTTATTTTTACTCAAGAAAAGTGATAGTAGCTTCATTCTTAAACTGGACCTACTTTCGTTTTGATGGCAATTTTTATACCACAGAGTCAATTACTGACGTAAAATCATGCCAATGGTATAACTACATTTCAGACATTTTTTGCAGAAAAATCTGATATAAATGTTAAAATAAATAACTTCTTCCTAATGAACTAGAGTTAGCTAGATTTTTACCTGCAAAATTTGCTGAATAGGCTATATAGAATTCTTTTTCTTCATTCCTTCAATCCATGACCACATGTTATTGGGGCAAAATAATGCATGTAGTTGGATGTCCCTAATTAGTGATTGCGTAATTATTTAACCTTGAAATAAGCCACTGACTAGTAATCATTAGCCTCTTATTACTGTAAGTTGAAATCCTATCTGGGAGCAAATTTCTTATTGGAGGCAGCTGTACAGAAGGATGGTGAATCTACCCAGATATACACCACTAAACTGGATATATCACCAAGTGACCTTAGCTGTATGTGTGGCGTTAAACCCCAGTAAAAAACGACATGAAATAACATATTTAAATGTTACCTTTTTTCCATACTTTGTACCAAAATATATAATTTTTTTTTTGTATTCTTGTGCCATACATAATGGAAGCTTTACAAATGTCTGACATAATTTTAAGGTTTTAGTTGGCAGATAATTACTCTTGTACTGTCAGTTTAAATTACAATATCTTCCTTTGATATATGTGCTTACTAAAAAATTGTTAAAGTGACTTAACTCAAGATGGATATTTGAAAATTGAAATATAGAAAACTTACTAAAAGGCACTTTAATAGTGTTTGTATCTGAAAGCACCTAAGTTTTATAGCTTTATATTAATGTAAACAGATAAATTTAATCTTAATTTTGGACTTTTATAACTGTGTTACGGTACTATTGTTACAGATTTTTTTCTACTTATCTGAAAATCTTAGCTAGTGTTGTTCTAAATTCACACAGTATTTAAACAGTTGATAGACATTGGTTTTGCTTTCATTTTTAATTGCTATCAGATTGAGTTATTTTTTTTTATTTGAAAATAATTTATTTATTAAAAATAATCTGGAGTTTAGTCCCTTTAATGTATACATGTATTTAACAGAGTCAATATATTTTTTGTTACAATATGGTTGCTATTTTGTTTTGTCAGCTCAATTATTTAGTTGATATTAATACTGACTGCCATGGATATAATGAGCATTTTATACTTACTTTTTTTCTTTTTTTAATGAGATTTCATTTGACTTCTTGTACTCATGTCTTACATTCATTCTGTCATGTTTTTTTATGAAATCCATTTACACCATATTGGTCTACATTCTAATGTCAGAAAAAAAATAATCATGTTTATAAAATTAATGTAACCTGACCAGCCCAATTTTTTGGGGTGACTTAGTGATGTAATATCAGATTCACAACATACAGTTTACATTTTGGACATTGAAAATTTAATTTTATTAAGAACGGTCTACAGTCTGATATGTAATGTGTGATATGAAGATTCTTAGTCACATAGATTCAATGATTTATCATTGTTTATTCTACCCAAAAATATTTGCACAATATAATATCGTAAAATACTTAATATTAAAATATTCTATTTTGTCATTCATCTTAGAATCTTCAGATATTAAGATATCGTAAGTACTTACATTACGTGTATATTCAAGTCTTAAGCACACTTTTTTGTCCTGCAATCATTGCTTTTGCGTTTACACTATTTGCTGATGTTGTTTAGTCAAGATTTGTCTGTATGTTCATTCAAGTGATAGCATTTCATGAGTAGTTTGTTTTATCATTTAAATCATAGTCCGTATTATTCACAGTCTTGTCAAGGTATGTAAATAAAAATGGGATTTTTTTTTGTTTCTTTTCAATATTGTTTTTAGTACATTCCTAGAACTCATAGTGGTATTATTGTGAATTATGTGTTCTTCAACAGATATATCATTTTTATGTGTTAGATTTTAAAATAATTGTATTTATAACTTCACTTTGAAGATTTGTTGTGCTTGGTTTTGGAAGTATGGGACATAAATGCAGTCAATTCTGTGAACAAAAACCACCACCTTCGCGTCTGTGTTAAATAAAAAGTTACTGGTCGTTGCTGACCTGACCTGTCCGTATACAGTTTCTGTCAATTTATGTTTATGCTGAAATTTTCAATTTCAAATGAATCGTATTTCCAAACTTTTTAAAAAAATAAAAAAGTTTTATAACCTTTTTACTCTGTATTTTATTGATATGTTAGTGGAAACATGGTATATATGCAACAATGCTTGGTGGCCTTTGTTCACAGGTGACCGTCTACTCAGGTTTGACTGCTAAACAAAATGTGTAATATTTTTCCGTGCGTTAAAGTTGTTATATAGTATTTATTTATATATTGTTATATTTTCTGTTTGAACTAGAGTTGGGACCCTTTTTAAGTAAAAATAATAATTGTGTCTAAGGCCATCCTATGAAAAATTACTTGTTTACACGGCCCAAACTTTTATCAGTGGGTATGTAGGTAGGTAGGCATTTATTGATAGCATAATACGAAAACTGGAAAGAAGAAAAGAAAAAACTAATACCAAAAAAAATTAGATTCTCTGAATTTTAGTTATTTTACTACAGACTGTATAAAGGATGGTCTTATAATTCTTATTGTACTGGTTTTAATATTTCTTCAAATGATCAATGGGGTCAAAAATTGTTCATGAATGTGTCAAATAAAATTCAAATAATTTTACTGATTTACTACCCCGTGGGACGTTTATTAGGAAATGTTTGGTGAGGTATATCTTTTATGTGTATTTATTCACTCATATTTATCATTTAACAATTTTATCATTTTTATGATCATTATAAATGCTTACAAATATATAAATTGTATATATAAGTCTATAAATATAAATATTGTTGGGGATTATCATATATTTATTGTACATTAATTCAGATTGTATCGAGTATGACCATTATTCTTTTGTTGTTGATGATTTAGCCAACTTTCTTATCATTCTTTGTACTAAAAATTTAATGACGACATAATTTGGGGATATTTTTCTTTTTTTTTCTTACTTCATTCAAGGGATTTCTTTCTTTGTACAGATGTACAATTCTATCACTGTTCTATCATATTTTTTTTTTTTAATCTTAAATAGTCTGTTTTTATGGACCACTTCTATAACGGCCTAATTAGACGTGATAAAGAATATGCATGTGTTAATTATCTAGTAGTTATAATATATTGTAGTAGTGTTACCACCTCGACCAACTTTCTTTTTTTTTAAACAACTTTGTGCAAGAAACTTATTGTATTCAGGTGTGAAAGTTGTCTTGTATATGCCAGGGATCCTGTTGTTTTTTTCGCAGGTGTGGACTGTATTGGATTATATTTTTATTGTTTCCACTGCACAGAGGTTAAGATTTCTGTTTGAATTTTTTTAAATCTTCAATTTTCACCCTAGTGTATTTGGTTACAAAAATTGAGAAAAATGGTTCATCCCACTGTTATTTGACAGTTGTAATTTATTGTTTCGTAGTTTTCAATTTTTCAAACCTTTATTTAAAATTTGTGTATGAGAAAATGACTGCTGTTTGTGACCAATTTTAGGAAAGGTTTGTCCATTCTGCTTTTAAAAAATCATTTCTAAGATGTGTATGTAATATACTAGTCAGAATATTTATATAGCACTTTTATTGTCATCATGTAATGTACATACAATATGCAGGATGCTTTGGTTCATTAAGACTGCTTCTGAGTGTATTTGGTGCAGTATTCATTTTGACATAAAGCAATCAATGCAAGATGTATGAGGGATGATATATTGACGTATTATTGAATAGATCTCAAGTGTTCTAAAAACATGCCACAAATCTGATATCTTTCACTGATAGACCATGTCTCTTTATGTGAGAAAGTAGGCAGTTGCTTATGGAGGATGGGTGTCTAGTACTGGTTCTTCCCAGGAACGAAGCTTAGGTGAACTGTCTGCCTCATATGACTCTGTTGAAAAGGGGCGTAAAACTTGAAATAAACAAACTGTGGTATTCCCCAGTTGTTAAGGCTGGGAGTCGCCAAATGATCTTTGATGTGATTGTGACGTTAAACCGCTAAGAATCAGTTTTGACTGTATAATATAACTATACTTAAGTAATTTTCATCTCATTATTAAATGCATGTATACTTCATCATCGGCATTTTGTTGTATTTGTCTTGATTATGGTAAATTGATGCAACACTCGAACTATCAGCATTACAGTCTATTGTAGACTATAATATCATCATTTTTCATTATGCTCTTACTGCCCACCAGTAAAATCATGTGGTTTCATTATCATAAATTTTGTTGCCATGGATATGAAAAAAAATCAAAATACTAAGTGTGAATTTGTGAAATAAATCAGGATTTAGAAAAACGATTTCCATATTGTTTCAATGTTGTGAAGTTAATATGTTTGTAGTTGTTTACTGCTAAATCTACCTCTAAACTTTAACTTCTAGCATTTTGAGATCAGTGTAAACATCATAATGTTCTTGACTTTATGTTTCATAACTTGAGATTGAAATATGCATTATGTATTTTCAATATTCTGATATGAATTGTAAGATTAATAAAAAATTTATGCAGTATTCCTGCGTACCAATATTCACAAACTCCTTAGTCTTAAATAAGTTGATGACCAGAAATGAGAATTGAGCTACCAGACTGATCTTAAGTTTTGTAGCCTTGAAACCAAGTCTCATTATTTTTTGTCATTGAATGTAGTTGAATTGATGTACAAATAGTTAATACACATCCCGACATAATTTTATACTTGTTCCATTCTATATATTTGAACATTGATAGTGCTTATAATTTGTGCCTTATGTATTTTTTGGTCCAAGGTTTTCAAACTTGAGAATGGTCTCAAAGCTTAGATCTCAAAGTTTGTCTTTTAATGTTTCTAAGTTAATTAGAATAGTACTGATGAATGATGATGTCAATCACATACTATACCATCTGATTAAATCCTTCAGTATATATATAGATATCATGCCATGTTAAAAATGTGTATTCTCAACTGAAATATATATTCACTTCTGAGCAGAATTTGAGCTTTGAGATTGTACTCAAGTATTAAAACCTCGTGACTTGGTATTCATCACTTTAGTCAATCATATTCTAGGGGTGACAATAAGCGGATATTAAGCCGAAGTTATGGTCAATTTAATCTGCTCTGAAAGATTTTCTTTAATACAAACTGAGTTAAATATGAATCAATGTGGTTGAAGGCCTCTTGTTCGGCAAAATTGTTTGGCCGCGGATGATTTTAATTTTGCTCTATTGACACCCCTGTATTCATTGCAGTCACTTATTAGCCAAGCTCATTTCGGCTAAAGAGATGACTATAAGTTCATAATTTTGTAATGTAATTGTACGAGGGTACAATGTTATTTCAGTGGTTGTAACTTACCTGTCACTCATCTCATAACCTTTTACATAAGCAGTTTAATTTTTTTCAATTTCTTTATTCCAAAGTATTGATTTTCCTCCATGTGATGAAAAAAGATTTCCGGCTCCTTGTTCACAGGTAAATTAGTGCTGGTTAGTATACAGTCCCGGAAAACTTGTTAGGTGAACTTGGCATTGTATATTTATGACTGAAATGATGTTTAAAAATGACTTATCCCACTGAAACGAAACCAAATTTATTCCAACTTTATGCAACTAAGATATCAGTGCATTATTTGTGTTATAGTGTATGGTGTACGCATCATTACATATTCTGTACAATGAAGTTGTGTCTAAAATATTATGTAAAATGTTCATAGAATGAATATAAATAAACCATCGTGCAATGATAGTATTGTGTTTCTTCTTCCTTGACAGTTAATTGATAAGACACAACAAGAGTGCCAAGAAACAAAATACGCCCGTCAAGAACCATAACTCGGAAGTGCCTGGGCGGATTGGGCTGGTTATCAAACTTGACAGAGATCTCATGGCCAAAAACGTTTCCATCTAGTTTGGTGAGGCTCAGAATAAAACTGTATGAAGTAGAGCACGGACACCATTGTGGAAGCCGACCGCCGTGGGTGTCCCATAATACGACCCATTTTTCAAACGGGCGTATAAAAAATATCATGATTTTACTAACAAATCTGACCCTACTTATAATGGGTTTGTTGGGCGGCAGAATTTTTATCCGCCCCACCTCCGTCATTCAAAATGGTGGAAGGGCTTTAAGGTTTACCCCAGTCCGTCCATATTTTTGGTTTCCGAGCAGTAACTCAAGAAATATATCATGGATTGGTTTCATATTTTACATAAATGATAATAAGGGACAGGTCACGTTCGATTTCCGTTAAAATCCTAATATTTTCACAGGAGTTATGGCCCCTTTTTTACTGAGTGGAGGCATTTGTGTCCTCTGTACACATTTCCTATTTTTTATTGGTCCATTCGAAAACACCCACGGCAGGCAACTTTGATCCTCGCCAAACTTGATGGAAATGTTTATGGCCATGATATCTCATTCAAGTTCAATAACTAGCCCAATCGGCCCAGGCACTTTTGAGTAAGCCCCTTGACACTTTGATAAATTTGACTGAGACCAAAAGGGTCGGCAGAACAAAAATAGGGTAGGTAGAAATCAGGAATCCCTTCATCTAACTTAGATTGGTAAGATACATTTTCCATTTAAATCAGTCTCGTTGAATACACTGTAGGAAGACAACAACTTTTGAGGGCATCCCAAGTTGACGCTCTTATTGGGCCATCCTTAAAAAATAAATTTTGTTTGTGGTAAGGAAATTTAATCACTAAAAAGGCCCCTACCTACTTTGTTTGGCCTCAATGGTAATTTTTTTTAAATAAAAGAATAGCATTCATACATTTAATTCGGGTTCAATATATTTAAAGAAAAAATATTTCCTACCCACTGAAAATTCTCTTGGTAGCCTAGGATTACCAGAAACAAACACTTTTTTAAGGATGGCCTGACTGAATGATCTTGTATTTGACTAGTAATCACTAGCCTCTGCACTGCTCAAAAAAAGAAAAACATTTGTATCATTATCAGTATGTTTTATTTAAAGATACCCACCCACAAAAAAAACACCTAAAATTCTATAACCCAAAGTGAAATTTGTAAAAAAGTGTACTTCTGTTGCTTTAATCCTTAAATGAAGATATATAGGATGAGGTTTCAAAACTAAACATAATCATTTACAACTAAAGTAATAGAAAAAAAATCCCCTAAAAATCTGTTTAATTATTTCGCTTTCGCGCTTTTTTCTTTTTTGGTTTAAGTTTAGAATTCAAGATTTCCTGTCCTTGTCGTTTTATGTCTTCTCTCGACGTGAATCCATCGTTTTCTTGATCGTGATCAAAGTGGAACTCGTCAGTGTCACTATTGTCATCAGCGTCAATTTTGATACGAATGTTATCGGGTGGTAGTTTGGCTTCTAGATATTCGTGTAACTGAAATGTTAGACATAATGTTACTCAACGATCCATGGTTATAAAACTTGCGATTCACCTCCAATCTCCAGTATGTATTTTCGTTATTCTCAATTATTTGAACAAAAATGTTAAATTAATTTCTAAGCTGTATTCTGTATACAAGTCATTTGATTGACATATTTACTTACAAATATTGCAATAATACATATTGGTCTGAAATAGTTTAAGAACAAAGGTGAAGGTCAAAAGTTTGAGAACAGAGGTCAAAATCACGAGTTTGACAGTCTGCGAAATAAGCAGCTGTCCTGTTGTCCGGGACAACCAGTTTTCCATTCGGACAACCAAAATTTTGTTTCGGACAACCAACTTTTCATAAACAAATCAAATAAAAAGCAGTTAAATTTTCAGTTTCGGGCAACCACATTTCAAACATTAATTTCACAGACTGGTTTGAGGTCAGAGGTCAAAAGTTTGAGAGCAGAATTCTCTTTAAATTTTCAGCTATGTACCCGGTATGTTCTTACTCGAAATGAGAGAGGAGTGTTCAAAAGTTATGCTTTGACAATATTTGAATGATGAAAGATTAACAATGTACAAATATATAATATCAAATAAGAAAAAAAAGCCATGTTTCCACAAACTTTCCAAAAAATTAAGGATCGAAAGGGCAGCAAAACTCTTTTTTTCAACATTTTTTTAAGTTTGGATTTACAATTTATGTGAAAATCGAGGGCTCAGCGCAACACTGTCGTAACTTGTTCTTATTTCAAAATGAGTTACGACACTGTTGCGCTGAACCCTCGAAATGAAACTACCAGCCTGAACAAAATTGACCATTATTGAAAAAATGTCATGTCAGCAGAAAAAAATAGGGTAGGTCTAGTTTGTGGAAAACATGATTTTTAATGCCCAATTACCTTTTCATTATCCACTTTGAGTAATGGTTTTACCACACCCGTCTTAAAACCAAGGTTGTTCAGTAGAACATCAATCTTATGTCCACATTGTTGTAGATCAAGAATCGGATCACCCTTAGCAAAATTATGGTATGGCTGTAAAAAACAAAAATCATAAATATTCAAAAAATGAGGTGGTCAATATAAAAAGCCATAAATATTGTTTTATTTAAAGTTTTCATGTGTACTTGGTAAGTTGAATATATTATATGATCACAAATTAATACACTCTCAAAAGATTCAAAACTTCAAATGTTTGAATTGCTTAATATACAATCCTTCAGTATCAATGTACATTCAAACCTGTGAACAAAGGTCCCCCTTGAGAAAGACATAATGTGGCCTTTATTTGGTGGTGGCTGTAAGCACAGGTTTGACTGTATACAAACTGCTTGAGCACAAGGAATCTAGAAGTATTTAGATAGCCATCTATAAAAAATATAAGTTCGTGGAAACCCTAATTAAATTTTCGAAGGGTAGGTTATGCAAAAATTTATTTCTTTATACTGAACCATAAACAGAGTACCATAACGTAACAAACAGAAAACTAACTTTTTCTCCGGCCCATTACAGGGCCGTAGTTACTGCAGGGCTAGTTATTTCAGCTGCAATTAAAAGGGGCTATAACTGATTTCTTCTCCCCCCCCCCTGGATTCAGACAAAATCTAGAATTAGCCCATCTAATCTAATATTGCTTCCTACAGGCCTGCGTAAAGGTTATATATCTTCTCTCAAATTGATGGACTTAGTTTACATTTTCTTACAGGTTTAAGACGGACTTCTTTCAGCTTCTCAAGTAGAGTAGTAATACCAGACTGCAGGTTTAGATGTAGTTTGTTATTGCACTGATATGTTTCTACAGCATTGTTGCGTCGGTTCTCTTCTTCTTGAACATATTCAGCCATTGATTCTAGAGCCATTCTACCCCTAAAAAAGAAATTGATTTTGCTGTAAGGCATAAGAAAAGATCCTGTTTTCCACTTAAATGCAAATGAATGAAACTATACTGATGTACAAGTCCCATTAACTTCAACAATTTTTATGCCCCCGTATCAATAGATCAGGGGCATCTTGTTTTTGGCCTGTCTGTCTGTCTGTACCAAACTTTAACCTTGCCTATAAAATCAAAACACTTCCACCTACAATCATCAAACTTCATATGTTGGTTCTTCATCATGCCTGTGCATTTTCAGGTCGGTAGGTCAGAGGTCACCCAGAGGGGGTTTGAATAGCCATTAAGGCCTACTGTTTATTTCATTGCCTTAAAGGGGCATACCCTACAACTTGGTGCATTTACAATTAAGGCAAAATGATGATAAATTAGAAGCTTGTAAAGAAAAAAGCAGACGAAGAAAGTTTCAGCCAAAAATTCATCCAATTAAAAATAAAATCACAAAAAATATTAGTTTTCATAAAAGATCATAAACTCTTTGGAATTTGTTGTACAATTTTTGGGTGGAAGTGATTTATTATTCATAGCTATGATTTTTGCGGCTAGTATAAAACTAGTCATTTTATGACCCAAGTTCTTCTTGCAATTATCCATTATATATTGTTTTACATATACAGTCAAAACTCGTTATATCGAAGTTTGTGGGACTTGCCAAAATACTTCGATATAAACGAACTTCGATATAGGAATTTCGATACCCGCGTTTACATTTTAGAGCTAAAGTCAGTGTGTCGTAATAATAATGTAATCGTGTTATTTAGTGTACGGGATTGTAACGGGTTGTAAGAATACGGCATTTATACCAGTACTTATACGGGTACTTTCGATATATATGTTTTGCTATACATGCATAAGATAGTTTCAAATGAGCGTATAGCAGCATTAATAATAATTTGTTTCATCAACGAGAAGTTTGTATCAGTTTTATAATCGTGAGAATGGACACTAACATGTTTATACAGCTGTCAATAATTAAATATCAATTTTAAATTGTAAGTGTTTGTTTGCGGAAAATGTGCGAACATTTCTTTTGTAAGTTGGCGACATAATTGGTTCGACATTGATGGTCACTTTATAGTTGAAAATATTTGGTTCGGACCGAAAATCTACTTCGATATATAAAAATATCGAGAACCACGAATTCGATATATGTGCGTTTTTTTAATATGTAATAAGAAGGATAAAAATCGGGACTTTATCTTTACTTCGATATAAGCGGGATTTCGATATAAGCGATTTCGATATAATGAGTTTCGACTGTACATCTAACACGTTTTTACACTTTCACAGAATGTTTGTCAGTTGTAGGGTATGCCCCTTTAATACTAATGTATTCTTGTATTGTGTTTACAAACTGTTACCTCAAGATCTGTCTTTCGCTAGTAAATTTGATCTCTTCAAATACTTTTCTAAGTTTTGACAATTCTTCTGTGACAAGATTTCTCTTGTGCATCTTTTCACGTTCCATTGCTCGTAACTGTTTAAAAGTCTGATCTTGATGATCAAATCTGTATATGATGTCCTGTAAATACATGTATATCATAATCAAAGTACTGAAAGTACTCATGGAGACAGAACTAACCATACATAGACTTGCACTGCAACATGGAATGGGAACCAGTTTGCGGATATAGAAAATGTCGACAGTACATAGGTCCACATCAAAATTGATTGATGCATGCAAAGTGCATGATGGCTATGAAAAGCTGAACTTTTGTTCAATTTCCAAATATAAACTAAACATACACTGTTGAATCTTAAAATTGGTCAACATTCTGAATGTTTTGTGAACAGAACAATCAACTATCTTATAATTATACTTTACGGCTGAAGCATATTATGTACGTGTCACTTTATTCTATCTTGAACTTCACATCTTGCAAAGCATAATGGCATTTTACATTTTATCTGCAAAATATGGAATAAAATAATTGACCGTCTTAAATGGTGTCATATTTAGAAATCTAGGCAAACAAATTATAAAATTTGAGCTTTTTTTTCAGGCTATTCATCCAGTAGGACAACCAGTTTAAAATTTTCACTAATTCTACAGCAACTTCAACTTCTCCCGAGTCAATTTCTTCGTAATTAAAATCTGACAAATAGATTTGTAGACCCCTGCATGCTTCAATGTATGTACAGCATACAACTAAATACCTGCATATCAGATACATGTGTAGCTCCCATAATTTTATCAAAAGCGTCTTCCAGAGTAAGTATTTTCTCTTGACGTTCAATTTTCTCTGTCTGCATTTTAGCTTGACGAGAATCTGAAATCGATAATAAAAATATTCGGAAGTTTTTACTGTAGAAATAAATGTGTTTTATCTAGAGGTTGCAGCCATGGTCCGGTGGTTAGAGCACTGGATTTGTAACCCAGCAATTCCTGGTTTGATTCCCAGTCGTAGCAGGTCAAACCCTTCCATGAAAATTTGACAACAATGTTGATTTTCCTCCACATGTGGAATACTTGCCAGTTCCTTGTGGTAGGGCAAGTTAATTAGTACTGGTTAGGATAGTGCCCAGGAAAACCGGTAAGATAAATCGGCCACCTTATATAACTGAAAAACTTTTGAAAAACAGCAATAAATCCAAATACTAAATGTAGTATTTTCATTAAAAAATATGTTTTATTTAGCAAATAAAAATGACTGTAAGAATATATCTTCATGAGATTTAGTAATTTATGTTAATTTTAATTTTTATGTGTCTACTCCCAGTGTCACAACAAAAGTCATTTGGGGATTTATTCAGCTTAAGACTGAATACACTTGACAAGTAATTACTAATACCCTAACTAGTTATTACACGCCCTCACCACTGTGAGTTCAAATCAGACTTGAGACCAGAAAAAATGCACTTGTGAGGAGGCTGACCAACTTGCTTACGGCAGGTCTGTACAGGTGCATACCTGAAGTCTTCCAGTACACTGTAAAACTGGAAGAGTTGCCAAATGACTCTGGCTATTGGTGCAAAGTTAAATGTACTAGAGAAAAATCTACAATAAATATGACAAAATGAAGCATACCACTTGTATCATTGATAAGCGCCACTCTTTGCTGAAATACAAAATATACATTGTATAATAATAATATAGTCCAGTTGTCATTGCCACAAAATATTCTTTTAAAACACTTCATACATGCCAGTCAAATCTGAAAACCAAAGGCCATCCTCCGGAAAGACAAAATGTGGCCATATTCTATTTTCTATTGAATAATCAATAGAGGTTTTTCATTGAATAGCCTTTATTTGGAGGTGGCTGCTTGCACAGGAATGACTGTACAGCAAAAGCGCGTAATTAGAGAAACACTATAGTATTCATTCAGGAACTTCTATTGCTCGGTGATGAAAATCAAAAATTCTTATCAGGCAGATAATTTCAGAGATTATAGATTAAAAGTATACCTTCTTATCTGCTCGATCAGCGACTTCTTTCCTCTTCTCCACTTCTTTACGCATTTCATTGAGTTGCTGATCCCGGGCACGTTTGGCTTGGTACATTTCTCTCTCCATCGCGTGAAGATCTCTCTGGATCGAAAACAATAATAACAAAATCAATATATTTGTAATTTAAAGTTTAAAATCTTTCATCTTTGATTGCAATGGATATAATGAAGTTATTATATTACAGTTCATCTTTTTAACTTTTAGGTCTAGAAATTTATTGAGTATGTATAATGAGGACCATGGAATAGTCATTTTCAATACGCATACTTTTTTTGTATCCTGTTTTAAACATAATGCTGTCTGCATCTGACAGTAAACTCTAAATTGTGTTAAATGATGAAATCTGTTTTTGACTCAGTGTCTCAGTCTTGGTACAAAACTAGAACTGCCACAGAGTGACTTGAAATGCCCCCTCCCCACATACCGCCTTGTCATAGATGTATGGCTTCTAGTCGTACAAAATCTGTGCTATAATCCGTGTGATTGCTTGTTATTATAATAATTAATGATCAGCTAATTAAAATCCCACAATAGATAACTAAAAGACAAGCTAATTTATGGCCATTTTTTGAGAATTGATATTCAAGTGTGACCATGACCTTGGAGATATTGACGTAATTCTATCGCATAACACACCGTCCCATGATGGTGAACAAATGTGCCAAGTGATTTTAAAATCTCAGAATGAATGACATAGTTATGGCCCGTACAAGCTAATTTATAGCCATTTTTTACCTTTGAACTCCAAGTGCGACCTTGACCTTGGAGATATTGACGTAATTCTTTTGCACGACACACCGTCCCATGATGGTGAACAAATGTTCCAAGTGATTTTAAAGTCTCACAATGAATGACATAGTTATGGCCCGTACAAGCTAATTTATAGCCATTTTTTACCTTTGAACTCCAAGTGCGACCTTGACCTTGGAGATATTGACGTAATTCTTTCGCATGACACACCGTCCCATGATGGTGAACAAATGTACCAAGTGATTTTAAAGTCTCACAATGAATGACATAGTTATGGCCCGTACAATCTAGTTTATGGCCATTTTTTACCTTTGAACTCCATGTGCGACCTTGACCTTGGAGATATTGACGTAATTCTTTCGCAAGACACACCGTCCCATGATGGTGAACAAATGTACCAAGTGATTTTAAAGTCTCACAATGAATGACATAGTTATGGCCCGTACAAGCTAGTTTGTGGCCATTTTTTACCTTTGAACTCCAAGTGCGACCTTGACCTTGGAGATATTGACGTAATTCTTCCGCATGACACACCATCTCATGATGGTGAACAAATGTACCAAGTGACTCAAAAATCCTTCAATCCATATGGAAGATACAGTGTGGACAAACTTTGGGACAGACCAACCGAACGAACGACCGACAAAGTGACTCCTATATAGCCCCCCTACCAATGGTAGTGAGGGTATAATAATGGAAAAAAATATATGAAAAAAAAATTCCCTACATACCAACCTACCAGTAGTACCCACTCAAAATTTCAAACTTGGGTAGCTTTAGGGAAAACATAGAAATGTTTAATTTAGGCCTTTTCAATTCTATCACTTACCCTGGCTTCTTCACTTGCTCTGACAGCCTTTTCATTCATACTGTTGAGTTCATAACTTTCTGAAGAAGACTTTCTCACTTGATCTTCGAGACAATCAAGGATTGTGGGATAATTTCGCACTTCCTAAAAAAGAAAGTTTTCATTTTGATCCAAATAAATAAAAATACAATAAAACCTGTATACAAAGGCTACCCCTGGGAAAAACTAAATGTGGCCTTCATTGACAGGACTGGTGGTCATATTTGGAGGTGGCCACTAACACAGGGTTTATTTTTTATTTTTGGAGAATGGGCTTTTTTTCTCTCAGGTTTAACTTCAAGCCAACTGTAAATAAGTAAGAATCATTGAATCTAGCTGGACATGCAGCTTCTTCACACGTGAAATTTGGGCTCAGATGTGATTTTGAACAAACTGCTGTACAATTAGAGAGTTAGTAATACATGGTCAAAGACCATATAACCATCCGACCCTAGAAGCCTCTGCAAATTGGGTTTAAACGACAAGAAATTTCCGATTCACAAAAATAACCCTTTGTAATAATCCAGTTTGTTGAAAATCTTCAGATTTATAAAATAATCTCAGTCCTGAAATATTATTAAAGTTAGATAATAACAATTACCTCTTGCATTTTGTCCATGATTGATTTATACCTTCGAGTTATATTACGAGCAGCCCCAACTTTTATTATTGCTTTGTCCATTTCATTCTGAATTCTTCGAACCTCCTGAAAGTTAAAGTTTGTAAGAAAAGGCAAACATTCAGTCACGATGGTACCATAGCTACTGTGGCATTAGAAATATTTGCAGATTATTCAATTCTGTGAATTATATTGATTCTAAGCTTATCAACAAAATTAAGTACATGCACAGGGTACTTAAGATTTTGATCCTGAAAGACACACTAACACAAATAAACAGTAAAACATAGTTATAGTGAATTCCTTGGGATCAGCGTATATTTACATACCTATATCTAATTTTCACGACAACCAATCATTGTAATAAAAAAGGACTAGGTTTAAGAAGAACAGTCAAGCCTGTGAACAAAGACCACCCTAGGTAAAGACTAAATGTGGCCTTTTATGACAGGTGAGTCCTTTCCTTTTTTGTTCTAAATAAACAATGACGGCACATCGGTTTTTTAAAACAATGGCCTTTATTCACAGGATGGCCTACATTTGGAGGTGGGCGCTAACACAGGTTTGACTGACAGTGTATTATAATTTCACTATCTGCAGAACTACAATAATTCAAGTTCATTAAAACTGTGTTATACCAGGGCCCTCATTTGACGTTTCTCAGGGCCGAAATTCGGCCCCATTCCCCTCCAAATTTTTTTTTTTTTTCACCTATTTTTTTTTTTTTTTTTCATAAATGGTTGATATTAAGTTATTAACCTTTGATTAATTTGTATATTAATGTATGTAATATATTTAAATACAGCTATTTTAAGCTTAAAATGTTTATTGCAAGGTAATAAGGCAGTTGAACAAATCCCCTGAAATTCCCCTTTTTCCTCAAAATGACGCAAAATTCCACAACCTGAGGGCCCCGGGCCCCTTCCCCTAAAGTGCAGCTAGGGCCCTGTATACAGTACTGCAAAAATAGGCTGTAAATCACATGATCACTTTCATTAATACCTCTGCTGAGTGAAAATATGGATGAACAGGTATTATTGTTTGAAAAAAAATTAAAAGTGTAAATTTCTTTTCAGCAAAAATTAACATTGAAAGCATGACTTATAACTCATTAGCGCAAAATTTCTAACTAAAAAAATCAAAGCGCTGTTGGTACCTGTTCTCGGTTAGCATCGTAATCAGACGCATTGACAGTTATCATACGATCAAGTTCGTCTTGTAATTCACGTAGCTGTTTGATTCTCTTCTTGCGTTCGTACTTCAACATATCCATTCGATTGTTAGCGTCACAAACCTTCTGATCCATCTCCTCAATTGCTTTCTGAAGTTATATTTTACTGACATCAAAATACCGTATTCCCTCTAAATAGTGCTCTCCACCTAATAAGCATCCCCAAGTTTATTTCACAGTACCATCAAATTGTTTACAATAATTCTCAGCACAGTTTAAATAATGTTGATTTATTATGAATGTAATGTCAAGAGAAGGTGGTATCGCTTGCCGTAGTGATCTTTTTTTTAGTTTTCAAAACTGCCTGTGGCTTTCTGAAGGGGAAAATACCACATGACAGAGCAGAAAAGGGAAAAATATGAAATAAAAACCATTCTGTCTTTTTTTGGTCTGTATCTATTTACATAGCCTTTAATTTCAATGGCTTATCAAATGCATTAAGCCATATTTTGTGATCTATTTTGTAATTGCTATTTGTGGACTTCTTTAATTTCTTTTCAATGGGAACTATGACTTCATTTTGGAGGAAAATATAGCATTTTAAGGGGAAAATATAAATTTTTTGAACCAGGGGAAACAAGACTGTATAAATTTAATAAAAATCAAAAAAAATCACTAAAGCCCTTCCCCACTGTGAGTCGAATCCCAACCAGGCTGCTGGCTAATAGCCAAATCACACATGTGAGGAAGTTGTCCAGCTATAAGGCTAATGGAAGGTTGGTGGATTGGTTCACATGTCTTCATTTCTAATTACTTGTAGATAATCAAAATAATCCAATGAGACTGAACTCAATTAAATACAGAGAAAGTTATAAACTATACCTCAGCAGTATATCTCTGCATTGACAATAATTCTTCACGTCTGTGGTGAAATGCTGAACGAATCACTGTTTCGTCTCCCTGTTTTAAAATATTACATTTAATATTAATTTAATTCATACCTATTACAGTATTTAGTTATGCAGGCATAGTTAACATTCCGGATATATCCGAAATTCCAGATTGTCTGTCCTGAACGAGCTATGATTTCTGAGCAAAATGAAAATTATTTGATGAAAACATCTCAAGAAATAGTAAAGTTATGGTCAATTTAATCTGCTCTGAAGGATTTTATTTGATACAAACTGAGTTAAATATGGAAACACAGAGTCTAGGAATAAATGAGCCAACTGAAATTATTACCCCAAAGCAATATACAGTACAACCTCTGTAGAGCAACACCCTGTGGGAGCTGCAAATATTGGCTGTTGTTTAGAGGTTGTTACTCTACAGAGGTTAAATTTGTAGTAAATACCAGCTTAGGGAAATTTTGAAGGTGTTGTTTTAGAGAGGTTGTTGCTCTACAGAGGGCCGCTCTGGAGAGGTTGTACTGTATATACATATAGGCCACAAAATTAAAGAACTCGATCTTACACAGATACTTTTGGCGAGATCAACACGTTTTCTTTTATTCACTTTTCTCAACCGAGATATAAATTCTTCACTTTGTAGTTTACTAATTTCACAACTTTCATAAAAAGCATTGGCGTCCCTTTCTGAAAAAAATGAGAATTAAATATTTCAGCATGTTAACATCAGACCAAAGAAGATCTAGACTGATACATGTACTACTACTTACAAAACATTTTGGTTTGGAGGTGGCCAGTGGTGAGAGGTACATTCATGGTGAAAATTCATGGAGGGAATTGGTTGTTGTTGAGAGTGACCATTGTTGGGATGTGACCGTTAATGGAGGTTTCACTGTATATCATATTTATTTTAATAATATGCATATAAAAATTAATTTATAAATAAAAATTGGATAAAGATCTATAGACAGGCCGGAACAGTAGGCGGACGCTACCAGTATGCGGACACCCTCGCATACGGCGAGTTTTAAAAGATTTAAAACATCCTGTCTGATACCGATATTACTTATATCTATATTCGCAGCAAACTTACCTTTCCTCCGGTATGATACATATTCTGTTTACACTTCCTGTTTATACTGATCAGCAGACGATATAAACAAAATACATTGATATTTGTAAAAATATGCAAGTCCTTGTGTAAATGGCTAAAAAAATCGCCACTGATTAAAATAATATAAGTATTAAATAAATATGAGACAATCTCACTTGAATAGACTTTTTAGTAAACTAGAAGCCCAAGGGCAACATGTCGAACCCCTGTTTAGCCAGCTTGTGATCTTGACCTTTGAACTACAAGTATGGGTGATATTCATGACACATCATTTCATTGAAGTAAACTTTTATACCAATTTATTTAAAAATCCTTGAATGCAAACAGAAGTTACAGCCTAGACAAGGAAAATATATTTGACCGAATGTGTAATCTTGACCTTTGACCTATAAAAATCTGGGTGTTGCCCAAGACACATATGGTCGCATTGTATTATGGCAAGTCATTTTTAAATAATTCAATGCATAAGTGAGACACAGCCCTGACAAGGTGTATAATGATTATTTTTTGTTTGACCTCTAAGTGTGACCTTGACCTTTGAGCTAGAGACCTTGATCTTACGCACTGCACACTGCCTCATGGTGTTTTACAATTATGCCACGTTATCTTAAAAAGTTTCTATGCATAAGGGAGATACAGCCCGGACAAGGTCTATAATGCTAATTTTTGATGTTTGACCTCTAAGTGTGACCTTGACCTTTGAGCTAGAGATCTGGATTTTGAGCACTGCACACTGTCTCATGGTGTTTAACAATAATGCCAAGTTATCTTAAAAAGTTTCTATGAATAAGGGAGATACAGCCCGGACAAGGTCTATAATGCTCATTTTTGACGTTTGACCTCTATGTGTGACCTTGACCTTTGAGCTAGAGACCTGGATTTTGCGCACTGCACACCGTCTCATGGTGTTTAACAATTATGCCAAGTTATTTTAAAAAGTGTCAATGCATAAGGGAGATACAGCCCGGACAAGGATCCGGACGGACACACTAACTAAATAACTCACTCACTAACTAACTAACTAACGTACAGACACGCAACCGCCATTGTGGCGACTAAGTCTAGCTCACCGCAGGCGGGCTCGACAACAAAAAACCTGATATACACAATCGATCTTGCGACACATAATTTAACTCAGCAACACTCGCATCTTTATCGCTTTGGCGCTTGAACCATGTGAAAAAAGGTACCTTCCAAATGTTTTTGATTTCCATTTTATAATTTTATTTTGACGTTCTTAACTCCCGTAAGCTACAAACTTGGTGATGGAAGTAAGTAAATCTAGATAAATACTCATTTCTGTAAAGTACAAACTAAAACTGTAGGAGAGTCTTTGTTCTGCATGGTTTTTGTAAAGAAGAATAAAGGAATTGACGTATTGCACTCAATGCTTTAAACATGTTAATATTTCATTATAGAAAAAATATTTTCTTTTAATTTTCATGTGTAAATGAAATAAATACACACAAAAAAACATTTTCAGGTGATTTTACTTTATTTGACCATTTTACGTCTATATAAACGGGTGTCCGCGTACTGGTTAAATTGTACAATAATTTTGAGCCGTGGCTGTACCTGCCGTGATGCCTGACTGCGCATGCGTAGTGCATTGTTTACAATCTTAAGTTCCTGTAAATTTCTAAGCAAGGATTCATCTTCAAAACTACATAGACTGGATGATTTGAAACACGGCCTCAATTACACGAAATAGTTACATATGAGGAAAAGTGTCCGCATACTGTTCCGGTCTGTCTATGTTGTAGCCTTGTAGGTAAGGAATTTTTTGGAGGAGGTTTTTTTATTATCTTTGAAAACATCCAGTAAAAAGTGAGATTTTCCATTCTTCATGCTAAATAAAAAGTCTTTAGTTACAGGGGAAAATTAGTGTTTACAAGTAAGGCCAACTTGTGTAACGAGAAACAAACAATTTTTTATGGCTTAAATTGAATTGAGTCTGAACAGTTCAACAAAAATTCCCACCTGAAACCAAGAAAAATTGCACCGCACCAGATGAATATCTCTGATTCTCAATCACCTGAATCATGTTTGAATGTATATATACTTTTAAATTGTCAGATACAATAATTACATTTGAATCACTTTACAAAACAGATCAAGTACCCTTAAGATGCAATTTTCCCCTCGTTTCTTCCACCATCTCTGCAAGTGTCCATCCCCGGGTAACGATCCCCTTTGGGTCCAACTTCTTTGGTGCGCTCGGCATCCTTAGACAATGACAAAAAAACTGAAATTGTATAAAATATCGGATTATCCAGTCTGATCAAAGTAAATTAAAGATTATTATTATTATTACAGAAGCATATATAACATTAACTTATAATTATCATTTCATTAATAGGCGAACCTTAAGACTTAGTTCAAACATTGAAGTTACATTCTAATCCATGAATCTTTTAGTTTTAAATCTTCTCAACTTTATTCAGTTATAGATATTATATATCAGGTCGAAGGTAATTTAACATTTATATATATACAGAGAAGCAAATCACAGTAATAATACTTACCTTAAACAAAAGATTTGATACAAAAATAAAAATAACCCATCCCCACCATAAGAAAAAGCCCACGTTCTAAAATGACGTCATACATGTATGCTTTACGTATCACGTGATACAAATTGACGTCATGTATGTGGATTATCACTGAGTTATAATTAACTGTAGGCCTAGCTCCATCAGCAATAGATCTACTATTTTGCTTTTTTTTAAAGCGAGAAAAATATTTGCGTAGATGTGGGATTCATTAATTAACACACAGACAGGCAGAGTATTTGCAAATTGAAACGGACATTTTGACATATGGCGGGAGTTGCATGGGCCGCTTATAACATTCAAATGAAAGGATGCGAGCTAAGAAGTTTTAAGATTCAACAAAAACAATCTGTATAGGGTAAAGGAATGTTTAAATTATTCTGTTGGTGTAATTCAACGTTGTTAATTCATCTAAGTTATCTCTATTCATTGTTCTAATCGTATATCGTGAAATGTCATTCGCTTACACGGTTGTATCTGAACAGTGTAATTATTCGGATAAAATATTTTTCGGATATTGTTTACAATCAAAACATTATAAGTTATAATATTATACTGGTAACTTTACAATGTGTTAGAAATACAATGTATACCTTGTGTAAACACAATGTGTAAAGGGATTAGTGTAATATTTTGGTTTAATTGGCAAATTGTTCGACCATTTATTATCATTTAAAATTATTTTAATTGTTAAATATTTATTGCAACAGACTAAAAGATGAATGTTCCTGTTCAAAGAAAAGATCTGAAAAGAAAACGTAATATTCCTTTCAAGTCACCCGTAAGTACTGTACTGACCTGGTCAGGAGTTTCTTAATGTTTTGGGCAGGAGCCCTTAATTAATATATGGGAGAAAAATTCTCACCTGGATCCAAGTTGGGGAATGAAATTTCAAGGAGTAATATAAAATTTGGGAGAAGTTGCAAGATTTCTGTTCAAAGAAATGTTAAGAGTGGACAGGCATTTTTTATTGTACGGCGGCCTTTGGCCGCCGTACTCTCTAGAGTAGAATGCTTATTTTTAAGTGGCAATGCAAAATCGCAACTTCTTGCGCGAAGCAGATTAGTGACAGTGCCCGAAATATTCCGAAATATCCGCAATGGTCATCACGTGATATAAACAAAACAGAAATAGAGCGAGGTCACGTGTTACTCACACCAACTAGTGTCAGCTTGATGACGCAGTCGCTGTTTATAGTCTAAGAATGGAGCGAGCTCGATATCTGCCCATCTGTCAATAAATGCAGCCGAAACTCTTTATATCAAAGGAATTAGGAAAAATTGTTTGATCTAAATGAACTTCGATGTATAAATTATTAGAGAAATTCGCTGTGTTTATTATCGGTGTGTTGTAATAATCATTTAATCGTGTTATAAGATACGGAACACGGTATTTATACGTTTCGATGTATTTATTTTAGCAACATGTCGCAAATAAACAAAACATTATAAACATATTCACACAGACTAATTTTATAATCACGAGCGTGGACACTGACTTGTTTACGCAATTGTCGTTAATTAAATATCGATTTCAGAGCTCAATACAAAAAATGTCCGATCAGGTGAGAAATGATGACTTAATTGGTTCAACATAGACGGTCACTTTATGGTTCAATGTAGATGGTCACTTTGCAGTTGAAAATCTATGTTTGGGACCGTTATACCAGGTTTTTACGACAACGTACCCTCAGACAACGGAGTATATTATTTTTGGAGACTTTATTTAAATATTTTATATGCATTCCAGCAGATATTGCAATGTCTGATACATCGAGGTGATAGTTTCCCCTGATTTTAATTTTAGGGTGGAAACAGGGACTACATATAGAGTACCTCGTGAACTGTAGAACCATATGACCACATTCATGAGATTCATGAAACATCAACGGCTTGTATTTTTGATGGAGTAGATGATCACTTTAGTTTCGGGATCAGTTAAGTCAAAATAACAAATTCTTTTGATCTGAAACTTCGCACATCCTGATAAAAAATGCTACATAGGCCACATTCTAGTATTGAATTGCCGGATGCGATTTTGGGCCGTACAAACATTTAACTTGTGCTAGTTTTGTGTCCAGTATTCTCACTCCCCAAGTGAAAAAGAATATATTTTTCCCCACTGAAAGAAAAAACTTTCCCATAATTAAAAACAAATCTCCAAATTTACCCTAGTGTTTCACAACACAGATTTCCCCCATCCAAGGGTCCCGATACCTGTTCCCCAGAGCAATAAAAAAGGGCTGGGGGAGCCGCCCTTTATAGGCAATAACTTTATTATAAAGAAAACCCCTGCTAACACTACCTGTTTTTGTACAAAAATGATTAACCATCTATTCTTGTTTTGCTGAAATGTTGTTCACTCAACTCTAATATTAAAGTTGATTATTATGACATAGTATATCAATGAGTCTTTCGATAAATCTTTTTTTTTTTTTCATGTGAACAGTCTTCGAATTAGTGGGTTGCCCCCTGCCCTAAAGGATTTTTTCCTTCTTTAAGTCTTTTGGGGGACAACCTAGTTTTAGAGGGTTTCCTTCATTAAGCATACAGTCCGGCAACCTGTCACATAAAATCATTCAAGGACTGTGTGAATATTCTGAAAAATGTGGAACAATTCATGTTATAGGTAATTAAACACATATGTAATTATCATAAGAAATAATTAACATCATGTAGGTTTTTGTTATATTTTTTAAAAATCACCATATTTTATATATACTTTAAGCCTGAGTATACCAGTTACATATCAGCTCTACTACATATCAGCTCCTTAAAAAGGTTTCAAACGCATATGATTTCTGTATATATTATGTACAATAGATGTAAGAAATTATAGTTTCAGAAAGAGACAAATTCTAAAGTCGGACCAGAGAGTCGATTGACGGATGAAGAATTGCGTCTGAAATTAGAAACAGTTGATAAGGAGATAAATGAACTCAAAGCACAGTATGTACCAAAGTTCTTCCACAACTTTACTAATTGATACTTTTCCACAGATTTGTCAATGAGGGATAATTGATCTGTGGACCTGGTTGTATTTAATCAATATATAAACCGCTGTTATGTCTCCTGATTCTGTATCTCTATTTGTACCGTCAAGATCATATTTTTTCATGCAAAACCTTTTCATAATTTGACCGACTGAAATGTTTTACTCTAAAAACTGCAAGTAACCATGATGACTGCTTAGATTTTGAAAAATTTAGGTTTTTTTACGAACATTGCTTATATTTAATATCTGTTAATCAATTGACTTAGTTGTAATTGTCAGAACTAGCTCACTGAACTGTCTGATATAAGATTATAATGATACTATAGTTTGTTGCTTTAAATCTAATTTACAAGACGTCTGTGTGACAATGTTTGTTCATGAGTTTGTTTTGTACCTATGTTGTAATTGCAGAATTACAAATTTTTTTAAATGTGGCATTTCTTGTGAATTCATTTTCATTCTCTCTTGGTTGAAGGAAGACACCAGATGTTCACCTGAATATGACTATTGATGTCAGATGGAATTTGATTTGAAATTTGTTTGATGTATAGCTTGAAAATGAAAGGCTAGGGAGAACTAACTGAAGACCTTTTTCTTGCTGAAGATCAGATATTTCAATATTACAATGCATTTATAGCGTACCTGTTATTCAGCAATATTAACACATCATAGTGATGTAACATGACTTCCCTTGCAGTACTCAACTCTGATTTGAACTGATTTTCTATTGATCAAACTTTTTGTTTCCTCAGATCTGTTTTGTTTGAAAGCGTTTGTAAACATCATAGCATTCATTCTCTGTTGGTTTTGTTTACACACTGTGGAAGTATCACAATAAATTGTTTGCTTTTCCATAGATAATCTATAACTGCCCACTGTCTGTATGGTTGATTCCTGAAATATTGGTGTTGACTCAGTTCAGGTTTTTGTGGATAAGTTATTTCCTGGACTTTGTAAGAATTACTTGCTGAAATAGTCTTAAGATTATTGTTTAGATTTTGTTTGTTTTATTGTTAAATATGGGTAAAATATAATAACACTAGAATTGATTTTATGATACACTGTCTGATTTTTAACTTCATCATCACGTTTGTCAATAGTCTTTGTATGATACTTGTATGCATAATTATATTGGTCTTCCCAGGTGGTTTTTTTCACCATTAAGGGAAAGAATGCAGAACCCTAAGAATGGGGATAAATTAGATTCTGTAATATCCTTCGTACATTCGATTACCGAAATGTTATAACCATGAAAAAAATAATATTTTACTGAAAGGGAAATTTTAATGATTAGAAACATGCTTTCCAGACTTAAGAACTGGGCAAAATATTGGCCCGAAATTAGTCCCTCTATAAACACTGTACCCAACCAAGATATATTCAGGCGTTTACCACCTTCTATAACAGAGGCCTATTAAAGGCCCGTTCTGAATTGAAAATTTCTTTAAAATCATGAAGTTTTCCCAAATATTCAAACTTACATCAGCTTTTCTATTTCTGAAATCAGTAATTTTAGCAATAATTCTTTCCAAAATCAACAGGCCAACATTACTAATGCCCTATAGATCTTCAATCCTGTTTATATCCCTTGTTATTGATCATTTCAGAGGCTGTGATGAGAAAGAGTTACAGACACATATAGATAAACTTCATGAATATAATGAAATAAAAGACGTTGGACAACTTGTCCTTGGTAGACTGGGTAAGTACAAGGGTGTCAATAGAGCCAAATTAAAAATCCTGAAAATCATACACTGCCGACCATTTTTGCCAAACAGGAGGCCTTCTACCACATTGTTTCCATATGTAACTCAGTTTGTATTAAAGAAAATCCTTCAGAGCAGATTAAATTGACCATAACTTTGCCATTTCTTTAGATGTTTTCATCAAATAACTTTTATTTTGCTCAGAAATTATAGCTCTTTCGGAATAGATAAATCTGGAATTCCGGATATATCCGGAAAATTGTCACCCCTGTAAGTATGATTATAAACTCAGTCATCACAACATACAGAGTTCTCCATAACAACCGGTCAATTTATCTGGTTAGAAACGAGTTTTGGCCGGTTAGAAATCTCCTTGAAGTTTAAAAATATTGCTGGAATAGTGCCCGGACACTCCTAGAAGGCCTGTTAGTCTAGCTTTTGGACCTGTTGGCCACAAACTTATTAAAAACCCTCAGCATATGTGTATTTTTTTGTTAATATTTTCATTTGGAACTTTTTTTATTTTTAATAGGGGCCTCTGACTAGTAATCTCTGTAAGTTCGACTCACACGCAGTACTACCTGTGTATAAATTCTGTGTACAAAAAGTGACGAGGCTGTTAAGCTCAACTTACTGAAGGTTGATAGCTTTGAAAAATGTATTCCTCAGCCTGGGGTAGGGCTGTGGATCATTGGGTATGTGGCGATCCGATCCAATCACGATTCAACACTTACGATCCACAAATCGAATCATGAATCTTTTGTAATCAAGTAACCCATCTAAAACTTCAACATTACAGTTCCGATATATCTAAATTTAATTTTCTTTTAGAAATAATGAAGTCAATAAATATAAATTGTTCTATGACTTAAATCTTTACGTACTCCCTTCCAAATAATGGTTATCAGCATCATTTTCTGGTTTGAGCCTGTAACCGAATATTTAAAGATCCAATTGGACCTCTTGCCAAACGAAGTAGTCCATGATGTCAGAGAAAGGGAATTTTTAAGAACAAAGAATACACTTTATGTCAAGATCGCGAATCTCAGTAATGACGATTATTAGTACTCGATTTTTCAATTTGATTCGTGATTACCCGAGTACTCGCCACAGCCCTAGCCTGGGGTCTTCCTCCACCGGTGGAAAAGTCGTGAAACGACCCAGGCTGTTAGTGCAATGCTCAACCCCAAAAAGAAAATGTTTTAATTTGTATTTCAGCTACAATTGAAGGATTGAGAAGTAAAGATTTGTATGAACGTTATAATCTACAGCTTGATGACTGAATCGTGTTTAAGTGAAAGGAAACTGGACTTGTTACTTCAATTTTGAATGAAAATGTTGGTGAATAACTTTCATTGATTTATACCATTAAACTTGTGTAAGTGAAAGACAATTCCAAAATGTAACTATTACAGGACAAGAGGACATTACTTAATCTGTCTTTTACTGGAATTATACTTGATATGAGGACTACTAAGTCTTTAAGAATTATCATGAAATTGTGGAAAGACTGTGGACTGTCAGGCCTTTAATTTTTCATGTACACTAAAAAAAAACTGTGTTAGCAGCCACATCGGAATAAAGGCCTTCCTATGAATAAAGGTCATTCTTTTAAAAACCATCATTAATTTTTTGGATTAAAATGACCTCCAAATTATAAAGGCTACCTGTCAATGAAGGCCACATGTCTTTCCCAAGGGTGGCCTTTGTTCACATGTTTGACTGTTTAACTGCAGGTTTGTGTAGTATTAAGCTAGGAGTTCTGAACTGATGAAGGTTTATAGGTAACAAAAAATTGCTGAGGGCTGACAGTCTTTCATGACTCTATAACTGCAGATTTGGGTAGTATCATGCTTGTTGTTCTGATAAATATTTATAGATAACATGCCATGTGAATTTCATTGCAATAGGTGAAACAACCGTTTGTATTAGTTTGTGAATAATGAATTTATTATGATATTATCTCATTTTGTTGATACTATTAACCCTTTCCCTGCTGGACACATGTTGTTTTACATTGTACACTGTATTCTGGGAATTTATAAGAAATGACAGCTTATTTCAACTTTAACAAATTCCCTAAGTCGGTAAATATGCAGAGATTTGTGACGTTAGGTATACCCTTCTTATTGGGAGCTAAATCATAATATTTAAAAAATGTTTTCACAGAAAATAAACATTTTTATATCCAGCACTACTTTACAAATTCCAGGAGTCAAAGTGCCATTTTTAGGATCATATGAGAGCCCTGCATATATTTTTAGGGATGTGATCAGAAACCAGTTAATTATTTTTGGGGCCTCAATACAGGAACAACGATAATTGAACTACAGGTTACAATAATCATGTTTAATACAGAATTATTGTCAAGTTTCATACAATCATACATATTAGTCATATACAAAGAAAGATATACATGTATTAATGAGTATTTAAAAATGAAAAATAATGATTTGTAGTTTTTCTCGGTGTATTTTAAGCAAAATTCAGACCAGTTATGATAATGAACTTATCAAACTTTGAAATGTAAGAAAATAAATATGTTAAGATTTTTGGAGAAATAAATAAAAATAAAATAAGAGAAATATTTAACCGGTATATGATGTCACTTGAAAACCATTTGATGACACTTAACATTTTAAAACAAAACATTTTATCATTAACAAGAGTATAAATAGTTTTGTATATCTTTTCCGAAGTTCTAGCCATGGAGATTTTTTGTTTTAAAGAAATATATCAGGACTTGACAAATCCACTCGTCAGCTCATACTTACAAGTATAAATTGACAAGGATTTATTGAAATTGCCTTAGAACTAGTTAAAATACTAAGCCCGGCGTCAAACAGGATGAGTAGCCGAAAAAAAAGTCAAGTCCTGTATATTAAACATGGTTTATTTTGAACGAGTTTGCTTGCCATTTGCTAGTCCCTTTACCTTAGAAAATAAAATGTGAGAGAAAAAAACAATACTAATTGTGCTAATGCTAAAAGAATGAAACACACACAATTTTATGTTTCCCTGATAATATATATACTTCAGTGTACATTTTGCATCCATTCAAGTTTCAAAGCTATCACAATGATACATTCAGAAGATCTCAATATTTCACGACATTCTAATAATGAAAATGAAAGAACAAGAAATATCATCAAGCTGCCAAGTTTTGTAGTGAATCTTCAACACGGAGGTGAAATTTGTAACTTCTTTAACAAGGAGGAAATCAAGAACTCTTCAGTTTGAAGATAACAATGTTTGTACCAAATAATTCTTAAAATTAAGTAATTTTGCTATGGATTTTTTGAGGGTACACTATTATAGAGTCATCAACTGATTAAGTTTACTTCTTCTTCTGTCCCGCACGCTTCACTGGCTTCTTAGCTTTTCCAGCTTTCTTGGCCGCTTTCTTTCCACTTCCTGAAAATTCAAATGGTCAGTTAAACCATCTTGTAGCACAGTTTGAAATGGATAATTTAATTAGATAGGATAGATTCTAATTGGTCTTGTTCAAGGGAAACAATCTATATTGACGACAGAATTGTATTTTATGATTAAACTTTTAAAGGAAAATCGACACATCATTATAATGTTTTAGTGTCTAAGTTTGTTGGCCTTTGTCTTATTTAATAAGTATGTAACTGCAGTAGATCTAATTTCAAACATTTTGTAAGAGGTAAGAGGTGTGGAATTCAAATCAATCACATAACTGTACATCATCAGGGGTGTGATTAGTGGGTTGGCAAGAAAAAGAGGAAATAATCAGAGCTGGAGACTTTGAGGCCACTAGAGCCCCCAGTTGGTCTCAGGGATGATCAAAACCACGGAAGTTTGCAGTAAAATCACACCCTTGATAATTCAATTTAGAATCTAAATTATTGTAATAAGGTCAAAGTGTGCAGTTTTATGCCAACTCTTTGTTCGGGTTTCTATCAGAAATTTTAAACCAAAAAAAATGATACTTTTATGGACCTACCTTTTGGGCGTCCAGGGCTCTTGGCTTTTGCTGAAAATAGGAATAGCACAAAGAATGAAAAATAAAGCCAGACAATAACAAATTTATTAAGACTAATCACTATGTATTTCTTAGTATCAGGGGTGTGATTACTCCAAGAGCAAAAAAGCTGAAATACCCTACCCCCACCCCCCTTACTCTTGCAAAAACATCATTTTTGAGTATGTCAGACTGAATCTGGACCCTTTTGTTTCAAAGATTTTAAGACAAAAAAGAGGAAATCAGCTGAAAGGAGGAAGAATCACACCCCTGAGTATACAACTTAGTTAACAACAAAGGATTGAGGGACAATCCTTAAAGAAGTTAGGGCAAATAATTTAAGCCTTTTGACTATGTGTCAATTTTTCAAAATCTATGTTGTTATGTGAAAGGAATTGTAACATTTTATCCCGTCTGTAGATTCAGCAAAAATCTACAGACTGGGGCGTAGCATGGTTTAAATGGATGAGTAGGCTAAATTCTAGGGGTCTGGGACATGCCCCCCTTCCAAATTTGTTCAGCCCTTGATTGTTTTCACTTTCCTGGAAAAAGTGTCCGTTGCGGTCATCACGACATGCAGGAAGCTACGCCCCTGACCATTAAGGCATTGTGTACATACCAGGTTTAGCTTTAGGGGCTTCAGTCTGTTTAGGGGTTTCCTTCTTAGCTCTTCCCATTTTGAGGTCTGCAAAATAATAGTAATTAGAATTTATACAAAATTCTATCAAATAGTGAGAATTAATGACAACACCAAATATATTGGTTTTTGACACTAGGTGACCAAACCTGATTGCTATTATATCAATTACTGTGCAAGAACTTAACATCTATTTACAGGCAATTTTGTTGTAAATCGATGAAAATCAAATTCATGATTTATTTTAATTCTCTGAAGAAACTTACCATATTTGTAAATGTAAGTTTTGCAAGTCCTTAGAGACAACTCAAAAGTTAAAAAAAATTCGTGCAAAAACTTGAAAAAGATCAAATAAAAGACATAAATTCTAAGTTAAATTATCAGGTAGTTGAATTGCCAAATTTGGTTTGTAAATTAAGATAATTTACATGTTCTTCAATTCTTAAAAAATCTTACAGCTGTGATTCAATTAAATAAACAACTAAATAAAGATTTTGATGCTGAATATATCCAGGTAGTTGTATTAGTTGTATTGTTAATACAACTACCTGATATATCCGAACTCTGAACAGTAATACGTACAATATTTTTGAAGCTAGCATTTCAAAATTCGAATCATATGTTTTAGTTTATTTAAGAAACATAAAAAAACTTTCACATATTTATGTTTAACAAAAAGGTTCTACTATTGAATGTATACAGTTATACGATGCATCAGTTTGACAAGGTATTTTGAAAGCTTATTACGTTAAATTCGTGATAGTTATTTCGAATCATAATACGTATATCAAAGATTAAACAAACATCCTGATTCAGCGACGCAGTTAGACCGCTAATTTTGCAAGAAAATTAGGTGTCGAAAATAATTTTTATTTCCAATTAACTTGCAATTAAACAACTTGTATATGATACAGCAACGAAGAATGTTAATTACCGTTGAAGTTAAACGATCAAATTAATTGACACAAGCGCAGATTAGCGTGCAAAAAATATTATCTCTCTCGATCCTCGAATACAAACAACAAAAATGGCGGCCAGCTAAGCTTAAGTGTCTGTCAACACCGCAGTTGCTTAAGACGCTTTGATAAGCTACTATTTCCACAAAATTGAATTAAAGTCACTTAAAAAAGTGCATTTTACAACAATTAAAAATACATTTACTCGAAATACATGCATGAGCATTTATTTTATACATTACCAAGTTTGTTTTCCGACTTTGTATTTCGTTTCCAGATCAAACGCTCCGCAAAGTGACGCTAAACTTCAAAAGCGGTTGATTAACAAAGCGCTGAGAGTTATACACCGGACCAATCAAAACCTACCTTTCTTTTCAATGAATTAAATTATCCAATGAAAAGGCTTGTTTCAAACCGTGAGAAAAGCGTCGATCCGTGCGACCTAGTATTTTCAGCGCTTTGATTGGTTAAGTATATATTATCGTAGTCAAAAATAGATACGTTTGTTGGTGTACACATGCGGAAACTTGCAAACGTAAACAAACTTGGCCTTGATAGTAGAAATTCGTAGTAATTTTATTAGTTTGATTTAGATCGCGTAGTCTTGCACGTATATCGTTTCTCTATGCTTAAACAGCAAAGATCCATACAATGCATGTTAACAGCGATGCTGTATAATTAAGACACCACTTATAAAGTGGCGGGAATCACCACGCGTACACCAACAATACAATAACGTTACAGTGTGTCGACAGCTCGAAATTTCAAAACTTGGTTTTGTTGGTAAGTGTAAATGGAAAGTAAAAGTTTTGGGTTTCTGTCTGTATTTATTTACCTAAGCACTTTTAAAGTCAGTGAAGAATTTATGAAATTTGATATTCCGTCGAAGATCGAGTCAGCGACCCGGCCCGCATTGAAGTGTGTTAAACAGTTTTATTGGCACTGTAACACGTGCGCTCGTGAAATATTAACATAATTTTTAAGCATTCATTTACGACACTTTTATTGCTAAGCGTTTCATATCTTTATTAGTAACTGTCTTTGATATTCGATACTGTCTGGTTTGTTTTTGAAGTCGAGTCAAATTTTACAGCAAAGAAAATGAAACTTAATTGAGTCCGTATAATTACCGTTTACATTCACTCTTTACAAATAAATGCATGCTTATTTCAGTTTTTAAAAGGATAATTTAAGAATTAGTTATCGTTCATATTTATCTCTATATATATATAGCGACACGAATTGTAGAGCAGTAGGTGATATTTTGCATAAAACTCTAAATATGAATGATAACTGATGCACAGTTTGTCCTACTTTTTGCACATATACGGAAAAGTGACTTATAACTATTATTCTCCACACCAGGTTCTCGGCACATATTTTACACGATATATTTTCCAGATTTTAAATGACATGCGAGCATTCCATTGAACAAGAACAAATTTTGGGCTCAATTAATTAATTATGTCGTGTGAACCAAAACTGCTAAACGTATGTACATGTATATAATTATAAACTTATAAAAGAGAATTAAGATAGGCCTAGCTCACATGTACTTGACACAAAATCAAATTTTGGCTGTGTAGACTACTTACAGTATATATATTATTATTAGGTACAATTATGTAGCATAAACAGCCAAAATTTGATTTTGCGTCAAGTATTTGTGCGCACCCGGGCTATCAGTTAAATTTTTCAGACCGGCATTTTCGCTTACAGCTTTTAAAAAGACACGAGAACAAAAATCATTTGTGAAGAATGTAACATTTCTCTCTCAAAACATGGAGTCTTTATAACCCACATAATAATAATAATAATAAAAATGAATTTAATTGAATGCAATTTAAGTTGTGCCTATAATACGACACCCTGATTCATTAGATTTTAAATAAATCCAAAAGTATGTTTCAAGAAGGTCGTATTTTGAATTTTCATATCCGGCGCCGATGATTCATTTTTGTATATTTGTTTGAACAAGATAAAGCGATGTTCGCTGAGCGGCGAATTGTTCATTGAATCGTTTCTTTGTTTGTGTTAGAGAAGAACAGAAAAGATCTTTGTTAGACAAGAACACGACTGAACGACAAAACAGTGTGTTTATTTGTACAGGTTATTTACGAGACAATACTAACATTCAAACTAACGCGAAAGGCTGAAAACATTGCTTTGTCCATCTAAGAAAGACAACATATATTTTGACTGAATGTTTGGACAATATACCTAACTGGATGGCTTATAAGTAGCTTTGTCTGTCAGCATACGTCGCCCATGTGATATTAAAAAATGAATATTAATTCATCAAGGTTGTTTTGCCTGTAGCTTTATTTCAGGGGCTTTTGAATGGCTCAATCATGAGGTGAATAAATTGGTAGGAATTGTATATTCTACTCGCTGTCTTCGTACGTATAGCGTGACTGACACGTTTTAAATGAATTTAAATGTTACATTTTTTTGGAAGATACGATATTATAATGCACTTGCAATGAATTTAACACGATATTCCATTTTAACAGCATTAGGCCTAAAATATGGCTGGTGTACATAATATATGCTCATTAGAAAAAGAGTAGGTATAGGTTTTGGCTTTTTTGTTTCTTGAAAGTGTGTGCATGGAAATGTAAAAAAGCGAGAACATTGATGTACCGTTCATCGGGCCTAACAGAAAGTCTAGAGTCGCGGGGGGAAATTAGGATAGGTCGAGTAGCCAGATCTGACAAACATTTTTTACGCCTAATTAATATGACAGTTGTTAAAATCTCGAAAAAAATCGATGAAATATCGCTTAATTCGAGACTATGATAGGTTTTTTTTATTGAAAGAGGGACCTGGCAGAATTGATACAATATCGTTATACATACAATTGAAAATGAATTCACATTACTATAGTATTAATTAATGTGATAAAGTGCGAGAAGAGCTTCGTCGAGAAGTCATTATACTCATTACAGAAATAATACAATCATTACTCGTACATCTTGAAAACGAATGAATGAACTCACTATAATACTCAGGATTTTTTTTTCAGTACACTCTGAAACTCTGAACATTCAATATATTCATTGTATAGCTCATAAAAAAGGTTTAATAAATCTACACGTAATATGGCGAAGAAGATTAATTGTTTTAACCTTTAACTGTATACTTAATTATCATGAGACATGCTATAAACATGATATTAAGTTTGAAAGAGTGTAAATAGTGGTCGTTAGAAATATCTTACATGTAATAATTTTATCAGCCAGTTTTTATTTTTATCTTTAACAAAGATGTAAATACTGTTCCGTGACTAAACATATATAAGATAATGTAGGCTAATATAGCATTCAGTTAAAAAAAATACTTATGTGCCCTGCCTCCTAGTCATAATCAGCAATTGATTGTTGAGTAGCGGAGGCGTATAATGCAATTGTATTGTACGTCTCTGGGAGTACCAATGTATACGTAGATTTTACAGTAACGATTTGGTTGAATACGTGTCCACGTTATAATTAATCCTTCCTGTGCTGACTGAAAAGTTGGAACATATATATGTATTATATATTGGTCCCAGCAGGATTTTTCAAACGAGTCAGTACTGTCCCTAATATAGTGCTAAGTGTCTGGTCCATAATGTCCGTGGTTTGAAGTGTCCATATACCGCCCAGGTACAGGCCTGAGCCCAAAATCTCTGCTAGAGAATGGCCGAGCCATGGGCCAACTAAAATGTTTTTGGAAAATGAAAAGTTGTCTTAAACCAATTAATTTTGAAGCAAATTCTCACACAGTATTTTAATATGATGAATTATTCCGTCCATTTAAATTGAATATCTGTCCTTGAAAAAATGTCAAACTGGGGTCTTTAAAATTATTTTCAAGTCACGAAATCAAGGGGAACAACTCTGTCCGTCTGGATGATCTAGACGATTGATTAATTATACGTTTGTTTGATATAGATGAAATTTTACATAGAGTAAAAAAATCACCGGTTTTAACGTTTTCAATGACAAATAGGTGAGTTTGGCGAATAAAGAAGATTCGTATTTATTAATTATTATTGTTATTTTGCATATATTTCTTCGTTAGTGTGAACGGGGCGAAATCAAGCCTGTCTTCATTTTGGTCTGAACTTGCTAGTGTCATAGTCGTCGGACGTCCTACTGGCTGGCTTATTAAAATTATTGCAATCAACCACAACTAGCAACTATAACACACAGCCTGCTTATGACAGATTGTTAGATTATTAAAGATTGGTTCTTAACAAAGGAATTGTTGCTATGATGCATGAGTGTACCACATGATGGCATGTCACGGGAAATGTTATTTTAAAAAGAATTTTTTGTCATGTTTTCTTCGTTTGGAATTAAGACTGCAGACTTTGTGAAAGGATAAAAAAATCTGCAGGAAATTTGTTCTGACAAGCTTGAAAATTATGTCGGACCGAAAGGAAATATGACAGACCCAAAGTAGTAAACAGGTAAGTTGCCGGACAGCTGGACCGATAATTCTAGCAGACATGTCTTTTGGTCCAGCGCCTTTTGTGAAGTCTGATAATGAGGCCATTTTGCCCTTCATCTTGATATGCTTTACACATGGCTATAGTAGGATAGGGTTGGACAGGAGTGTAGGACATTAGCCCCCCAAACATTTGCCCCCCAATGGAAAATGGTCATGCAGACATCCCCCCTCCGGAGAAATGAAAGGTAGGACATTTGCCCCCACCCAAAAAAACTGTGTCAGATTGGTTTTAAAAGATACTTAGAAAATACACATTGGGGGGCAAATGTCCAATAAAAAAATTAGCACTGGGGGGCAAATGACCCAATCATTTCTACTGGGGGAAAATGTCCACATGAATAGAAATCTTGCTGTTTGCTATGTATTTTTACTCAAACACAGTAAATAAACAGTTTACTATATAGGTTTTAAAAGATGATTGTGTCACTGACTATCACCAAAGTCACCTTTCTCGTGTTCATTACCAATTGTTACTACAATGTACTCGGGCATTTCCATGACTGATAAATATGCCTTGGACATAGGTGTAGGGTTACAAATTTTGGCTATGCGTTTTTCAGTCACTAACTTATTCAACACTAGTCTAGGTACTCGTTTTCAAGAATCATTCTCAGCATAACAGACTTTCAAACATGTTTATTGTTCGTGATTGATAATATGGGCATCAGGACATTCAGGTACTCATTGAAAGAGAAACAGGTTGTTTCCATCATTGGATTCCCTGGATCAGCCATGATGGAGAGTAGACCATGAACAACAACAGGGTTTTTTTCCGGTATTTTGGGAATATGCCCATACCCTTGGGATTGGGAATTTTTGCGGTGTTTTAATCCAAAATTGGGAAAAATGTATAACTACAATTTTTTGCAATGTTCAACTTATTTTACTTATTCTCCCAAAGAACAGTAGTAGAATAAGGTATTTACTACCAATAGTGATTTTAATGAACTAATAAAATTAATAATAAAAAAATATATAATTTATATATATATTTTATATTTTTTTTTTGGGGGGGATGGGGAATTTTTGTCTGTGAATTGGGAAAAAAAGATACTATTTTCCATTGGGAATATGACTGAATTTCGGCTATAAAATCGCCCCAAAAAGTTCTCTAAACAACAACAAAATGTCGGCCTGTCTATTATGTCTGAGGCATTTATCTTTAGACAAATGCCGAAAGAGTTCCAATTGGTTGACCGTTCATTACTTCAGCTAGTTAACAAAATTGAATGTGACATTGTGATATATAAATGAATCATTTGTCCATGATGTTTCTAATATTATATATATACTAAGAATGTACCATCCTTATTTTTCAGGATGTTGGATATTGAACAAGCAGACATAAACTTATAATGAAAAGCATACAACTTCCTTCCTTTCCTGCACTGCAGTCTAGATTCCTACAGATTCCATACAGGACAAGAGTTTCAGCTCTGGGATTTTCTGCTGGATTCGCACTTTTAAGCTTCCTTGCTGTATTATGGCGCCGTAAGCGAAAGAATACTGAGAAAAACAGACGGAGTAGAAAATCAGAGCTTTTACGGGAAAAAGAAAAAACTGGAAGAATTCCACTAGCTAGCCCTAATGGAGGTTTAAATAGTTGTCTTTAATATGGTCATTTAGGGTATTTTAGTACTTTAAACCAGACATAAAATCCAGACTTAAAAATGTATTTTCTCCTTCCTTCACAGAGTTGCATAGATAAAGAACAGAACAGAATTAAAATTGGCCAATCAGTCGAGCACCTGTGTTTCTTAATTCATTAAATTGCTAAATTTCAATCATTTAATAGTTTTGATGATCATTTTACTGCAGAAAGAACATTTGGCAAATGCTAGTATAAATCAGAACATCCTTAATGACATAAATATATACGTAACATTTATTCAACTTTGTATATACAATTATACATGTATGCAAATATAAAGGTAGCAGTTTGTTACTCATATATGGTATGATGTTTTTGTGAATTTTGTATTCTCTGGACCAAGTACATGTAATTAGATATCAGTGTTCAAGGCTGAGCTGTACTGTCTGACAGAAGTCATGCTATAGAACTGCTAAATACAAGTCAGTTATATTGAGTTTCAGTTGACGAAAGTCCATTGCAGAACTGCGAGAGAGCTCGTCCTCTTATAGAGCATAATTTAAATCATACCATACAATTTTTCAGACATTCCGTACAGAAGTCGAAGCCCAAGTTCTATCAGGTCACTGTTGAAACAGAAATCTTTGTCAGGGTCTACATTAAGTCTGGGTGGAGCTTCAATAAGTAGTACCTCTACCATCATTCACCCATCTGCTGTGGATACAACAGACATGTCATCTAACCAACTCTGTCAGCTAGGTATGTTAATCATAAAGATACTATCAAAAGTTTATTGTCATCCCCTAAGTCAAACAGTACTTACAGTAGAATGTTTTTATGATCTTACAGGATTTGTCCATCATGCTGAATCAGGGTTTCCACTGACCATTATATTTTTTCCGCCACATCATCATGAATGACGTTTGGTGGAGGGTCCGGGAGGGGTATCCCCTCCTGGATGTTGATTTTTTTTTCATTTCATACATGCAAAGACACAATTTCCAGTGTATCTGGGACATAAAATGTATAAATTCAAGTAACAATGAACAGGAAAAAAAGTATGCTTAATTTAATGTTCTACTGTACAAACAGATGTGTGGAAATATCATATCTTTCTACTCATCACCGGAAAGGTAGACTTGAAAATCTTGGTTGTCCGGAACAAAAATCATCATGTCCAAATCAACTATCAAAATAACAGCTGTACTATATAATCTGATTTTTTAAAATAATATTTTCTAGATCCTAGTCTATCTAGGTCAGTTTTAATCACATTCTGTTGCTCAGATTTTGTCTGGAAACCAATATAGGACTATACACCCGGCCAAAAACTTTTATGACATTCAATTATTTGTGAGCTGTGTCGTTTGGTAGGAAAGTAGATAAATCTTTCACAAAATTTACAGATGGTTACTTCAATTTCTTTGGCTCTTACTCCTTTTATCTTGTTGAGCGGCAATAAAATTGAAATGAAATCAACTTTTTTATAAATTGAATTATGATTTTCATAAGACTATCACTACTGTCCTGGCAAATGGATATTTCATCATGAATGTGTGCCACATGATTAAGTATCAAGGATATGATAACACACTTAGAACAGGCTTACATCAAATACCAATAGATGACACATGCTTGCAACGTCTAGTGCAGTTATCCGAAATTCTTTGTCATCCGAAAATTCGTACACTTCATGAAAATATAAGTGTAACGACTGTTCTTGGTGTATAGCAATATTTGGAAAATACGATCCGGACCATACTGTACAAACTTTATTCAATACCACTGACGATACAGAAAGTAAGAACTCTGGATTAATTTGATAAAATTGTCATCTGCATGAACAGATCAACATCATACCATAAACAATCACTAATTGTTGTGAAAAGTAAGGGTCAGACCTGCAACAATCTATGCCTCGTGGCAATCTCATTATTAGAGGTGCGAAGTTGGTGATGCGAATCACAATCTGGATCAACACGCGACGGCCACAGGCAGTGGGATTATTGATTTTCACGACTGATTAAAAAATTGAATCGGGACTGTTAAGGTAGATTATGAATTTGTGACCCAAAAATGTTTATGCTTGTTGAAAGTTTTTTTCGCCACTCGTAATTTTTTTTCGCCAATTGCGAATTTGGCGAATGGCAGCGGAAACCCTGTGAATAAATGTTAAGGCCATCTTTAAAAAAATGTTTGTTTGGGGTAACCCGACCCAGAAAATTTTCATTTAGAAGGTGGGTAGGAAATACTTTTTTTACACTTTATTTTTTACATTGAATCCAAAATACAATGTATCTGTTAAAATGCTATTTATAACATATTGAAAAAAGAAATTAACCAAGGGACCAAAAAAGGGTTTTGGTGAGTAGGTAGTGTAACTGTAGACAAAATATTTTTTAAGGGTGGCCTTATTTCCGATTTCTTTATTTCTGATTTCCTTATTTCCCATTTCCTTATTTCCCATTTCCTTATTTCCGATTTAATGTCCTTTGTGATAATCTTGAATCAACAAACACCTTTAAAGCTAATGGCCTAAGAAATATTACAAAATCCAAGATAAATATCGTTTGGCTCATTGTTAAACATTGCTTTTGAAGTGTTCTGTTTTGATGCATCATTATCAGGTCTGGACACCTTACAGCTAGCAATCACATACTGGGAAGATGCTGTAATGAAGATGGGTTACTTAGATGATATTCCTGTGCCAGCTATCACAGTATGTATATTCTAGGTCTTTTGTTCAGATACTATATTAATTTTGTACTGGAGTTTAACCATTCAGCGGCACTCCAACATCCAGGGTAATTTGGCAACTTCATAGCTTCAACAGTGGAAAAAGTCCTAGGCATACACCTGGGTAGATCCACTGAGCTTCTGTTAGTTATCTAGAAGACTTCCTTATTTACCACATTTGGCACGGTAGGGATTTGAACTTGACTGCAGACTTCGCGAAAGGCAATAAAATCTGCCGGACATTTAGTCTGTCAAGCTTGAAAATTCTGTCGGACCGAAAGGAAATCTGTCAGACGAAAAAAGTAAACAAGTATAAATGCATATACATCAGGTAAATAAGTTGCCGAACAGCTTGTCCGATGAGATAAGATTCTTTATCGGACCAACACAATGTATCGGTCTGGCGCCTTTTGCAAAGTCTGGACTAGATAATAATGCACTGATAACTTACAATGAATATGGACAGGAGAGTTTCTGTGGAATAAGTTTATTTTGGTTTTCTTTGTTTGGATTCTCAAATTCTGTTTCCGACTTTGTTGGTTTCATTATATTTAAATAATTTCCTGATGGACCAAACTAAAGTCTTGCGTGATGTATTTCAATGAATGTTTCTTTCTAAGGACCCAGAAACAAGTGCTCTACAGCATCATTTAGAACGATTACTAGAGATGGCATACCACATGCAGGATTCATATGAAAGACAAGTTGAACGGGAAGCGGATCATTTGGTTTTCGATACTGCTATGGCTGCTTTTACCGAGACAGAAAATGCAGCTAAAAGTCGTACAATGAGTATCGGCTCTTCAAGTGACCTTGACTCTTTTGTCTCTGCTACTGATGTAAGTTAACAAACAATTTTTTATACCCCCAGGCCTTATTTTTATCTTTGCTATGAATATTAAGACTTTGCAACTGGACCACCTCGTTATTAAGACCTTTATTTTCAGGCCCCAAGGTGGTTTTATTGTAAAAGTTTTACTGTATAATGATGGTAGTCTCTATGTAGAGGTTTTACCATATTACCTACTGTGGAATCATTAATATTCGTTGGGGATTTAATTTCGTGGATGAGCTGACCCATGAAATCCACGAAATTAAATCCCCAACGAAAACTAATGATTCCACAGTAGGTAATATGGTAAAACCTCAAATCTCCACAAATTTAAGTGCAGAGATAAGTCGTTTTTAAAAAAATCAAAATCCACAAATTTATCGGGTATGTCCCCCCAAAAAATAGCCATTTTAGTAAAAACCACGAAAATTGAGCCCAACGAAAATAAATGAAAATAAAGTATGTTTAAATTGCAGCTTGCTGATCTGTCAGATTTAGATACACACAAGGATATGTTTCGACATCTTGTTCTGTATGAAACTGGACTGTTAGAATTAAAGCATGGATCTGTATCATGTAGAAGTCTTAGGTATTGTTTTTCTCTCTTATATTATTAATGTATATTGGTACTAAGAATTTTGTGCATAAATCCTTTGCGATAAAACATATTCAATTTAGGATCAGAATTGATAATTGATGGTAAAAAATTGGATTAATACTGGTTAGAATTCATATAGTCCAGGAAATTGGTTAGCGGAACAGCTGCTGTATATAACTGAAATATTTGGGGTCACCAAATGGACCTGGTTGTTGGTGTCACATAATTATATAAATAAACCCCTGAGAAAAACATTAACATATATTTAATGTAATGTAAAATTTGTAGTTGACATTCTGTTCAATTTTAATAACATGTGTGCAAGTTTGTGGTTTATGCCAGATTTTCATTTTTTAAGTCCCTATGGGCCATTATCAGCCTCTTAGCACCAAAAAATATTGCTGTTGTGGGTTTCAAAAATGCTGATTTTCAGGGGCTCCACCCCTGGCCCCCTACTAGCTCAGGTTTCAGGTTTTTCAATTTTGCAAACTTGCATATATGTTGTATTAGATGAACTACTTTGAAAACTCTTCAGATCATAAATACTTAACAATTTTTTGTGAATTCTCATTTTAGATCTGAGATGACACACTGCATGTCTGATACGGAATTTCTTGCTAAACTTCACTGTGTTAGATTGGCTATGGAGGTTTGTTTCCCTTTCTTCTGAAACATTCTAAACCCTTTGTCCTTCTTTTAACTGTATAATTGTTTATTTGTATAGTTGTGCCTTCATAAAGCAAAATTCAGTTGCGGGTACTTTTATGTAAATATGGCACTGTTTGTGACAAAATTTAATAGGCTTATGTACAATCAAACTTATGAACAAAGGCCACTCCTAGGAAAGACAAAATGTGGCCTTTATTGACAGGTGGCCATTGTTTGGAGGTCATTTTGTTGAGAAAAATAAAAAATGTTTTTAAAAAAGAATGGCCTTTATTCAAAGGGTCATCTTTATTCAGAGGTGGCCGCTAACACAGGTTTGATTGTATTTCAATGATAAATAATGTGATGAGATATAGATAGTACCATGTATTAACTCTACGGCTAACTACTGAACCCTGAGGTACACCACTGACAATACACGGCTCTTTAAATATAATTATATTGTATTCCAGGATGTTTTTAGCAATACTGACAATAGAGAATACTTTTCATCAGCTGGCAGGCAAATTATCGGAGATTTACTAGTTCAAGCAGACAGGGTAAGATTTTTCTGTTGTTCTGAGGTCGGAGGTTTTACATCATTTGGCGTCTTTACAGCTTAAATGGTGTGGGAATAATAAAGGCATACACAAACCTTACGTAAGCTAGCTGGACTGCTTCCTCACACATAAAACTTGGTCCCTGGTGGGATTTGAAGTCACATGGATAAGGGGCTAGTGATTCCTAGTCAGTACCACAGAGGCCGCTAAATAACCTCTTGGTTTACAGCATTATGTACCATCCTAGTCCATATATTTCACATTTGAAAAATTTATATGTGGAAATATATTTCCGCGATGGAATTAAGAGTCTTCTCTTTTGGTATGAAACCTGGTACTGGTGTACAGTGCAACCTCTCCAGAGCGGCCCTGTCTTGATCAACAACCTCTCTTCAACAACAGCATGGTTTTTATCAACTGTCCAATCTAACTATTAATTTAACCTCTCTAGAGCAACAACCTCTCACCAACAACACAATTTTGCTTCTCCAAATGGGTGTTGAATTAGGGAGGTTGCACTGTACATGGCATGATATTAAATTATATGTTAAGGAGTGTTTTCTTATGTTTTGTGTATTTCACCATGTATCATGTATTGCCAAAACCAAAATAAATGTATGAATTTTTTTACTTAAGGATCCAGAAGATTTTTATACAGCATACTCTTCAATGATGGATTTTATAAACAACACAGATAACTGGAGTAAAATGGAAGAGGAACTCAGAGGGCGAGGGGTATGTATACATTACTTTAGCAAGATCTTATTAAACATCAATTATGTAGTTACTGCACAAAGAATTCCTATTTTAATAGGAAACTCTGCATCAAGCAAATTAGACTATAAATGCCCAGTTATTCTGTTTCTAATCTTCCCTCTTTCTAGGGTAGCTCTGAAATGAACTTATCTATTGGATGAGCCGTTTAACTACAAATAACATAAACATTTAGACAAATGATGTTGCAATATATTGTGGTGTAATGTTATATCTTAGATACGTATAGATCTGAATGCTTAAAATAAAGTTTACGGGAATGTTTGTTATCTTTCACTCATGTGAAGTATGTTACATTATTATCATTTAATAAGGTAATGAGATTGCTAAAAATATTTTATATATTGTACGGTATATATTCATTTTTAAACAAAATGTATGATCTATTTTTTCACTTCAGGTTAAACATTTCACATTTTATGATGTAGTATTAGATTTTATACTGATGGATGCGTTCGATGACCTGGATAATCCTCCATCGTCCGTTATAGCTGTCGTCAATAACAGGTGGTTGTCAAACGGGTTTAAAGAAACAGTAAGTTATTAAGAAATATATTTGATGGTGTCTGACCTAAAATACATGTTTTAGCCTATTTTTACTCAGAGTTTGATGAAGTCGAGTTTTTTTCCCTCTTTGGAAACTGAAAGATAGTTTAGATTTCCGTAGCCATCACTCCTTCAGTGCGCATTAATTTTGATGCGGACCAAAGTACTACATTTATCTACATCTGCCATGCAATTGTTAAACTAGTTCCCGTTTCATGTTGCAGTGCAAGTCTATGTATGGTAAATTCAGTTTCTATGAGTACTTTCAGTACTTTGATTTAACTAATTATTGTAATTGTATATTTCTCATTGTAAGTGTAGTAAAATTATAGACAACTAGTTCTGATAGATTTAAATATTTTTAAGGGTCTTTTGTTGATTTGAAAAACAGATCTAGAGGAATTCAATTAAGGGGTTTGATTAGTATAAAATTCTTTAAGATACACACACAAGACACCATAACCTCTCAAACATGGAGGCTCCATGTATCTAATAAGCCAGTATGATTAGATGTTATTTAAATTAATGAACACAGACCTCGCTCGCTTGTTGGAAAGAAGGAACTGAATCTGATGAACAAGTTATTAAATTGGTGTGGCCTAAGAAAGTAACATTGACAGTCAACATCTTTCCTTCAGAAATGAGCTTCATTATTCCCCCTAAAATATATTTCCTCTATTTGTGTTGTGAATATTCCGTGAATTTGCCTCTTTTGTGTATTTTCCCCCATTTTTAACACCTCCAACAATCTTCCCATAGTATTTAAGACTTTCTTTTTGTTACAGGCATTATCTACTGCAGTGTGGTCTGTATTAAAGGCAAAGAGACGAATGTTAAAGGTAATAATTAAAATAATCCATTTATTATGTCAAAATCATTTATTTAACAATGTTCACCTATCTACTAATGGATTCACCTTCAAGTTTATTCAATTGGGATTTAATTGATCAAACAGTCTGTGTTTTAAAAATATAGTCAAATCTGTGTTAGCAGCCACCTATGAATAAAGGCCACCCTGTGAATAAAGGCCACCCTGTGAATAAAGGCCACCCTGTGAATAAAAGCCATTCTATTGATAAAACGTCATTGATTATTTAGAGCAAAATGACCTCCGATTAAGAGCCACCTTCATTATAAAGGCCATATTTTGTGTTTCCCATGGGTGACCTTAGTTCACAGGTTTGACTGTATTTATAATCATATACCTTCAAGTTTGTACACTTGTTAGCTTGCTCTGTTATTACTTTGTCATTGGACGTTCCAAAGTGTTTTAACATTACTGGACAATTGCTCCAATGATCATTTCATGTTCACCTGACAGTAATAGTTTCACCAGGCCAAACTGATATATTTCTGTGGTGCCGAGAAAAATAAATTGCTCTGGAAGTTTCGATTATGTTTGTTTTATTCCAAGGTGTAAATTTAAGTATTAGGTTTATAAAACAGTGATATTTTAGTACACCTTAGTTGCGGATCACCAATACATGAGTAATAAATGGATAAGAAAACTGTACATTATTTTTCACGTGGGTTTAATGTTCTGGACAGCTTCCTCACATGTGATTTAAACTCATAGCATTGAGAGGCTAGTGATGACTAGTCCGATATCATGACCACATGACTACAAAGGGCCCCTAAAATACATATAACAACTATTTTTTGGTTGATTTTAAATTTAAAAGTCTTCAAAATATCATGCTCGATTTTCTTCCAGGACCGACCAATGTTTTACTGGCTTGGTCTGTCAAACTCTGTGTCAATGTGCATACAATTCTGTGAAACTTTCATATTTTTTATGCCCGGAATGGTGGAAGGGCATATAGTGTTACCCCTGTCCATCCTTACAAATTTTGATTTCTGAGTGATAACTCAAGAAATTTTTCCTGGATTGGTTTCATACTTTACATGAAGTTGTATGATAAAAGATATAGGTCAAGTTTTATTTCCATTAAAATCCAAACATTTTCACAGGAGTTATGGCCCCTTTGACTTAGCTCTCAGCGGGGGCATTCATGCTCTCCGGACATATTTCTAATATCCTATATATAATAAAAATTACAATCAAGACCTATTTCGTTTCAGTTTCCGGATGGTTTTATTTCACGATTTTATAACATATCTGAGTCAGTGAGTCCAGTGTTAGCTTGGGGTTTTCTGGGACCAGAATCAAATCTTAAAGATATTTGCTCAGATTTCAAGGTAAGCTTTAAGTATTGCTTTAATCTCACTTAAGTGTACCTCAGAGGGATGATCGATGGTCTAGTGGTAACATGCTGGACTGCTGAACAGAAGGTTGTGGGTTTGAATCTCGGCTCCGCCTTCCAAATTTCGCAGGGACACTTTTTCAGTGTCCCCATTCCAACAACTGAGTCCAGTACTGTGTCTAGAAAATCAGAGGAAGAAAGGCAAAGCGTGTAACGGTGCTTTACACCGGACACGATAAAGAACAAGGAAACATTATTTATTGGTTGGTTGGATAGAAAATGATAAAAATGTGAGAATTTTCAAAAGCAGTGACAAAATCCTTCTAATTATTGTCCCTACTATACTCATTTTATTGAGAAGCCAAAGGTAAAAAAAGGATATATTTTAGTGAAAACGCAGTAAAAAAATGGAAAAAGGCAGTATCAATCTAATTTGATTTTAAAAAATACAGATACTATCATAGAAATATTAATAATAAGGCAATACTAATCTTATGACATCAACTTTTAAGTCGAAGTCAAATTGAGCAGATAATTGTGTACAAAAAAATACCCATTGATGTACCGGTAATACGTTTATCTTTTACTTGTGTTGTTTTTACAGGAGATAGTGCTGAGTTTTATACGAGATATGTTTAGTTTTGAGAAGGTTAGATATACATCGATAGAGGAACTGTCTGAAGACATTGTTGGACTAGCTAAATCAAAAATGGACCAAGTTGCACAGAAATTGAACTCAGAACCAGTCTGAAATTATTTCTAGACTAGGAGAACCAGTCTTTTATTATTAGGAATACAAAATACTCATTGCAATTGTTTGACTGTGTCAAGACTTGTATGAAGAAAAAATTGAATTAGAAACTGTTAGCAATAGAAATTATATGAAATTAACAGAAGTAAAACTTTTCAGGTTTTTGTCTGATATTCAGGTCCGGAATAATTCTGTTTTAATATCAACTTTCGATTTCAAAACATAATTGTCATGTTTGTCACGCGTGATCAGTTGTGTATATTAATCGGCGATTTATGCATAAACTTGAGAAGGCACCCTGCTGTTTTATGACACATTATTGTTAATTAAGGTTAGATTTTAACAATTAAGCGACCTTTATCTTGATTTTAGTTGATAAGGATCAAATAAACGATCAATATATCCAGAGGCGTCGGAATGCGTCTACAGGGGGCAAGCCGAAAAGGCGTCGAATAGCGCTTATAGGTGGCACGCCGAAAACGCGTCAAAAGGCGCTTACAAGTGGGAAAGGGTTAAGGTCGTAAAGGTCATTTTTGCAAATCATGTAAATCCAGTGAGAAATTGTGGGGGCATCCCTTGTCTGATTAGATTGAGGGATTGTTTTTGAATTTCCAACTTTTTTTTCCAACCCCTGTATTGAGGTATATATTTATTTATTGGCCAGTTTTCTTGGAAATTTTTTTGGTCAGTTTAGGAGAGCATTCTTTTGTAAAAGGGAATAAGACTAGATTTAGACCACAAAAGCAGACCATTCGATCTGTATTTAGACAATTTACATAGTTGTGGACTGGGCTGTCCAGTTCAGCTAGCTTATGTTTGGGTTTTAGAATTTCCTACTGGGGTGGTGTTTCTGCATCAGGCCTGTCTAGTTCATTTTTGGATTATATTTAATAGATCACTTTTAGCTTACTGGCATAGCATTTTCTTCCTGCAAAAAAAATCAATGAATGTGTCTGACTATGCAGAAAATGAATAAGCTTACAGAAGGTCAGTGGTTCAACCTAGGAGTACACCTGAGATTTTCCCCCGATTTTTAAAGCTGGAAAATGTTGCCTAGTGAATCTGGATGTTGGGGTGATGTTGAATGCCAGTGAATATAGACTGGTATGTTCCAAATAATGAGAACCATTCCACTTAATGACACAAATTTAAAACCGGTGCATTATGTGTTTTTGACTCGAGAACAATATTTTGTTTCGTGTATGTTGTGTTGTTTCCCGATAGAGAGTCAGACAATCATTATATTTATGTTAATATTTTGATGGAGCTTTTATGAATGAGAGTCTTGTTCATGTTTTGTCTATGTAGGTATGTTTTAGATATCCCAGAGTTCATCATATTTGTCTCACGAGGCTGGAAGAGCAATTTGATCTGGTAGAAAATCTGTGAGATTCTTTTGTATTTTAAAGCTTGTGATTTTTTAAAAGTTTATTCTCTATACTCTCAAAATCTAAGCAAATAATTTGGCTTAAGAATCTAAAAAAATTAGGGTATTTTTATAAATCTTCTATCCAGTGCTTTTCTGATTGTTTGTGAAAGCCGTACCATGTGATTCTTACTTGTTTCTTTGAATCAAATCTTGTCATTTGTCAGGTTTTGGACTGTCCTACATGTACCTATCATTTTTTGGCTTGACAAGTCCACTTATCCACTAATAATTATGAGTAGAAATTGACCCAGTATGTTTTGAAATTGCTGAAGATTCCATTAGATTCTAAGCTGGTTATCCTGCTGGACAAGTAGTCTGGAAAAAAAAAATGTCAAACTCTTGACTTTTATCACTGGATGTATGCTCACCCTGTTAAATATGTTGTGGGGATTTTGACAACTACCGGGTGTATTACTTTTTGAGTCAAGAGCATTATGACCGAGTGTACTATAATGAGGGCTCAGTGCAACACTGTCGTAAGTTGTTCTTATTTCAATATGAGTTACGACACTGTTGCATTGAACCCTCAATTTATTATTAAGAGTTTCCATAAATCTGTTTGGAATAATAACTACAAATTCTGATTGCCAAGTCTTAGTACTTATCTAAAAATCATGGTTTCAAATAACTCTTTTGCTAGACAAATCATGCACTATACTATGCACCATTTTATTGAAATGTTTATGAATATCCTGGGAGAATTTAACCAGGATGTGATTCATTTTTTACGTTCAGGCAATGAAGTAATTATCATTAATCATAAATACAGTTAATGCAGTCCCTGTTTTCATTCCCAAAGTGTTTCATGTTGTATTGAGTATATTTTTAAAAAAATATCCAAACATTGAAGGTAGACATATTTTGTACTTACATAATATGATTGTTAAACAATAGAAGGATGAAATATTGTAAGACACATATAGTTGAATTGTACATTAGATTACTGTTACAGTTTGGTTAATGTCAGTAATACAGTACAACCTCTCCAGAGCGTCTCTCTCTTGAGCAACAAACTCTCTAATACAGCAGCATGATTTTTCCCATTGCATGATTTAATTATTAATTTAACCTCTCTGGAATAACAACCTCTCAACAACAATATAATTTTGCTACTCTTGAAGGGTGTTGCTTTGGAGAGGTTTAACTGTACATATTTTTATTGACTTGTTTTATTTCAAATTTTACCATGGAGATCTTGTCTCTGAATATTTTATTATTTGATACAACAATACTTCATTACTTGTTTATTATTGTTAAATTTGTTTATGTTAATTAAAACGCAAACATGGTCCAGTGGTAATTGTACTTGTAACCAGGTGATCAGGTCATCCCCTTCTATGAGAAATTGACAAGAATGTTGATTTTCTTGCATATGTGGTGAAGTTGCTGGCTCTTTGTGGAACAATTAGTTAATACTGGTTAGGGTTAGAATACAGTAAAAAGAAATGGTTTGCTGCCATATATACCTGAAATATCTTTAAATACATTATTAAACCCACTGAAAAAAAATCATGAATTGTTACACAATTTACAGTGAGATTTAAATATTTAACGCTTATTTTGATAGTTGTCATTATATCTGACTGATTGTGACTTTAAATACTCATGGTGCAAATACTTGATAATACAAGTTTAGTAATGGCCCAGATGTTATAAAACTTGAGATCTGTCTCCGAGCTCAAATCTCATATTTTGTCTTTTAATGGTTCTGATTTAATTATGATTAGACAATAATGATATTATTGATACATTAGTCTGTCAGCATAATTGATCTAAATATGTATTTAAATATAAACCTAAATGCTTTGAGAACGAAATTGAGCTTTGAGCTTGGAGACCATTCTCAAGTTTTATAACCTTGGGGCCTGATCTCTAATTGGTCAGTATCTAACTTAGAAAACTTGAGATCAGTTTCCATGTGTGCAATTTCATTTTTTCATTTTCTGATTTTTTTTCATCCTCAACATATTGCAATGAAATGTATGTAATGTTCTTACTTGTATTTCTTGTTTAAGTAAGTTACCAAGTAACTTTCCATGTACATGTATACTAGTATACACTGCTCAACTTTAATAATCTGTCGTCTAGATTTCAAAATATTTTACAAACTTCAACTACATGACACCATTTTAAACAATCAATTATTTTATTCCATACCTTACAGATAAAATGTAATATGCCATTATACTTTTCAAGACATGAAGTTCACCATAGAATAAAGTGACATTAAACATTTCATCTGCAAAGTATATCAAATAATGTAATTGTTTGTTCTGTTCACAAAACATTCAGAATAGACCATGTTGATTGATTATTAAAGTTGAGCAGTGTATTATACAGAACAGTTTATTTTCTTAATCTACCTATTATCAATCTGACTCTGAGAACATTGATGCAATAATCTGAAAATGGATTTGAGATGAATCTCAAGATAAGTAATCTAAGATCCAGAACTATGTACAAGTCTGGTCAATTTGTCCTTGTTGTAGCGTATGTAAACTTTAAAAGTTTGTGCGAATGTTTTTTGGAAGTACAGTCAAACCTGTGAACAATAGCCACCCTTGAGAAAGACAAAATATGGCCTTTATTGACAGGCGGTCTTTATTTGGAGGTAAATTTATTCTAAATAATCAATGACATTGTATAAAAAATGGCCTTTATTCACAGAGTGGCCTTAATCGAAGGTGGCTGCTAGCACAGGTTTGACTGTACAATCATTCAGTATTGATTATATAACTCATCTAATAGTCACCAAGGTGAGGGTAAATTTCTTCAAAGGATGACTTAATGGGGTTCCAGTATGTACAAACTGCCATGGTGCAAAAAAAATTGGTGTAAAATTGTGCATGATGGTCAAGTTCGATTTCTGTTAAAATCCAAATATTTTCACAGGATTTATGGCCCTTTTTGGCTTAGCGCTCAGCGGGGGGCATTCATGCCAACATGACTCATTTCTAGTTTAAAAAAGTGTTGGTAAATCATTATTCTTTTTACTTTTCATACTATTTATGTGTTTAATGAATCAATTATGTTAATAAACCTGTTGCAGAATGCAGCCTTGTCATTGGCTGTAATGAATCAACCAATCAGAAGGTTTAATTGTGAAGCAAATTAAATTTATTAAGAGTTAATCATTTTCAAAGAAAATGCATCATGTGTATGGTAAAAATGGAATTTTATTATCCTTGTTTTATCACATATTTTGTTATTTACATTGTAAGTAGAAATTATGATATAAATATCAAACTTGTCTATCACTCAGAATAGGATGCACTTATTTTTATTGTTTTAAAATATCCTGATTTTTTTACCTTCATTTGTTTACAATATTTTTTTAATTCAAAATGAATTAAGTTTAAACTTTGCTATGTCTCTTGGAGTCAAGCATTTCTGAATATTATATTATAGAACATAAAAAAATATATAAAAAAAATGACAAAAAAATATTTTCTTGAATTTAAGATGGTGGAATTCCCGAAATTGTGATTATTCTTTCACATTGAATGTTTGCTACAAAAAACATCATGGTGCAGTAGAATACAGATATAATGAACTTATATGGGCACTGGTCATTAACTCAACCTGTTGATATTTTACTGTATCAGTTGTATTGAAATTATGAAGTGATCGGTCCAGGGAAAATGATGACTTCACTGTATCAGATTCTTCACTCTATCCTAGCTCACTATAACCATGTTGTACTGTATATTGTATGGATTTATTTATTACTTTCACAGTGTCTATAATTTATTATATTTAGTTCATCGCTTATTACTGTGTAACCTGTATTCAACACCACTTTGAATTAAAGAGCAGTCTCAGAAAGCTGCTTTTTCATTGGTTAATTTGAAATAATGCACCAATATCAACCGATCAGAGGCTTTGATAGTGCTTCTAGTCTCTAAACTTTAAGTCTTAGTTTTATGTCTCAAAGGCCGTAATTTGTCCTCTTTTTGTTGAATAAATCAAACATTTGGTATGAAACCACTCCAATATGTTAGTTAAAAGGCAGTTTCATTCCAATGGTTTAATTTAACCTACTGAAAATATGTATCAGTTATAAAACCTGTTGTCAATGTAGACCTCATTTGTTATTTTCTATACATTGTAGGTAGTTTTTTTACATACAGTGTTGTCTGTATTTTTATTGCCATTTTATTTTGTATTATAAGGTAGCTTCTTGTTGTTGATTTTTTATGAAAAACTTTTTTATTTTCATTTTCATTACAAATATTTTAATAAACTGATGTCATGCTTTTCAATAAGCTGTGACAGGAAAAAAATAACTAACTCGGCTTTTAGTTTCTTTTCTTCGTTTGAAAAATACGGTCACACCTGTGTTAGCAGCCACTTCTGAATAAAGGCCATTTTTTAAAAACTGTTACTGATTATTTAGAACAAAATGACCTCCGACTAAAGGCCACCTGTCAAGAAAGGTCACATTTTGTCTTTCCCATGGGTGGCCTCTGTTCACAGGTTTGATTGTAACTGTGTTTGTTTTTTATTGCATTATGAAAGGCTAGCAAGCCCATTTGGCTGCCCTCAATGGACTACAATGTAAACAATATGCTCCACTTATATGACTGTTGTCTGCTAATCCCTTGATTTTTCATTGTTGGCTTGTCAATGTTACATTTTGTTTTAACTTTTGCATGTCACTTTGCCTTCTTAAAGTTGCAACATTCTTGGATGATGCTAAGTTGAAGCATTCATTATGCCCCATTTCGAAGAAAAGGGGGTATATTGCTTTGCACATGTCCTTCCATCGGTTGGTTGCTCGTTCCGTCCATAACCAAACATTGTCCAACTAATAAATAGAAAACGATTTGGTCTAAGCCCTTCAGATTTGGTTGGAGGTTGGTCAGTTTTAATGTCAGTAGGTCAAGGTCACGAGGGGTCATCCGTGTCTTGTTTAAATAAGGAGCCTCCATGGTCGAGTGGTGGTTATGATCTCTGACTAGTATTCCGAGCCCCTCATTGCTTTGAGGAGCCCCTAATAGATGTGAGTTCAAATCCCAGCTAGGACAATACTGAATATGCATGTGAGGAAATGGATGAAAGGTCGGTGGTTTTAGCTAGGCACACTCCTTAGGCCTTTCTCCAACATTAAATTGACTCTGACTATTGGTGCAACGTTAAAGTGTCATAAGCTTATAAATGTATTGGTCCTAATAGTTTCTGTTTGTTCTATAACCGAGGAATCCGGTGTGTTTTCCTCCCGTGCATACTTTATGGCAAGAAAAAATGTTTCCGATACCACTATCGTATTTTTTTTCAATATCATTGAAATAAATACTATTTATTATAGAACATTTATGTTTTCCCGCAGTCATGCTATACACACGTAATTAAGTGACGTCACGCGCTCTACATATTTCAAGTTTACAAAAGAAAAAATCAACGTGAAATGAGTGTTTTCAGACGAAAAAGGGCTTGTCTCGTCGGTAATAATTATCTTGGGAAAATATCAGCAATTAAATGTTTTTGCATATATTTTTCTACAGCAAAAAGCTAATGGGGCTTTAAAACAAAGTGAAAAAAATGTCCAATAAATATCCATTATAATAAGATCCTGCACGGTGATTACATTGCTGCTATTGCTGAAACAAATCACGTTCAGAGAAAAAAACAGTCAGCAATAATTTCTCTTCGTATGGAATTCATGAATTTTTTTTCTTGAATTATTCAGAATTGTTCATGAAGTATGCGTAACTATTTGACAGGGGGTATTAGCGTTCATTTCTCCTGTGATTGACGTACACCCTGCCACTTAGTTATATTTGTATATTGAAAATGTCATCAGGGCCGTAGGAACCCCGGGGATGAGCCCCGTTATCGATCATGTCCCTATATGTGAGAAAATAGGCAGTTGCTTATGGAGGATGGGAATCTAGTACTGGTTCTTCCCAGGAACGATGTTCGATGAACTTACCGCCTCATATATATGACTCTTACTGTTGAAAGGGGTGTAAAACTCAAACAAACAAACAAACAAACCAAGTATACTAGAGGTTTTCTTTACGCTGTACTATGGTAATTGTATCGACAGAGCTTTGAGCGGATAAAAAAAGAATCACTTTATAAATTGTACGTCCTGCTGGAAATGCTTGTGATACTAGCTGGTGTAAAATCTCGATTTTAATTTATTCATCTCTAAATAACAAGATAACATAATACATGGTAATGATGTACGCTTATCATTATCACACATACGGAACTTCACGACAAATTCCGGCTAATCCCGATAAGTTAATCATGTTTTCATTAACCACACAGGACGGCAATTATATAGAAAACTATTACACAAACATGACATATCCCGTGATTTTGACTACATTCCGTGTGTGAGTTTGATCGACTGGACACTCCATTGAAAAGAAAATCTAGAACACATAATTATACAAAACCACACACAGAGAAAAAACACGTTCGCGTAATTTGGAACGATGAGGTATTCGCGGACGGCGTTCATGCCAAAAAAAGTGAATTTTGAAAAATAAAATGTCTACATCCGATTTTGAAATTCAAAGCGATGACAATAATAATTTGAGGGATATATTTGCTAAGTGGAACGAAGCTGTTCAGCAGCAGACATCAGGGAAGTACAATGATGCTTTGTGTACCTATAGAACAATGCAAGACCTTTCGGCACGTGTTTTGTACAATATGGCGATGGCTCATCTACACCTTTGCGATCATTCTGCTGCTAAAAAGGTAAAACTTAAGGTGAATCGTCAAAGCACAAATTTGTGAAAGAATAGCCACCTGACATTTTTGCTATGCATCCTAAAACGTGGCGTTGTTCAATAATTACTGAAAGTACATTAACTGAAATGAGTTTTTATCAATAGCTAATGATTCAATGTACATTACTGCACCAGTAAAATAATATTTGATGATTAACAAGTATCTTTAATTCTCACCTGAACCGTTACGCAAATTCCAGTCGCCAAAATAATGTATCATAATATCAAAATTAATTTAAACTACAATGTCCAACAATAACTTCAATATGTCATTGAGGGTTTCCATATTTTAAATTTTCATTATTAAATGTTTTTCCATGTTTATTTTCAATTCTTAACACAGTCCTCAACTTTCACACAGTGATTTTTCTTCCATATTTGTTTAGGCTACTTTGTAGTACATAGTGTAAACACATGTGTGGAGGATTTTTATAAAATGTGAATATTGAGGACTGTGTTAAAAATTGAAAATAAACATGGAAGAACATTTAAAAGTGAAAAATTGAAATATGGAAACCCTCAATGACATATTGGAGTTATTGTTGGACATTGTAGTTTAAATTAATTTTGATATTATGATACATTATTTTGGCAAATGGAATTATCATAAGTTCAGGTGAGAATTATAGATACTTATTAATCATCAAATATTATTTTATTGGTGCAGAAATGTACATTTAATCATTAGCTATTGATAAAAACTCATTTCAGTTATGTACTTTCAGTAATTATTGAACAACGCCACTTTTTAGGACGCATAGCAAAGATTTCAGGTGGCTATTTTTCAGTCACAAATTTGTGCTTTGACGATTCACCTTAAACAGCATTTTATCTTCTTTAACGTCAAATGTATGTATTATCTTCTTCTTCTCGATCATGACTTCACACAGTCTACATTTATGAGACGTACGAGTAGCAATCTCTACCCAGAGTTGTCGTTCCCGCTACGCTCACACTAACCTCTGTCAACGTCTAAAAAGTAGTCCGGCTTCACAATGACAGATGCGTGATTTAAAAATGGTGACAACACCTCAAAAAGAAACTAACATAGATTGTGTTGTTTTGTTTATCTGAAAAGAATCAGATACTTAAACAAAATGATAGGAAACTGACATCCAAGCCTGGTATCCCTTCGTTGTATTATCCGTGTTTTGAATTGTTTACTTCGCAATTATTCCGCTAAATTAGTTTTAGAGTTACACGGTTAAATAATCCCTAATGACACAGCTTATAACGGAGCAACCTGAGGCGTTTTTCTAAAACGACATGACATATTTCATTATGACATCTAACAAATAATTGTAAAATATACACAAAAGCATGTTTATTGATCAGAGTGTAGTTTGCCAAGATTCTTGGCATTGAGACGTTGACAGAGGTATGTGTGGATTGGAAAGGAACGACAACTCTGGGTAGAGATTGGTACGAGTAGTTGGACTAAACTACACAGTCAATTGCAAGTCAGTCGCAAGGATGAACTTTGTGGTCCGCCTGATCGGTGTCGTCCACATCACCATGTAAATGTAGTTTCTGATAAAGTTTCGTCTCAGTTGGCCATGTTCTTGTTGTCTCCTGGTCGTGCCTTTTTCAACTTTGGAGTACACGCTCCGTGGGTTGGTAATATGATTAATTACGATTAATTTAAGTAAAATTTATATGTGATACGTATGATCGTCATATTTTGAAAACTTGCTTCTTTCGCATGATTACGTATTATATATACAATGTATAAGTTTTTTACAAGCCGGACATAAACTACGCACACTTTGATAGGGATCACTCGCGATATTGCTTTAAGTGATTGCTTCACTGATGATTTTGAAACTAGTATTAACTAGATTTGATTTTGTCATTCAAAAATCATATGCCAGTGCAAAAAAATGAAACAAAAGATGTCCACTGAAGCATATCTGTATGCTCATAAATCTGTGTACATTGTCATGAAATACCGACCAGATACACTTAAAACATCTTTCTTCCAGTGTCTGACGTCCGCTATTGAAAAAGATGAGCGACTAGCTGTGGCTTTTTACCAAAGAGGTCTCCTAAATATGAAAATTAAAAAGTAAGTACAGTATGTGTGAAAACGTGTGAGTTTGATGGACGGCATGTTTGACCAAATATGATTTCTTACGTCTAATTCTAAGCATATACGTACTTGTACGTGTTAGCGGTCACCTCCAAATAAAGGCTTTTCTTTAAACCCTGTCGTTGAGTATTTAGAACAAAACATGTCAATAAAGGTCACCGTTTCCACATTTTCAAATTTCTTAAAAAATATATTGTAATAAAGCTTGGACACCACAGAATACTTCACGAGGTTATTAAAAAATGTCATTTTAGTAAAAAACAACTTTATGGCCTGTCAAAAACGAGGTTTAAGAGTATTTTGACAGTTTTCATATAGAATTATGAACGAACGATAGTCACCAACTTCAAACGAAAATGGAAGCAATAAGTTCACATACCACATTAATAAAAATTATATTGAAATAAAGTGCAGAGAATGAAGATTACTTCACGAGGTTATACAATTTTCTCATTTAATGTTATAAACAAGTTATTAGTGTTAAACCATACAGCTCCTATATAAATCTATAGTAAATCAGTTTATCGATAAACGTTATCGGAGTGATCGATACGACGTTTTCAAGGGAGACAACTTTGCCGATAAGACAGGCCAAGTTACAGAAATGTTCCGCATGATTTGTATTTCCCAAGGATGGCCATTGTTCCTATGTTGAATGTATATATAAATCAAAAAATTTTTCACTGAATTACATGTATATGCTTCAATACTATATAGAATATGGACAAACTTTGTTATATTAAACGAACAATGGTGAAGTAATATACAGTTTGTACTGTTTCAACGTTTAAGTTCGAATGTTGACTTAGCAATAATAGACATAATGGAACAGATTGGCGCAGGTTTTTAACCAGTTGGCTAACTCTTGAAATGTCAATTTAACTGCATACGGCATGTCTCTGAAATGTTTTACGGAAAAGACAAATTATTGTGCGTATATACAGCTTAATACGGCTGCAATATCATGATGGCAATATGTGGTTTCATATCGATGACATTATCGGTTTATAATACTGAACTTATTTTACGTATCTGATCAATGTTACTCAACTTGAATGGTCAAATATTATACAAACAGTATTGCAAAACCTATAAAAATCATAAAGGTTTTAGACATTATGGGTTTAAAATGTTTGCCATTTTATGATTGGCATGGCACATAAACCTACAAAGCCACACCGGTATAATTTATTGTCACTGGCCTCAATTTGCATGGATTTTCAGTCTTTGAATTACTTTACTCTCTAAAACTAGGTTGTCCCCCAAAAGACCCAAAGAGGGAAAACTCCTTTCGGGCGGGGAGCAACCCACTAATTCGAAGACTGGATTTTATTTGCATATTCAACAATTTAATAGGATGGTTATACATTAAATAGGTTGCATATTGAATAATCAACATTTCCCTGTTGTAGCTATGGTGACGCGGTTGAAGACTTGGAATCGACGAGGGCGCTGTTATGTGGCAATGCTTTCATAAATTATAGACCACTTGGGCTGTTTTGTCGTTTACATATTTTTCAGGTAAGTACATGTACAATTATATTCAAAACTTGCGTGTTTCTATGCGTAATTTGCAGCCCAATCTTCTTTAAAGTGACAATATTTTTCGCGATGCAACAGACCCAAAATGTATCACATGGGAGCAAGCGTGCGAGACACCATAGATAATACGAGTGAGATGCATATACACATTTTGCTGTTTTTTGGGAAATGATTTTATGAATCAACTTTCCTATGGCATCATCTGGAAACAATTGTCCGTCGACCTAATAACAGCCATACATTGTCGCAAAGGAAAGCCGCACAAGAAAGTAGATCTGAACTAAATAGTGTGAATATAATATATTCTTTCGACATTCTGACCAAGGGAGATATAAATACTAGGTGTAAAAACTGCCCCTTTTCTGGCTATCCCACCTACCCTATCCCACCCGCGTCTTGGACTTTTTTAAGAACGCTCGAGGAACGGCGCACCTACTGTTTTTCTTTTTACATTTCCGCACGCTTTCAAGAATAACACAAAATGTAAAAAATTGTCCCCAGCCTACTTACCCTATTATTTAATGAGCAGCATGTTACTGGAAACATTCATTTTGTACGCCCTAGTATATACTGCAGTTCAAAATATTTACGTTAACTACTGTCAGATTAGTTGTGTCCAGCAAAACCAATTTGAAGAAATTTGTTCGTGTCCCTATATATGATACGTACTGTTTATTCTGTGCAGTATATGACGTGGCAGATCAATTCAAGTTTGGAGGCACGATACACTGAAACCTTCTTTTTTCAGATTTTATATAATTTGTCATTGGCATACTTACACGCAGACGACGAAGACGAAGCGGGAACGCTGTTGACGGAAGCTTTGTATGACGCGGATCATGCGCAGAGAAAACACATCTCAGACACAGTTCGCCTTATAAAGGTATATTTCTATACAGTGCAACCTCTCCAAAGCGACCCTCTCTTGAGCAACAACCGCCCTAAAAGAACAGCATGGTTTTCCCAACCGTACGATATAACTATTGATTTAACCTCTCTTTGGCAACAATCTCTTAACAACAACATGATTTTGCTTTTCCACAAAGTGTGTTGCTTTGGAGAGGTTGCGCTGTATATACATAAGACCACTAAAAAGTCTCAACCAGACCGGCCCTATTTTTTGCACCGGTCCTGAAGTTTCAAGCAGCAAAGACCATTATAATTTTGTCTGAAAAGATCGCTTGGTAAATGTCAAAAAGTAGTCTATAGTCCAAATAAAGCACTTTCTACAGCAATATATCATTCACAACATTTAATAGGATGCCTTATCTTACCAATTCTAAATCCAAAATCAATCCACTCGGGTGCTATGCCTGGACTTGTCGAAAAAAACACCAAAGTGCCAAAAAATGCATTGTAGAAAATTAATTTCTGTTTTTTCTTTCATTTACACAAAATCTTATTTCCTGTGAAAATTTGAAGAAATAAAATTCAGAATTAAGTCTTATATAAGATTTCCTACTTTTTTAATCCCATGTTACTCTACTTTATTCAAATTGCAGGAAGATCGTATTGATGAAATAAAGCAAATCTCATTCACAACAGACAAAATATTTGCTCCTCCCAAAGCGATCACTTGTAATCTTCAATCACCAGTGTCTTGGAAAGGATCGACAGTTGTGTTTTCAGCTAATAGTGAAGATAGTTTTAGTTCATGGGATGCTATGAAAACGGTAAGGAGTACAGTACAACCTCTCCGGGGCGGCCCTCTCTTGAATAACAACGTCCTTTCAACAACAGCATGAATTTTCCCCACTGCGTGTTTAACTATTAATTTAACTTCTCTAGAGCAACAACCTCTCACCAACAACAGCATAATTTTGTTACTCGCAAAGGATGTTGCTTTGGAGAGGTTGCACTGTACAGTCAGTTAAAACCTTTATGAGCGACCACTTCCATATTAAGATTATCTCATTATTAGGACCACTTACACTTATTTCGAGACAGTTTCTTCATCTTTCCTGTTCATTTCAACTCTGTTATCTATTAATCTCTTTTAAATATTAGAATGTCTACTTCCGAAGGAGTCTTATTGTTTTATTAACTTGAATTGCATGTACTTTGAATATCTTCTTTCTACGACGTTCGAACCCCACTGAAATAACTGTCCATCTTGCTTACGGAGGTCGGTGGTTCCACATTGATGTTCGCCTTGAGGTTTCGTCTGAATGCTTGTCAATTTAAAATACTACATGTAGTATTGCTAAACTTTTTTTCTGTTTGGTTTACTGTAGCACAAACAACTAGAATCATTCAGCGACTTTCCGAATTTTCAACAGTAGAAGAAGACCCAGGCTCACCCCTGGGTAGAACCACTGACCCATCAAAAGCTAGATTAGCAGCTTATTTGCTCACAGTTATTATTTGATTCCGGGTGGGATTAAACTTTACGGCTAGTGGTTACATGTTAAGAGACTATTCGACCACAGAGACCCCTGCCAACCCTTGACCAAAATAATAACAATACCACCACTAACATTTCAGGTTGAACAAAGACAACTTAATTCAAGTCTCAAATCGGCAAAGAGGAAACCATTTCGTAAAATGAAATCTATGAATGACATCAAAGTACCTCAAGTAAACACAGAACAATACGACAAACGACAAAAGCGACACTCCACTGGCAATGTAATGACAATGGAGGCTATACGAGAAAACAGACATTCATTGAAACATTTTGGGATAAACAGCCGTGCTGGCAGTCAAAAGATGCACAAACACAGCCTAACACTCCCTGAAGATTCAATAATTGAGATGGTAGAACCACCTGAGTATGCCGAAATAGAACATGAAACAAGTATAAAATGGCAAGATGATATTTATAGTTCAGTCGCGGATGTTGACATTTTTACAACAAAAGAGTTGGATAAAGGTTATCCTGAACACCACGACTGTCTCATTAACGATTCTGAGGCAAGTAGCAGGTATCCAAATGTGTTGGTAAATACATATATGTCTAAAAGCGGTTCCGAATCATCATCACAAGAACGTAGCGCTGGTGCCGAAAACAGAAGCTTCGACAAAGGAAAACATTCTACACGTACATACAGGAAAGCTTATTCTGCTAGCAAAGTCGAAAATACAGGCTCAGAAATAAAACACTTATTTACGAAAGGAAGTAAATCAACGGGTGATCTTGAAAAGACAAATCGAAAATCAATTTTGCCCCTTGAAAATGATAAGACATTTAGGTCGCCTCTGAAGTCTTTCCAGAATTGCTTTGGTCGAAGGAAGTCAGACAGTAAAAGTGGTTTTGACGCTACGCATCCAACGGTTATTATGAACGGTTGCAAATCTATGGCAGAAATGTTTACCAATGCACTTGTACCAATGGGCAACAACCCTGACACAACAGCCGGTAAATTGCCTGATTCAACGTCCAGCGACCATCATGATACTGTCGAATGTTTAAGCATTAACTCAGACAAGTGTGGGCAATCAAAAACCTCGTCAGTAAAGAGGCGACCGGCGAATACATTAGGTACAGTGTTCGGCGATAAAACTTCCGTGGTGAAGTACGCGCTAACTATTGCTTGTGATAGTCTTACTGCTGTAGCCACGCCAACAATTGATAAGGAAGATCTGCAAGACAAAACTGAGAAATTTCGAAGAAACACTAATGAGACACCTGCCCACGAAGGACGGAAAAGAAGATCTTCAAAAAATAAAAGGGCTCCGTCGCCACCAATAAATGCACTGGCCTCGTCTTTAGCAGCTACTAGTGGTTTGTTTGCTGCATTCGCACAACTAAATTTTGAAATTAAACCCGAAAATGTCGATGATATTAAGTCTAAGAATAAAACTAACGATAGTGAAACTGGTCTAGAAATCGCTGGTAAAGAACAGCATGTTAAAGACAAAGTGGAAAACAAACATAGCATTGATAGCCAAACAGCTGAACACGGTCTTGATGATATAACAGTGTTTGATTCATCCACGGAAATGAACACTACATATTGTGACCTGCAGTCGTGTGATGGCCTACATATATATGATCAAAACTCGGTTAACCACGTCGACCATGGAGCCGTAGAGTCAACATGTTCTGACCAAAGCACACAAGGATATTCTTCAGATTTTAAAGTTGATAAGTCCAAGCTTGACCAATGTTTGTTTACAAAGGAAACCAACACTAACATCGTCGCCAATGCAGAAGTTGAGCCTAACTTCAGTAAGAAAGAACGAGCAGCTGAACGCGGGTCAAAGAAAACCAAGTCGAAAAAAGGGTCATCGTGCGCTAGGACGTCTTTAAGGGCGCGAAAAGGCAGTTACAAAACACCTTGTTTTTCATTCAAAAGAGCAAAAACTAGCCCACCGTCATATCCACCGCCAATTCTTAGACCCGAGTTACGGAAAAGGTCAAGGTCATCTAGGCGTAGAAAATCTTCAAGCAGAAAGAAAGAAACGAAGGAAAGTCATACTGAATCATTCTCTTTAGGGAATGCCTTACATTCTTCAATCGGCGTCCTTGGAGCGGTTGGTAAGTGCAATGTACCACATGACGGACTTACGCAGCGAACTTCTTTGTCGTCCATTAGTGAGACTGATGTTGCTACAGGTGCTCGAAAGCCGTTCGAAGATGAAAATAACAATATCGACTGTATAATTTTGGATGACAGTATCCATGTTTTCGATCCAATAGCTACTTACATGGACAGTCATATCACCGAGTGTGGGTCTAATGAAATAAAAAATGACGCTGATAACCGGAATGTAATCAAGAAATCCAAATTAGGAATAGGACCTACGTCAGATCCATCTGCTCTCCTGAATGCTTTTGTTAAATCAAATTCCATCATAGAGCTCGCTTTTGAAAATTTCATTAAATGTTCTCACTCTGCGTTAGAAGAAGTGTCTGAAACAAGAACGTGTACGGGCATTGGAAGTTTGCATACTTCGAATTACACAGGTGATGCTTTCTATGATATAAGAGGAGGTGACAATACATCCTAAACATTTACATGTACTAGTATCTAATGTCCAGACATTAATTCGGACTTGACGCTATTTTTTTCTCGAAATAATGTTTTGAAACACAGAACCTCATTTTACTTGTACATTATGTATTTGATGGCTGTTATGATAACATGTGGCGCCAAAGTGTATCATCAAATAACCGGAAACAATTATTTTTCTTCTGGCCTAAACTATGTAGACATGGCTATATATACAAGCACATGCATGTTTTATCTAAATTTATTGCTGATCATGATCTAGTTTATGTAAAATATGCAAATTAATTTAAATGTTATCTCAAGTATTCATTCAGTACATGGTTGAATTTAGATGTAATATTATACGAACTTATCTCTTTCCGTATCTAAATACGAGATGTATCTTCAGTTATATTATGCTAATCTGTATAAGGAGAAAACATGTTTGTTTCTCGTTACGTGCTCATTAAAAATAGGGTAGGTAGATTTGGGCTTTTTTACAAAATATTCTTGAAAGCATGTGGAAAAGAAAAATTTGTGAGAATTAAAGTGGATGTATACGTACTGTTCTTCGGGCCTAATAGGGTCATGGGGAAAAATTTAGGGCAGGTCGGGTAACCAGAAACAAATATTTTTTTACGTCTAAATGTAGTTTACTATTCATATTAATTTAGTGTTTCTAAATGTACTGTCAACTCTGAAATAGAGACCACTTGTGAACAAAGGTCACCTTTTGATCTTTAACCCCTTAATTACTAGTACACTATGACTTATACAGTACAACCTCTATAGAGCAACACCCTGTGGGAGCTGCAAATATTGACCGTTGTTTAGAGGTTGTTGCTCTACAGAGGTTAAATTTATAGTAAATATAAGCTTAGGGAAATTTTGAAGGTGTTGTTATAGAGAGGTTGTTGCTCTCCAGAGGTTAAATTTATAATAAATATCAGCTTAGGGAAATTTTGAAGGTGTTGTTATAGAGGTTGTTGCTCTACAGAGGTTAAATTTATAATAAATATCAGCTTAGGGAAATTTTGAATATGTTTTATAGAGAGGTTGTTGCTCTACAGAGGTCCGCTCTAGAGTGGTTGTACTGTATAATAAAACATTTGACTGCTGGTGTGACAATAAAGTGTCTGTGCCATTTCATCCAGTTGATTGTAATTCTATTGTATATGTGTACAATGTCATGTGTTATCATTATCGATGACTTTAACTTACCTGCATTCGGGGAGACATGGACCAGTGATGGTAAATAATGTTATCATTATAATCTGTTACCTAAAAATACTTAGGCATAGCATTTAATTGTTTGTTTCTGGTTACAAGATCATTAAAAATAGGGAGTGTTGGTCGGGACATTGCTTGACTCTTAAAAGCATCTGAAAGGTGAGAAAATGGATGTTCTGTTTCTTGGACTAATAAAAAGTCAAAGGATGCTAGGAAAAATTAGGATTGGACAGGTTAACTAGAAGCATACCTTTTTTAAAATGCTTCAAGATAAAAAAGTTATGAATTACAACTTCATTTCTTCTATGCTATCTCAGTTCAAGTAAATGAACTACCCAAAGTACAAATATTGTCACAAAATGTAATAAGACCAATATTAATTAGAAGTAATAGATCCCTCTATATTACTTTTATTTTAAGTAGTTTTTCAGTTAAACTGTATTGGCACTTTGTACATCCTTTTGATTTCCAGTACATTTTTAATGATCAAAGGGCCACAACTCATGTCTGTGAGATTGTGTTTATATATTTATAAACATGTGACCTTGTATCTTTTAGTGATGTTCTGATTAATCACTTATTCAATGAATCATTGACAAATGGTCTTTGGCGTGATGATGCTCCCATTTCGTCAACGGATTGTTGATTTCTGTACATAGTTGTCATCTTGACTATAGTACTGCAGACCTTACATGGTTTTTCTTTAAAGATGATGCTGTTCAAGCTGTAACTGTAAATGCAGCATAATTCTGGCCCAGTGTCGTTTGTTTGATAAATCAGTATATTTTTACTCAAACATTTTAATAATGTTAAATCATTTAATATTTCAATTCTAATTGATTTTGTGCTATTTGATTGGTGTAAGGGATGTTAAATTTGTGCCATAGTAATATATTTGATCATTTCTTATTTAATCAATTGATCAACGAAATTTTCCTGGACTGATTACAATCACTAGTATCTTTGTGTCCTTCCGATGTGACTCATACTTTATTATTCTCGAGTTTCTCAAGTTGATGTAATTACATGTATATAAATTTTCATTTCTTGAGTTCTATGTCAAGATTTAATGATGTATATTTTTGCGTAACTTTCCTATGGGCATTACATTTATTTATGTACAATTTTATTATTCGCTTTGTATTTTGCTTAGTTCATGAATACAATAATAATTATTGTTTCTATCGGTCTTATATTTTCACTCAAGAATAAATACGGTAATATTGTAATATGGATCCAAGTTTCTTAAGCATATAAGTCAAACCTGTGAACAAAGGTCACCTCTGGGAAATACATATGGTCTTTATTGACAGGTGGCCTTATTTGGAGGTAATTTTGTTCTTAATATTCACTGACGTATTCTTAAAGAACAACCTTTATTCAGAGGTGGCCACTATCACAGGTTTGACTGTATATTGTATGTTATTAATTAACTACAATTATAGCACTTTCTAGCTTATGACATGCCATGAATTGTTTGTAAAGGAAGAAATCTGGCAATATTCTGAACCAGGTCTCACTTGACCTACAAATCAGTTTTGAGCATCGAGAGTCAAAAGGTCAGTTGAGTTTAAAATACTTTTTATGCAATGAGTTTGAACCCCAGTCTCAAACGATATATACTGACAATGAGATTTAGCTCAAGTTTGAAAACAAGAGACTAGAAGTGTGCCTGGAAGACATGAATGCTCCTGCTAAGTCCAAAAGGGGCCATAACTCCTGTGAAAATGTTTGGATTTTAATGGAAATCAACCTAGCATGTATTTCATTATTATACACCTTCATGTAAAATAAGAAACCAATCCATGAAATATTTCCTGGATTTATCGTTCGGCAACTAAAATTTAAACAGATGGACTGACGGGGGTAACACTCCATGCTTTTCTGCCATTTCGAATAGCAGGGCATAAAAAGACAAAAACAACATTTTCTTTGTAATGTTTTTCTTTAACATATGGTATACATGTATGCTTTACATGACACTGTGATATAAGCAGGTAACATGTTTGCACTATAAGCATGTCAAGATGATTTTTATTCTGTGTCTTTGTGAAATGGAATAAAATTGAAATAACACAAAAATATAACAACCAGTACCCCAGTACTACATATTTGTCCAACAATGCATTGATTTTATACTGTGATATTCACGCATATATTGAGGAAAATTGTGATAAATTCTAACAAAACTTCACATTTTGTTTCTAAAACTTATCAAAATGCCACATTAATAATAGTAATGCTGTCTATGTTGATGTCTTCAAAACAAAGTTGCTATGGTTATGGGACATTAGCTGTTCAGCTTCAAGTGATGTGACCCTTTAATCTGAGGGGTCAGGGGTGAATCTCAAATATCCCTTTCCAGAAGGCACATCCTTTTTCTCAAATCCCTTGGGGAAGAGTTTTTTTGCTTCAGTATCACTTAAAGACGGGACCACCATGCATTCCTTTCCTTTCTGAAAACATAAATTATTGAACATTAAGGGTCGTTCTATCAGTTACCACTTATTAAATGTATTGCCAACAAGATAGGTGAAAATTTATGCACAACCCTCTCATAAGGATGCAACAATATTTTACTAATATTAACACAAGCCCCATGTTTCAGATGAGTTCGGGTTCTTCTAACATCTATTTCTGCTTTATTTTAGAATGACAAATACATGAAAATTATTTTATTTTCAATTGCTCCTAACATAAAAATATATATGCATATCAAAAAGCATTATATATGCATATCAAAAAGCATGTTTATTTGTAATAATCAATAAACAGTACAACCTCTCCAGAGCGGCCTCTCTTGAGCAACAACCTCCCTCAACAACAGCATGTTTTTTTTAACCCATTGCACAA